>CANSZD010002990.1:0-442608 GCA_947648045.1 Beta corolliflora
GCTGGAAGGATGGGTAAGACCATATAAACAAATTGGAGCGGTGAGTTAATGGATGCGTCATACCGGCACTAATGCACGGATCCCATCGAACTCGCCCGATTAAGCGTTCCTTGGCGAGTAGTACTTGGATGGGTGACCTCTTGGGAAGTCCCTCGTGTTGCACGCCTTTTTTCGCCAAAATCCATTTTCCCGTTTCCGGCAAATTTTGAGGAGGGCGGGACGCCCACGGCGTACATCTCGAAAAGATAAGAGGTTTGAAAAAAAAGATCCACAGCGAGGTCAAGGCGAAGTTATGAGCGTTGAAGAATCGGGGAGTGGGGTAAGGTATGAAAGTTGGAAGGATGGGTAAGACCATATAAACAAATTGGAGCGGTGAGTTAATGGATGCGTCATACCAGCACTAATGCACGGATCCCATAAGAACTCCACGGCTAAGCGTTCTTTGGCGAGAGTAGTACTAGGATGGGTGACCTCTGGGGCGTCCTCGTGTTGCACCCCTTTTTCGCCAAAATACATTTTTCCCCATTTCAGCCAATTTTTGAGGAGTGTTGGATGCCACATGCGTTCAAGAATCGAGAGGGAAGTGGGGTAAGGTGTGAGCTGGAAGGATGGGTAAGACCACATACACTGAGTGGAGCGGTGAGTTAATGGATGCGATCATACCGGCACTAATGGCCTGGATCCCATCGGAACTCCGCGGTTTAGCGTGCTTGGGGCGAGTAGTACTAGGATGGGTGACCTCTGGGAAGTCCTCGTGTTGCACCCATTTTTTTGCCAAAATCCATTTTCCCCGTTTCAACAAATTTTTGAGGAGCGCGGGAATCCATTGCGTAAATATCGAAAAGATAAGCGGTTTGAAAAAAAGATCGCAGCGGAAGTCGGCGCAAAGTTATGAGCGTTTAAAAGAATCAGGGGGGAGTGGGGTAAGGTGTGAAGAACATGAAGGATGGGTAAGACCATATAAACAAATTGGAGCCGTGAGTTAATGGATGCGATCATACTAGCACTAATGCACCGGATCCCATCGAACTCACCTTGATTAAGCGTGCTTGGGCGAGAGTAGTACTAGGATGGGTGACCTCCCAGGAAGTCCTCGTGTTGCACCCCTTTTTTCGCCAAAATCAATATTTTTTCACATTTCCAACCAATTTTGGAGGAGCGCGTGCGCCACGACGTACATCTCGAAAAGATAAAGTTGTTTGAAAAAAGATCAGCAACGGTGGTCAGCGCGAAGTTATGAGCGTTAAAGAATCGGGGGAGTAGGGTAAGGTGTCAAGAAGCTGGAAGGATGGTAAGACCATATAAACAAATTGGGCGAGTGAGTGAGTGGATGCGATCATACCGGCATTAATGCACGGATCCCATAGGAAGTCGCGATTCGCGTTCTTTGGTGAGTAATACTTAGATGGGTGACCTCACGGGAAGTCTTCGTGTTGCACGCCTTTTTCGCCAAAATCCATTTTTTCCGGTTTCCGGCCAATTTTGAGTAGCGCGGGATGCCACGGCGTACATCTCGAAAAGATAAGTGGTTTTGAAAAAAAAGATCATTGAAAAACGAGAGGTCGAAGCGAATTTTGATCGTTCATAGAATCGGGGAGTGGGGTAAGGTGTGAAGAAGCTGGAAGGATGGGTAAGACCATATAAACACATTGGAGTTGTGAGTTAATGGATGCGATCATACTAGCACTAATGCATAGGATCCCATCGGAACTCCACGATTAAGCGTGCTTGGGCGAGTAGTACTAGGATTGGTTACCTCCTAGGAAGTCCTCGTGTTGCACCCGTTTTCGCCAAAATCCATTTATTTCCCGTTTCCAGTCAATTTTAGAGAGGAGCGCCGGGACCTAGGCGTAGATCTCAAAAAGATAAGCGGTGTGAAAAAAAAGATCACGAAACGGAGGTAAGAGCGCGAATTTATGAGCGTTCAAAATCGGGGAGTGGGGTAAGGTGTGAGAGCTGGAAGGATGGGTTAGACCATATAAACAAATTGGGGCGGTGAGTTTATGGAAGCGATCATACCGGCACTAATGCGCGGATCCCATCGAACTCCGCGATTAAGCGTTCTTTGGCGAGAGTAGTACTTGGATGGGTGACCTTACAGGAAGTCCCTCGTGTTGCACGCCTTTTTCGCCAAAATCCATTTTCCCGTTTCCAGCCAATTATGGAGGAGCGCGGGACGCCCACGGCGTACATCTCGAAAAGATAAGCGGTTTGAAAAAAGATCAAACAGAGGTCAGGGCGAAGTTACGAGCGTTGACGAATCGGGGGAGTACGGTAAGGTGTGAAGAAGCTGGAAGGATGGGTAAGACCATATAAACAAATTGGATTGAGTGAGTTAATAGATGCGATCCTACCGGCACTAATGCCAGGATCCAATCGAGAACTCCCCACGATTAAGCGTGCTTTGGCGAGAGTAGTACTAGGATGGGTGACCTCTAGGAAGTCCTCGTGTTGCACCCATTTTTACCAAAATCCATTTTTCCTCGTTTCCAACAAATTTTTGAGGAGCGCGGGATTCACGGCGTAGATCTCGAAAAGATAAGCGGTTTGAAAACAAAGATCCTGAAACGGAGGTCGGCGCGAAGTTATGAGCGTTCAAAGAATCATGGGAGTTGGGGTAAGGTGTGAAGAGCTGGTAGGATGGGTAAGACCATATATACAAATTGGAGCGGTGAAGTTAATGGATGCGATCATACCAGCACTAATGCAGGATCCCATCGAACTCGTAGTTTAGCGTGCTTGGGCGAAGTAGTACTAGGATGGGTGACCTCACAGGAATTCCTCGTGTTGCACCCATTTTTGCCAAAATCAATTTTTTTCCCGTTTCAACCAATTTTGAGAGCGGCTTTGGAATCCACGGCGTTGATCTCGAAAAGATAAGCGGTTTGAAAAGATCTACGATTACGGAGTCAGCGCGAAGTTATGAGCGTTGAAAGAATCGGGGAGTGATGTAAGGTGTGAGGCTGGAAGGATGGGTAAGACCATATAAATAAATTGGGCAGTGAGTTTATGGATGCGATCATACGCACTAATGCGCGGATCCCATCGAACTCCGCGATTAAGCGTTCTTTGGCGAGAGTATTACTTGGATGGGTGACCTTACAGGAAGTCCTTGTGTTGCACGCCTTTTTTTCGCCAAGATCCATTTTTTCCCGTTTCCGGCCAATTATGGAGGAGCGCGGGGCGCCACGGCGTACATATCGAAAAGATAAGCGGTTTGAAAAAAAAGATCAGCAGGTCAAGGCGAGGTTATGAGCGTTAACGAATCGGGGAGTGCAGTAAGGTGTGAAGAAGCTGGAAGGATGGGTAAAACCATATAAACAAATTGGAGCGGTGAGTTAATGGATGCGATCATACCAGCCTACAAATGCAGGATCCCATCGAACTCCGCTTGATTAAGCGTGCTTGGGCGAGAGTAGTACTAGGATGGGTGACCTCTGGGAAGTCTCGTGTTGCACCCATTTTTTTTACCAAAATCCATTTTTTCCTCGTTTCCAACAAATTTTGAGGAGCGCGGGATTCCACGGCGTAGATCTCGAAAAGATAAGCGGTTTGAAAACAAAGATCATGAAAACGGAGGTCAGAGCGCGAAGTTATGAGCGGTCGAAAGAATAAGAGGAATTGGGGTAAGGTGTGAAGAAGCTGGAAGGATGGGTAAGACCATATACACAAATTGGAGCGGTGAGTTAATGGATGCGATCATACCGGCACCCGGTGCAGGATCCAATAAGAACTCCACGTAGTTAAGCGTGCTTGGGGCGAGTAGTTCTAGGATGGGTGACCTCTGCAGGAAGTCCTCGTGTTGCATCCATTTTTAGCCGAAATCAATTTTTTAGCCAAAATCCATTTTTCCCGTTTCAACCAATTTTTGAGGAGCGCGGGAATCACGGCGTAGATACGAAAAGATAAGCGGTTTGAAATAAAAGATCGCAACGGAGGTCTAGCGAAGTTATGAGCGTTAAGAATCGAGAGGGAATTGGAGTAAGGTGTGAAGAAGCTGGAAGGATGGGTAAGACCATATACACAAATTGGAAGCGGTGAGTTAATGGATGCGATCATACCGGCACTAATGCCAGGATCCCATCGGAACTCCGCGATTAAGCGTGCTTGGCGAGAGTAGTACTAGGATGGGTGACCTCTGGGGAAGTCCTCGTGTTGCATCCATTTTTAGCCAAAATCCATTTTTTCCCGTTTCCAACCAATTTTTGAGGAGCGCGGGAATCACGGCGTAGATCTCGAAAAGATAAGCGGTTTGAAAACAAAGATCAGAAAACGGAGGTCGGCGTGAATTTATGAGCGTTGAAGAATCGGGGAGTGGGGTAAGGTGTGAAAGGCGGAAGGATGGGTAAGACAATATACACAAATTGGAGCAGTGAGTTAATGGATGCGATCATACCAGCACTAGTGCACCGGATCCAATAAGAACTCCGCAGGTAAGCGTGCTTGGGCGAGAGTAGTTCTAGGATGGGTGACCTCCTGGGAAGTCCTCGTGTTGCATCCATTTTTAGCCAAAATCCATTTTTCCCCGTTTCCAACCAATTTTTGAGGAGCGCGGGAATCACGGCGTAGATCTCAAAAAGATAAGCGGTTTGAAATAAAAGATCGCTGAAAACGGAGGTCTTGCGCGAAGTTATGAGTGTTGAAAGAATGAGAGGAATTGGGGTAAGGTGTGAAGAGCTGGAAGGATGGGTAAGACCATATACACAAATTGGAGCGGTGAGTTAATGGATGCGATCATACCGGCACTAATGTGCAGGATCCCATCGGAACTCCTTGATTAAGCGTGCTTGGCGAGAGTAGTACTAGGATGGGTGACCTCTGGGAAGTCCTCGTGTTGCATCCATTTTTAGCCAAAATCCATTTTTCCCGTTTCCAACCAATTTTTGAGGAGCGCCGGAATCCACGGCGTAGATCTCGAAAAGATAAGCGGTTTGAAAAAATGATCACGATTCACGGAGGTCAGGCGCGAAAGTTATGAGCGTTCAAGAATCGGGGAGTGGGGTAAGTTGTGAAGAAGCTGGAAGGATGGGTAAGACCATATAAACAAATTAGAGAAGTGAGTTAATGGATGCGATCATACTAGCACTAATGCACTGGATCCCACGGAACTCGCGGTGTAGCGTGCTTGGGCGGAGTAGTACTAGGATGGGTGACCTCTGGGAAGTCCTCGTGTTGCACCCATTTTTCCACCAAAATCAATTTTTTTCGTTTCCATCCAATTTTGAGGAGCGCGGGACGCCGCGGCGTACATCTCGAAAAGATAAAGCTATTTGAAAAAGATCACGAAACGGAGGTCAGAGCACGAAGTTATGAGCGTTAAGAATCGGGGAGTGGGGTAAGGTGTGAAGAAGCTGGAAGGATCGGTAAGACCATATAAAGAAATTGGAGCAATGAGTTAATGGATGCGATCATACCGGCACTAATTCACTTAGGATCCCATCAAAACTTCGCGATTAAGCGTGCTTGGGCGAGATTAGTACTAGGATAGGTGACCTCTGGGAAGTGCTCGTGTTGCACACCTTTTTTCGCCAAAATCAATTTTTTCCCGTTTCCGGCCAATTTTAGAGGAGCGCGGGTACATCTCGAAAAGATAAGCGGCTTGAAAAAAAGATCTGCTTGAAAATGGAGGTCGAGCGCGAAGTTATGAGCGTTCAGAATCGGGGAAGTGGGGTAAGGTGTGGAAGCTGGAAGGATGGGTAAGACCATATACCCAAATTGGAGGCGATGAGTTAACGGATGCCATCATACCGGCACTAATGCATCGGATCCCATAAGAACTCTGCGGTTAAGCGTGCTTGGGCGAGTGTTGCACCCTTTTTTTTTGCCGAAATCCCCTTTTTTCCCGTTTCGGCCAATTTTTGAGGAGTGCGAGACGCCACGGCGCACATCTCGAATAGATAAGCGGTTTGAAAAAAGATCACGAAACGGAGGTCGGCGAAGTTATGAGCGTTCAAAGAATCGGGGAGTGGGGTAAGGTGTGAAGGCTGGAAGGATGGGTAAGACCATATAAACAAATTGGGCTGGTGAGTTAATGGATGCGATCATACCGGCACTAATGCCGGATCCCATCGAGAACTTCCGTGGTTAAGCGTTCCTTGGCGAGAGTAGTACTTGGATGGGTGACCTCTGGGAAGTCCTCGTGTTGCACGCCTTTTTCGCCAAAATCCATTTTTTTCCCGTTCTGACAAATTTTGAGGAGGGCGGGACGCCACGGCGTACATCTCGAAAAGATAAGAGGTTTGAAAAAAAAGATCACTAAGCAGTCAGGGCGAAGTTATGAGCGTTAAGGAATCGGGGGAGTGGGGTAAGGTATGAAGAAGCTGGAAGGATGGGTAAGACCATATAAACAAATTGGAGCGATGAGTTAATGGATGCGTCATACCGGCACTAATGCCCAGGATCCCATAAGAACTCCACGGCTAAGCGTTCTTTGGCGAGAGTAGTACTAGGATGGGTGACCTCCTGGGACGTCCTCGTGTTGCACCCCTTTTTTCGCCAAAATACATTTTTTCCCCATTTCCAGCCAATTTTTGAGGAGTGTTGGATGCCACATGCGTTGAAGAATCGGGGGAAGTGGGGTAAGGTGTGAAGAAGCTGGAAGGATGGGTAAGACCACATACACAAATTGGAGCAGTGAGTTAATGGATGCGATCATACCAGCACTAATGAACTGGATCCCATCAGAACTCCGCAGTTTAGCGTGCTTGGGCGAGAGTAGTACTAGGATGGGTGACCTCCTGGGAAGTCCTCGTGTTGCACCCATTTTTTTGCCAAAATCCATTTTTCCCCGTTTCCAACAAATTTTTGAGGAGCGCGGGAATCCATTGCGTAAATATCGAAAAGATAAGCGGTTTGAAAAAAAGATCACGAAAACGGAA
Organism: Beta corolliflora; assembly: GCA_947648045.1. Lineage (NCBI taxonomy): Eukaryota > Viridiplantae > Streptophyta > Magnoliopsida > Caryophyllales > Amaranthaceae > Beta > Beta corolliflora. The sequence goes on from CANSZD010002990.1 coordinate 6,879, forward strand.
GTCGGGCGCAAAGTTATGAGCGTTTAAGAATCGGGGGAGTGGGGTAAGGTGTGAAGAACATGAAGGATGGGTAAGACCATATAAACAAATTGGGCCGTGAGTTAATGGATGCGATCATACTAGCACTAATGCACCAGGATCCCATCAGAACTCCGCAGTTAAGCGTGCTTGGGCGAGAGTAGTACTAGGATGGGTGACCTCCTGGGAAGTCCTCGTGTTGCACCCCTTTTTTCGCCAAAATCAATATTTTTTCACATTTCCAACCAATTTTGGAGGAGCGCGTGACGCCACGGCGTACATCTCGAAAAGATAAAGGCTGTTTGAAAAAAGATCCTTGAAAACGGTGGTCCAAGCGCGAAGTTATGAGCGTTCAAAGAATCGGGGGAGTAGGGTAAGGTGTCAGAAGCTGGAAGGATGGTAAGACCATATAAACAAATTGGAGCAGTGAGTGAGTGGATGCGATCATACCGGCATTAATGCCGGATCCCATCGAAGTCACGATTCTGGCGTTCTTTGGTAGAGTAATACTTGGATGGGTGACCTCCTGGGAAGTCTTCGTGTTGCACGCCTTTTTTCGCCAAAATCCATTTTTACCAGTTTCCAGCCAATTTTTGAGTAGCGCGGGATGCCACGGCGTACATCTCGAAAAGATAAGTGGTTTGAAAAAAAAGATCACTGGAAAAACAGAGGTCCGAGAGCGAATTTTGATCGTTCATAGAATCAAGGGGGAGTGGGGTAAGGTGTGAAGAAGCTGGAAGGATGGGTAAGACCATATAAACACATTGGGCTGTGAGTTAATGGATGCGATCATACTAGCACTAATGCACGGATCCCATCGAGAACTCCACGATTAAGCGTGCTTGGCGAGAGTAGTACTAGGATTGGTTACCTCCTAGGAAGTCCTCGTGTTGCACCCGTTTTTCGCCAAAATCCATTTATTTCCCCGTTTCCAGTCAATTTTAGAGGAGCGCCGGACGCCAAGGCGTAGATCTCAAAAAGATAAGCGGTGTGAAAAAAAAGATCACTGAAAACGGAGGTAAGAGCGCGAATTTATGAGCGTTCAAAGAATCAGGGGGGAGTGGGGTAAGGTGTGAAGAACTGGAAGGATGGGTTAGACCATATAAACAAATTGGAGCAGTGAGTTTATGGAAGCGATCATACCAGCACTAATGCGCCGGATCCCATCAGAACTCCGCAGTTAAGCGTTCTTTGGCGAGAGTAGTACTTGGATGGGTGACCTTCTGGGAAGTCCTCGTGTTGCACGCCTTTTTTCGCCAAAATCCATTTTTTCCCGTTTCCAGCCAATTATGGAGGAGCGCGGGACGCCACGGCGTACATCTCGAAAAAGATAAGCGGTTTGAAAAAAAAGATCCGAACGAGAGGTCGAGGGCGAAGTTACGGCGTTCGACGAATCGGGGGAGTACGGTAAGGTGTGAAGAACTGGAAGGATGGGTAAGACCATATAAACAAATTGGAGCAGTGAGTTAATAGATGCGATCATACCAGCACTAATGCACCGGATCCCATCAGAACTCCACAGTTAAGCGTGCTTGGGCGAGAGTAGTACTAGGATGGGTGACCTCCTGGGAAGTCCTCGTGTTGCACCCATTTTTTTACCAAAATCCATTTTTTCCTCGTTTCCAACAAATTTTTGAGGAGCGCGGGATTCAACGGCGTAGATCTCGAAAAGATAAGCGGTTTGAAAACAAAGATCACTGAAGCGGAGGTCGGCGCGAAGTTATGAGCGTTGAAGAATCGATGGGAATTGGGGTAAGGTGTGAAGAACTGGTAGGATGGGTAAGACCATATATACAAATTGGAGCAGTGAGTTAATGGATGCGATCATACCAGCACTAATGCACCGGATCCCATCAGAATTCCGTAGTTTAGCGTGCTTGGGCGAGAGTAGTACTAGGATGGGTGACCTCACAGGAATTCCTCGTGTTGCACCCATTTTTGCCAAAATCAATTTTTCCCGTTTTGACCAATTTTTGAGGGCGTTGGAATCCACGGCGTTGATCTCGAAAAGATAAGCGGTTTGAAAAAAGATCTCGATTCTACGGAGGTCCGAGCGCAAAGTTATGAGCGTTGAAGAATCGGGGGAGTGAGGTAAGGTGTGAGGTTGGAAGGATGGGTAAGACCATATAAATAAATTGGAGCAGTGAGTTTATCGATGCGATCATAGCTGCACTAATGCGCCGGATCCCATCTGAACTCCGCAGTTAAGCGTTCTTTGGCGAGAGTATTACTTGGATGGGTGACCTTCTGGGAAGTCCTTGTGTTGCACGCCTTTTTCGCCAAGATCCATTTTTTCCCGTTTCCGGCCAATTATGGAGGAGCGCGGGACGCCACGGCGTACATATCGAAAAGATAAGCGGTTTTGAAAAAAAGATCACGAAAGCAGTCGGAGGCGAAGTTATGAGCGTTCAACGAATCGGGGGAGTACGGTAAGGTGTGAAGAGCTGGAAGGATGGGTAAAACCATATAAACAAATTGGAGCGGTGAGTTAATGGATGCGTCATACCGGCCGCAAATGCCGGGATCCCATCGAACTCCGTGATTAAGCGTGCTTAGGCGAGTAGTACTAGGATGGGTGACCTCACAGGAAGTCCTCGTGTTGCACCCATTTTTTTACCAAAATCCATTTTTCCTCGTTTCCAACAAATTTTTGAGGAGCGCGGGATTCCACGGCGTAGATCTCGAAAAGATAAGCGGTTTTGAAAACAAAGATCAGCAACGGAGGTCGAGCGCGAAGTTATGAGCGGTCGAAGAATAAGAGGGTTGGGGTAAGGTGTGAAGAGCTGGAAGGATGGGTAAGACCATATACACAAATTGGAGCGGTGAGTTAATGGATGCGATCATACCGGCACCGGTGACCGGATCAATAAGAACTCAGTAGTTAAGCGTGCTTGGGCGAGAGTAGTTCTAGGATGGGTGACCTCACGGGAAGTCCTCGTGTTGCATCCATTTTTAGCCGAAATCAATTTTTTAGCCAAAATCCATTTTTTCCCGTTTCCAACCAATTTTTGAGGAGCGCGGGAATCCACGGCGTAGATACGAAAAAGATAAGCGGTTTGAAATAAAAGATCTGAGCGGAGGTCTAGCGCGAAGTTATGAGCGTTGAGAATCGAGAGGAATTGGAGTAAGGTGTGAAGAAGCTGGAAGGATGGGTAAGACCATATACACAATTGGAGCGGTGAGTTAATGGATGCGATCATACCGGCACTAATGCACGGATCCCATCGAACTCCGCTGATTAAGCGTGCTTGGGCGAGAGTAGTACTAGGATGGGTGACCTCTGGGAAGTCCTCGTGTTGCATCCATTTTTTAGCCAAAATCCATTTTTCCCGTTTCCAACCAATTTTGAGGAGCGCGGGAATCACGGCGTAGATCTCGAAAAGATAAGCGGTTTGAAAACAAAGATCACGAAACGGAGGTCCGGCGTGAATTTATGAGCGTTGATAAATCGGGGAGTGGGGTAAGGTGTGAAGAGCTGGAAGGATGGGTAAGACAATATACACAAATTGGAGCGATGAGTTAATGGATGCGATCATACCGGCACTAGTGCCAGGATCCAATAAGAACTCCGCGAGTAAGCGTGCTTGGGCGAGAGTAGTTCTAGGATGGGTGACCTCACAGGAAGTCCTCGTGTTGCATCCATTTTTAGCCGAAATCCATTTTTTCCCGTTTCCAACCAATTTTTGAGGAGCGCGGGAATCCACGGCGTAGATCTCAAAAAGATAAGCGGTTTGAAATAAAAGATCACTGAAAACGGAGGTCCTAGCGCGAAGTTATGAGTGTTCAAAAGAATGAGAGGAATTGGGGTAAGGTGTGGAAGCTGGAAGGATGGGTAAGACCATATACACAAATTGGAGCGGTGAGTTAATGGATGCGATCATACCGGCACTAATGTCCGGATCCCATCGAGAACTCCGTGATTAAGCGTGCTTGGGCGAAGTAGTATTAGGATGGGTGACCTCTCAGGAAGTCCTCGTGTTGCATCCATTTTTAGCCAAAATCCATTTTTTCCCGTTTCCAACCAATTTTTGAGGAGCGCGGGAATCCACGGCGTAGATCTCGAAAAGATAAGCGGTTTGAAAAAAATGATCTCTGATTACGGAGGTCCGAGCGCAAAGTTATGAGCGTTCAAAGAATCAGGGGGGAGTGGGGTAAGTTGTGAAGAACTGGAAGGATGGGTAAGACCATATAAACAAATTAGAGAAGTGAGTTAATGGATGCGATCATACTAGCACTAATGCACCGGATCCCACCAGAACTCCGCAGTGTAGCGTGCTTGGGCGAGAGTAGTACTAGGATGGGTGACCTCCTGGGAAGTCCTCGTGTTGCACCCATTTTTCCACCAAAATCAATTTTTTTTCTCGTTTCCATCCAATTTTTGAGGAGCGCGGGACGCCACGGCGTACATCTCGAAAAGATAAGGTTGTTTGAAAAAAGATCTTTGAAAGCGGAGGTCAGAGCACGAAGTTATGAGCGTTCAAAGAATCAGGGGGGAGTGGGGTAAGGTGTGAAGAACTGGAAGGATGGGTAAGATAATATACAAAAATAGGAGCAGTGAGTTAATGGATGCGATCATACCGGCCTTATTACAGGATCCAATAAGAACTCCGATTGATTAAGCGTGCTTGGGCGAGAGTAGTTCTAGGATGGGTGACCACCCGGGAAGTCCTCGTGTTGCATCCATTTTTTAGCCAAAATCCATTTTTTCCCTGTTTCCAACCAATGTTTGAGGAGCGCGGGAATCCACGGCGTAGATCTCGAAAAGATAAGCGGTTTGAAAAAAAAGATCTCTGATTACGGAGGTCCGAGCGCAAAGTTATGAGCGTTGAAGAATCGGGGAGTGGGGTAAGTTGTGTGAGAAGCTGGAAGGATGGGTAAGACCATATAAACAAATTAGAGAAGTGAGTTAATGGATGCGATCATACTAGCACTAATGCACGGATCCCATCGAACTCCGTGATGAAGCGTGCTTGGCGGGGAGTAGTACTAGGATGGGTGACCTCTGGGAAGTCCTCGTGTTGCACCCATTTTTTCGCCAAAATCAATTTTTTTTCTCGTTTCCATCCAATTTTGAGGAGCGCGGGGCGCCACGGCGTACATCTCGAAAAGATAAGTTGTTTGAAAAAAAGATCTGGAACGGAGGTCCGAGCACGAAGTTATGAGCGTTCAAAGAATCAGGGGGGAGTGGGGTAAGGTGTGAAGAACTGGAAGGATGGGTAAGATAATATACCAAAATTGGAGCAGTGAGTTAATGGATGCGATCATACCAGCACTATTGCACCGGATCCAATAAGAACTCCATGATTAAGCGTGCTTGGCGAGAGTAGTTCTAGGATGGGTGACCTCTCAGGAAGTCCTCGTGTTGCATCCATTTTTAGCCAAAATCCATTTTTTCCCCGTTTCCAACCAATTTTTGAGGAGCGCGGGAATCCACGGCGTAGATCTCTAAAAGATAAGCGGTTTGAAATAAAAGATCACTGAAAACGGAGGTCCTAGCGCGAAGTTATGAGCGTTCAAAGAATCAGAGGGAATTGGGGTAAGGTGTGAAGAACTGGAAGGATGGGTAAGACCATATACACAAATTGGAGCAGTGAGTTAATGGATGCGATCATACCAGCACTAATGCACCGGATCCCATCAGAACTCCGCAGTTTAGCGTGCTTGGGCGAGAGTAGTACTAGGATGGGTGACCTCCTGGGAAGTCCTCGTGTTGCACCCATTTTTATGCCAAAATCCATTTATTCCCCGTTTCAACCAATTTTTGAGGAGCGCGGGAATCCACGGCGTAGATCTCGAAAAGATAAGCGGTTTGAAAAAAAAGATCTCTGATTACGGAGGTCCGAGCGCAAAGTTATGAGCGTTCAAAGAATCAGGGGGGAGTGGGGTAAGTTGTGAAGAACTGGAAGGATGGGTAAGACCATATACACAAATTGGAGCAGTGAGTTAATGGATGCGATCATACCAGCACTAATGCACCGGATCCCATCAGAACTCCGCAGTTAAGCGTGCTTGGGCGAGAGTAGTACTAGGATGGGTGACCTCCTGGGAAGTCCTCGTGTTGCATCCATTTTTTAGCCAAAATCCATTTTTTCCCCGTTTCCAACCAATTTTTGAGGAGCGCGGGAATCCACGGCGTCGATCTCGAAAAGATAAGCGGTTTGAAAACAAAGATCACTGAAGCGGAGTCGGCGTGAATTTATGAGCGTTCAAAGAATCAGGGGGGAGTGGGGTAAGGTGTGAAGAACTGGAAGGATGGGTAAGACAATATACACAAATTGGAGCAGTGAGTTAATGGATGCGATCATACCAGCACTAATGCACCGGATCCCATCAGAACTCCGCAGTTAAGCGTGCTTGGGCGAGAGTAGTACTAGGATGGGTGACCTCCTGGGAAGTCCTCGTGTTGCACCCATTTTTTCGCCAAAATCAATTTTTTTTCTCGTTTGCATCCAATTTTTGAGGAGCGCGGGACGCCACGGCGTACATCTCGAAAAGATAAGCTGTTTGAAAAAAAAGATCACTGAAAACGGAGGTCCGAGCACGAAGTTATGAGCGTTCAAAGAATCAGGGGGGAGTGGGGTAAGGTGTGAAGAACTGGAAGGATGGGTAAGATAATATACAAAAATTGGAGCAGTGAGTTAATGGATGCGATCATACCAGCACTATTGCACCGGATCCAATAAGAACTCCGTAGTTAAGCGTGCTTGGGCGAGAGTAGTTCTAGGATGGGTGACCTCTGGGAAGTCCTCGTGTTGCATCCATTTTTAGCCAAAATCCATTTTTTCCCGTTTCGAACCAATTTTTGAGGAGCGTGGAAATCCACGGCGTTGATCTCAAAAAGATAAGCGGTTTGAAAAAAAGATCACTAAAAACGGAGTCGAGCGCGAAGTTATGAGCGTTAGAATCGAGGGGAATTGGGGTAAGGTGTGAAGAACTGGAAGGATGGGTAAGACCATATACACAAATTGGAGCAATGAGTTAATGGATGCGATCATACCAGCACTAATGCACCGGATCCCATCAGAACTCCGCAGTTTAGCGTGCTTGGGCGAGAGTAGTACTAGGATGGGTGACCTCCTGGGAAGTCCTCGTGTTGCATCCATTTTTTAGCCAAAATACATTTTTAGCCAAAATCCATTTTTTCCCGTTTCCAACCAATTTTTGAGGAGCGCGGGAATCACGGCGTAGATCTCGAAAAGATAAGCGGTTTGAAAAAAGATCTACGATTACGGAGGTCGGCGCGAAGTTATGAGCGTTCAAGAATCGGGGAGTGGGGTAAGGTGTGAAGAAGCTGGAAGGATGGGTAAGACCATATACACAAATTGGAGCAGTGAGTTAATGGATGCGATCATACCAGCACTAGTGCACCGGATCCAATAAGAACTCCGCAGTTAAGCGTGCTTGGGCGAGAGTAGTTCTAGGATGGGTGACCTCCTGGGAAGTCCTCGTGTTGCATCCATTTTTTAACCAAAATCCATTTTTTTCCGGTCTCCAACCAATTTTTGGGGAGCGCGGGAATCCACGGCGTAGATCTCAAAAAGATAAGCGGTTTGAAAAAAGATCACGAAACGGAGGTCAGGCGCGAAAGTTATGAGCGTTCAAAGAATCAGGGGGGAGTGGGCTAAGTTGTGAAGAACTGGAAGGATGGGTAAGACCATATAAACAAATTAGAGAAGTGAGTTAATGGATGGGATCATACTAGCACTAATGCACCGGATCCCATCAGAACTCCGCAGTGAAGCGTGCTTGGGCGAGAGTAGTACTAGGATGGGTGACCTCCTGGGAAGTCCTTGTGTTGCACCCCTTTTTTCGCCAAAATAAATTTTTTTCGTTTCCAGCCAATTTTGAGGAGCGCGGGGCCGCACGGCGTACATCTCGAAAAGATAAGTTGTTTGAAAAAAGATCGCAAGGGGTCCGCGCGAGGTTATGAGCGTTGAGAATCGGGGAGTGGGGTAAGGTGTGAAGAACTGGAAGGATGGGTAAGATAATATACAAAAATTGGAGCAGTGAGTTAATGGATGCGATCATACCAGCACTATTGCACCGGATCCAATAAGAACTCCGCAGTTAAGCGTGCTTGGGCGAGAGTAGTTCTAGGATGGGTGACCTCCTGGGAAGTCCTCGTGTTGCATCCATTTTTTAGCCAAAATCCATTTTTTCCCCGTTTCGAACCAATTTTTGAGGAGCGTGGAAATCCCACGGCGTTGATCTCAAAAAAAGATAAGCGGTTTGAAAAAAGATCACTAAAAACGAAGGTCGAGCGCGAAGTTATGAGCGTTCGAAGAATCGAGAGGGAGTGGGGTAAGGTGTGAAGAACTGGAAGGATGGGTAAGACCATATACACAAATTGGAGCAGTGAGTTAATGGATGCGATCATACCAGCACTAATGCACCGGATCCCATCAGAACTCCGCAGTTTAGCGTGCTTGGGCGAGAGTAGTACTAGGATGGGTGACCTCCTGGGAAGTCCTCGTGTTGCATCCATTTTTAGCCAAAATACATTTTTAGCCAAAATCCATTTTTCCCGTTTCCAACCAATTTTGAGGAGCGCGGGAATCCACGGCGTAGATCTCGAAAAGATAAGCGGTTTGAAAAAAGATCTCGATTACGGAGGTCGGCGCGAAGTTATGAGCGTTGAGAATCGGGGAGTGGGGTAAGGTGTGAAGAAGCTGGAAGGATGGGTAAGACCATATACACAAATTGGAGCAGTGAGTTAATGGATGCGATCATACCAGCACTAGTGCACCGGATCCAATAAGAACTCCGCAGTTAAGCGTGCTTGGGCGAGAGTAGTTCTAGGATGGGTGACCTCCTGGGAAGTCCTCGTGTTGCATCCATTTTTTAGCCAAAATCCATTTTTAGCCAAAATCCATTTTTTCCCGTCTCCAACCAATTTTGGGGAGCGCGGGAATCCACGGCGTAGATCTCAAAAGATAAGCGGTTTGAAAAAAGATCTTTGAACGGAGGTCAAGCGCGAAGTTATGAGCGTTCGAAGAATCGGGGAGTGGGGTAAGTTGTGAAGAGCTGGAAGGATGGGTAAGACCATATAAACAAATTAGAGAAGTGAGTTAATGGATGCGTCATACTAGCACTAATGCCCGGATCCCATCGGAACTCCCGCGGTGAAGCGTGCTTGGGCGAGAGTAGTACTAGGATGGGTGACCTCCTGGGAAGTCCTCGTGTTGCACCCCTTTTTTCGCCAAAATAAATTTTTTTTCTCGTTTCCAGCCAATTTTTGAGGAGCGCGGGACGCCACGGCGTACATCTCGAAAAGATAAGCTGTTTGAAAAAAAAAATCACTGAAAACGGAGGTTCGAGCGCGAAGTTATGAGCGTTCAAAGAATCAGGGGGGAGTGGGGTAAGGTGTGAAGAACTGGAAGGATGGGTAAGATAATATACAAAAATTGGAGCAGTGAGTTAATGGATGCGATCATACCAGCACTATTGCACCGGATCCAATAAGAACTCCGTAGTTAAGCGTGCTTGGGCGGAGTAGTTCTAGGATGGGTGACCTCTCGGGAAGTCCTCGTGTTGCATCCATTTTTTAGCCAAAATCCATTTTTTCCCCGTTTCGAACCAATTTTTGAGGAGCGTGGAAATCCACGGCGTTGATCTCAAAAAGATAAGCGGTTTGAAAAAAAAGATCACTAAAAACGAAGGTCCGAGCGCGAAGTTATGAGCGTTCAAAGAATCAGAGGGAATTGGGGTAAGGTGTGAAGAACTGGAAGGATGGGTAAGACAATATACACAAATTGGAGCAGTGAGTTAATGGATGCGATCATACCAGCACTATTGCACCGGATCCAATAAGAACTCCGCAGTTAAGCGTGCTTGGGCGAGAGTAGTTCTAGGATGGGTGACCTCCTGGGAAGTCCTCGTGTTGCATCCATTTTTTAGCCAAAATCCATTTTTTAGCCAAAATCCATTTTTTTCCCGTCTCCAACGAATTTTTGGGGAGCGCGGGAATCCACGGCGTAGATCTCAAAAAGATAAGCGGTTTGAAAAAAAGATCAGCGGAAGTCGGCGCAAAGTTATGAGCGTTCAAAGAATCAGGGGGGAGTGGGGTAAGTTGTGAAGAACTGGAAGGATGGGTAAGACCATATACACAAATTAGAGAAGTGAGTTAATGGATGCGATCATACTAGCACTAATGCACCGGATCCCATCAGAACTCCGCAGTGAAGCGTGCTTGGGCGAGAGTAGTACTAGGATGGGTGACCTCCTGGGAAGTCCTCGTGTTGCACCCCTTTTTTCGCCAAAATAAATTTTTTTTCTCGTTTCCAGCCAATTTTTGAGGAGCGCGGGACGCCACGGCGTACATCTCGAAAAGATAAAGTTGTTTGAAAAAAAAAATCACGAAAACGGAGTCGGCGCGAAGTTATGAGCGTTAAGGAATCGGGGGAGTGGGGTAAGGTGTGAAGAAGCTGGAAGGATGGGTAAGACAATATACACAAATTGGAGCGGTGAGTTAATGGATGCGTCATACCGGCACTATTGCACCGGATCCAATAAGAACTCCGCAGTTAAGCGTGCTTGGGCGAGAGTAGTTCTAGGATGGGTGACCTCCTGGGAAGTCCTCGTGTTGCATCCATTTTTTAGCCAAAATCCATTTTTTCCCTGTTTCCAACCAATTTTTGAGGAGCGCGGGAATCCACGTCGTAGATCTCAAAAATATAAGCGGTTTTAAAAAAAAGATCACTGAAAATGGAGGTCCGAGCGCGAAGTTATGAGCGTTCAAAGAATCAGAGGGAATTGGGGTAAGGTGTGAAGAACTGGAAGGATGGGTAAGACCATATACACAAATTGGAGCAGTGAGTTAATGGATGCGATCATACCAGCACTAATGCACCGGATCCCATAAGAACTCCGCAGTTTCGCGTGCTTGGGCGAGAGTAGTACTAGGATGGGTGACCTCCTGGGAAGTCCTCGTGTTGCACCCATTTTTCCCGTTTCAACCAATTTTGAGGAGCGCGGGAATCCACGGCGTAGATCTCGAAAAGATAAGCGGTTTGAAAAAAAAGATCTCTGATTACGGAGGTCCGAGCGCAAAGTTATGAACGTTCAAAGAATTAGGGGGGAGTGGGATAAGTTGTGAAGAACTGGAAGGATGGGTAAGACAATATACACAAATTAGAGCAGTAGTTCTAGGATGGGTGACCTCCTGGGAAGTCCTCGTGTTGCATCCATTTTTTAGCCAAAATCCATTTTTTCCCCGTTTCGAACCAATTTTTGAGGAGCGTGGAAATCCACGGCGTTGATCTCAAAAAGATAAGCGGTTTGAAAAAAAAGATCACTAAAAACGGAGATCCGAGCGCGAAGTTATGAGCGTTCAAAGAATCAGAGGGAATTGGGGTAAGGTGTGAAGAACTGGAAGGATGGGTAAGACCATATACACAAATTGGAGCAATGAGTTAATGGATGCGATCATACCAGCACTAATGCACCGGATCCCATCAGAACTCCGCAGTTTAGCGTGCTTGGGCGAGAGTAGTACTAGGATGGGTGACCTCCTGGGAAGTCCTCGTGTTGCATCCATTTTTTAGCCGAAATGCATTTTTTAGCCAAAATCCATTTTCCCCGTTTCCAACCAAATTTTGAGGAGCGCGGGAATCCACGGTGTAGATCTCGAAAAAGATAAGCGGTTTTGAAAAAAGATCTACGATTACGGAGTTAGAGCACGAAGTTATGAGCGTTCAAAGAATTAGGGGGGAGTGGGGTAAGGTGTGAAGAACTGGAAGGATGGGTAAGACCATATACACAAATTGGAGCAGTGAGTTAATGGATGCGATCATACCAGCACTAGTGCACCGGATCCAATAAGAACTCGCTTGATTAAGCGTGCTTGGGTGAGAGTAGTTCTAGGATGGGTGACCTCCGGGAAGTCCTCGTGTTGCATCCATTTTTAGCCAAAATCCATTTTTTCCCGTCTCCAACCAATTTTTGGGGAGCGCGGGAATCCCACGGCGTAGATCTCGAAAAGATAAGCGGTTTGAAAAAAAGATCACTTGAAAACGGAGGTCAGGCGCAAAGTTATGAGCGTTCAAAGAATCAGGGGGGAGTGGGGTAAGTTGTGAAGAACTGGAAGGATGGGTAAGACCATATAAACAAATTAGAGAAGTGAGTTAATGGATGCGATCATACTAGCACTAATGCACCGGATCCCATCAGAACTCCGCAGTGAAGCGTGCTTGGGCGAGAGTAGTACTAGGATGGGTGACCTCCTGGGAAGTCCTCGTGTTGCACCCCTTTTTTCGCCAAAATCAATTTTTTTTCGTTTCCGGCCAATTTTGAGGAGCGCGGGCGCCACGGCGTACATCTCGAAAAGATAAGTTTGTTTGAAAAAAGATCACGATAACGGAGTCGAGCGCGAAGTTATGAGCGTTCAAAGAATCAGGGGGGAGTGGGGTAAGGTGTGAAGAACTGGAAGGATGGGTAAGACAATATACACAAATTGGAGCAGTGAGTTAATGGATGCGATCATACCAGCACTATTGCACCGGATCCAATAAGAACTCCGCAGTTAAGCGTGCTTTGGGCGAGAGTAGCTCTAGGATGGGTGACCTTCTGGGAAGTCCTCGTGTTGCATCCATTTTTTAGCCAAAATCCATTTTTTCCCTGTTTCCAACCAATTTTTGAGGAGCGCGGGAATCCACGTCGTAGATCTCAAAAATATAAGCGGTTTGAAAAAAAAAATCACTGAAAATGGAGGTCCGAGGGCGAAGTTATGAGCGTTCAAAGAATCAGAGGGAATTGGGGTAAGGTGTGAAGAACTGGAAGGATGGGTAAGACCATATACACAAATTGGAGCAGTGAGTTAATGGATGCGATTATACCAGCACTAATGCACCGGATCCCATCAGAACTCCGCAGTTTCGCGTGCTTGGGCGAGAGTAGTACTAGGACAGGTGACCTCCTGGGAAGTCCTCGTGTTGCACCCATTTTTTCCCCGTTTCAACCAATTTTTGAGGAGCGCGGGAATCCACGGCGTAGATCTCGAAAAGATAAGCGGTTTGAAAAAAAAGATCTCTGATTACGGATGTCCGAGCGCAAAGTTATGAGCGTTCAAAGAATTAGGGGGGAGTGGGGTAAGTTGTGAAGAACTGGAAGGATGGGTAAGACCATATAAACAAATTAGGGAAGTGAGTTAATGGATGCGATCATACGAGCACTAATGCACCGGATCCCATCAGAACTCCGCAGTGAAGCGTGCTTGGGCGAGAGTAGTACGAGGATGGGTGACCTCCTGGGAAGTCCTCGTGTTGCACCCCTTTTTTCGCCAAAATCAATTTTTTTTCGTTTCCAGCCAATTTTGTGGAGCGCGGGACGCCCCACGGCGTACATCTCGAAAAGATAAGGTTGTTTGAAAAAAAAGATCACTGAGGCAGTCGGCGCGAGGTTATGAGCGTTAAAGAATCGGGGGAGTGGGGTAAGGTGTGAGAGCTGGAAGGATGGGTAAGACAATATACACAAATTGGAGCAGTGAGTTAATGGATGCGATCATACCAGCACTATTGCGCCGGATCCATTAAGAACTCCGCAGTTAAGCGTGCTTGGGTGAGAGTAGTTCTAGGATGGGTGACCTCCTGGGAAGTCCTCGTGTTGCATCCATTTTTTAGCCAAAATCCATTTTTTCCCCGTTTCGAACCAATTTTTGAGGAGCGTGGGAATCCACGGAGTTGATCTCAAAAAGATAAGCGGTTTGAAAAAAAAGATCCTAGCGGAGTCAGCGCGAAGTTATGAGCGTTAAGGAATCGAGAGGGAATTGGGGTAAGGTGTGAAGAGCGGCGGGATGGGTAAGACCATATAAACAAATTGGAGCGGTGAGTTAATGGATGCGATCATACCGGCACTAATGCAGGATCCCATCGAGAACTCCATGATTTAGCGTGCTTGGGCGAGAGTAGTACTAGGATGGGTGACCTCCGGGAAGTCCTCGAGTTGCATCCATTTTTAGCCGAAATACATTTTTAGCCAAAATCCATTTTTTCCCCGTTTCCAACCAATTTTTGAGGAGCGCGGGAATCCACGGCGTAGATCTCGAAAAGATAAGCGGTTTGAAAAAAATATCTCTGATTACGGAGGTCCGAGCGCGAAGTTATGAGCGTTCAAAGAATCAGGGGGGAGTGGGGTAAGGTGTGAAGAACTGGAAGGATGGGTAAGACCATATACACAAATTGGAGCAGTGAGTTAATGGATACGATCATACCAGCACTAGTGCACGGATCCAATAAGAACTCCGCTTGATTAAGCGTGCTTGGCGAGAGTAGTTCTAGGATGGGTGACCTCTGGGAAGTCCTCGTGTTGCATCCATTTTTAGCGAAATCCATTTTTAGCCAAAATCCATTTTTTCCCGTTTCCAACCAATTTTTGAGGAGCGCGGGAATCCACGGCGTAGATCTCAAAAAGATAAGCGGTTTTGAAAAAAGATCCTTGAAAGCGGAGGTCGGCGCGAAGTTATGAGCGTTGAAGAATCAGGGGGGAGTGGGGTAAGGTGTGAAGAACTGGAAGGATGGGTAAGACAATATACACAAATTGGAGAAGTGAGTTAATGGATGCGATCATACCAGCACTAGTGCACCGGATCCAATAAGAACTCCGTGATTAAGCGTTCTTGGGCGAGTAGTTCTAGGATGGGTGACCTCTCGGGAAGTCCTCGTGTTGCATCCAATTTTTAGCCAAAATCCATTTTTTAGCCAAAATCCATTTTTTAGCCTAAATCCATTTTTTAGCCAAAATCCATTTTTTCCCCGTTTCCAACCAATTTTTGAGGAGCGTGGGAATCCACAGCGTAGATCTCAAAAAGATAAGCGGTTTGAAAAAAAAGATCACTGAAAACGGAGGTCCGAGCACGAAGTTATGAGCGTTCAAAGAATCGGGGGGATTGGGGTCAGGTGTGAAGGAACTGGAAGGATGGGTAAGACCATATACACAAATTGGAGCAGTGAGTTAATGGATGCGATCATACCAGCACTAATGCGCGGATCCCATCGAGCTCCGCGATTTAGCGTGCTTGGGCGAGTAGTACTAGGATGGGTGACCTCCGGGAAGTCCTCGTGTTGCATCCATTTTTAGCCAAAATACATTTTTAGCCAAAATCCATTTTTCCCGTTTCCAACCAATTTTTGAGGAGCGCGGGAATCCACGCCGTAGATCTCGAAAAGATAAGCGGTTTGAAAAAAAGATCTCTGATTACGGAGGTCCGAGCGCGAAGTTATGAGCGTTCAAAGAATCAGGGGGGAGTGGGGTAAGGTGTGAAGAACTGGAAGGATGGGTAAGACCATATACACAAATTGGAGCAGTGAGTTAATGGATGCGATCATACCAGCACTAGTGCACCGGATCCTATAAGAACTCCGCAGTTAAGCGTGCTTGGGCGAGAGTAGTTCTAAGATGGGTGACCTCCTGGGAATTCCTCGTGTTGCATCCATTTTTTAGCCAAAATCCATTTTTTCCCCGTTTCCAACCAATTTTTGAGGAGCACGGGAATCCACGGCGTAGATCTCCAAAAAGATAAGCGGTTTGAAAAAAGATCTAGCGGAGGTCGGCGCAAAGTTATGAGCGTTCGAAGAATCGGGGAGTGGGGTAAGTTGTGAAGAACTGGAAGGATGGGTAAGACCATATAAACAAATAAGAGAAGTGAGTTAATGGATGCGATCATACTAGCACTAATGCACCGGATCCCATCAGAACTCCGCAGTGAAGCGTGCTTGGGCGAGAGTTGTACTAGGATGGGTGACCTCCTGGGAAGTCCTCGTGTTGCACCCCTTTTTTAGCCAAAATCAAATTTTTTTCTCGTTTCCAGCCAATTTTTGAGGAGCGCAGGACGCCACGGCGTACATCTCGAAAAGATAAGGCGATTGAAAAAAGATCATTGAAAGCGGGAGTCGGCGCGAAGTTATGAGCGTAAGAATCGGGGGAGTGGGGTAAGGTGTGAAGAACTGGAAGGATGGGTAAGACAATATACACAAATTGGACCAGTGAGTTAATGGATGCGATCATACCAGCACTAGTGCACCGGATCCAATAAGAACTCCGCAGTTAAGCGTGCTTGGGCGAGAGTAGTTCTAGGATGGGTGACCTCCTGGGAAGTCCTCGTGTTGCATCCATTTTTTAGCCAAAATCCATTTTTTAGCCTAAATCCACTTTTTCCTCGTTTCCCACCAATTTTTGAGGAGCGTGGGAATCCACGGCGTAGATCTCAAAAAGATAAGCGGTTTGAAAAAAAAGATCACTGAAAACGGAGGTCCGAGCGCGAAGTTATGGGCGTTCAAAGAATCAGATGGAATTGGGGTAAGGTGTGAAGAATTGGAAGGATGGGTAAGACCATATACACAAATTGGAGCAGTGAGTTAATGGATGCGATCATACCAGCACTAATGCACCAGATCCCATCAGAACTCCGCAGTTTAGCTTGCTTGGGCGAGAGTAGTACTAGGATGGGTGACCTCCTAGGAAGTCCTCGTGTTGCACCCATTTTTTTGCCAGAATCCATTTTTTCCCCGTTTCAACCAATTTTTGAGGAGCGCGGGAATCTACAGCGTTGATCTCGAAAAGATAAGCGGTTTGAAAAAAAAGATCTCTGATTACGGAGGTCCGAGCGCAAAGTTATGAGCGTTCAAAGAATCAGGGGGGAGTGGGGTAAGGTGTGAAGAACTGGAAGGATGGGTAAGACCATATAAAGAAATTGGAGCAGTGAGTTTATGGATGCGATCATGCCAGCACTAACGCGCCGGATCCCATCTGAACTCCACAGTTAAGCGTTCTTTGGCGAGAGTAGTACTTGGTTGGGTGACCTCCTGGGAAGTTCTCGTGTTGCACGCATTTTTTCGCCAAAATCCATTTTTTCCGGTTTCCAGCCAATTATGGAGGAGCGCGGGAAGCCACGGCGTACATCTCGAAAAGATAAGTGGTTTGAAAAAAAAGAGCACTGAAAACAGAGGTCCGAGAACGAAATTATGAGCGTTCAACGAATCAGGGGGGAGTGTGGTAAGGTGTGAAGAACTGGAAGGATGGGTAAGACCATATAAACAAATTGGAGCAGTGAGTTTATGGATGCGATCATACCAGCACTAATGCGCCGGATCCCATCTGAACTCCGCAGTTTAGCGTGCTTGGGCGAGAGTAGTTCTAGGATGGGTGACCTCCTGGGAAGTCCTCGTGTTGCATCCATTTTTTAGCCAAAATCCATTTTTTCCCCGTTTCCAACCAATTTTTGAGGAGCGCGGGAATCCACGGCGTAGATCTCAAAAAGATAAGCGGTTTGAAAAAAAGATCACGGAGGTCGGGGCGGAAGTTATGAGCGTTCAAAGAATCAGAGGGAATTGGGGTAAGGTGTGAAGAACTGGAAGGATGGGTAAGACCATATACACAAATTGGAGCAGTGACTTAATGGATGCGATCATACCAGCACTTATGCACCGGATCCCATCAGAACTCCACAGTTTAGCGTGCTTGGGCGAGAGTAGTACTAGGATGGGTGACCTCCTGGGAAGTCCTCGTGTTGCACCCATTTTTTTGTCAAAATCTATTTTTTCCCCGTTTCAACCAATTTTTGAGGAGCGCGGGAATCCAGTGCGTTGATCTCGAAAAGATAAGCGGTTTGAAAAAAGATCTCGATTCTGAGGTCAGCGCGAAGTTATGAGCGTTCGAAGAATCGGGGGAGTGGGGTAAGGTGTGAAGAAGCTGGAAGAATGGGTAAGACCATATAAACAAATTGGAGCGGTGAGTTAATGGATGCGATCATACCGGCACTAATGCCAGGATCCCATCGGGAACTCCCGTGATTAAGCGTGCTTGGGCAAGAGTAGTTCTAGGATGGGTGACCTCCTGGGAAGTCCTCGTGTTGCATCCATTTTTTAGCCAAAAACCATTTTTTCCCTGTTTCCAACCAATTTTTGAGGAGCGCGGGAATCCACGGCGTAGATCTCAAAAAGATAAGCGGTTTGAAAAAAAAGATCACTGAAAACGGAGGTCCGAGGGCGAAGTTATGAGCGTTCAAAGAATCAGAGGGAATTGGGGTAAGGTGTGAAGAACTGGAAGGATGGGTAAGACCATATACACAAATTGGAGCAGTGACTTAATGGATGCGATCATACCAGCACTTATGCACCGGATCCCATCAGAACTCCGCAGTTTAGCGTGCTTGGGCGAGAGTAGTACTAGGATGGGTGACCTCGAGGGAAGTCCTCGTGTTGCACCCCTTTTTTCGCCAAAATCAATTTTTTTCTCGTTTCCAGCCAATTTTTGAGGAGCGCGGGACGCCACGGCGTACATCTCGAAAAAGATAAGGCTGTTTGAAAAAAAAAAAGATCACGAAACGGAGTCGGCGCGAAGTTATGAGCGTTTAAAGAATCTGGGGGGAGTGGGGTAAGGTGTGAAGAACTGGAAGGATGGGTAAGACCATATAAATAAATTGGAGCAGTGAGTTAATGGATGCGTCATACCGGCACTAATGCGCGGATCCCATCGAACTCCTTGATTAAGCGTGCTTGGGCGAGAGTAGTTCTAGGATGGGTGACCTCCTGGGAAGTCCTCGTGTTGCATCCATTTTTTAGCCAAAATCCATTTTTTCCCTGTTTCCAGCCAATTTTTGAGGAGCGCGGGAATCCACGGCGTAGATCTCAAAAAGATATGCGGTTTGAAAAAAGATCCTTGAAACGGGGGTCGAGCGCGAAGTTATGAGCGTTAAGAATCGAAGGGATTGGGGTAAGGTGTGAAGAAGCTGGAAGGATGGGTAAGACCATATACACAAATTGGAGCGGTGAGTTAATGGATGCGATCATACCGGCACTAATGCACGGATCCCATCGAACTCCGTGGTTTAGCGTGCTTGGGCGAGAGTAGTACTAGGATGAGTGACCTCCTGGGAAGTCCTCGTGTTGCACCCATTTTTTTGCCAAAATCCATTTTTTCCCAGTTTCAACCAATTTTTGAGGAGTGCGGGAATCCACGGCGTAGATCTCGAAAAGATAAGCGGTTTGAAAAAAAAGATCTCTGATTACGGAGGTCCGAGTGCAAAGTTATGAGCGTTCAAAGAATCAGGGGGGAGTGGGGTAAGGTGTGAAGAACTGGAAGGATGGGTAAGACCATATAAATAAATTGGAGCAGTGAGTTAATGGATGCGATCATACCAGCACTAATGCACCGGATCCCATCAGAACTCCGCAGTTAAGCGTGCTTGGGCAAGAGTAGTTCTAGGATGGGTGACCTCCTGGGAAGTCCTCGTGTTGCATCCATTTTTTAGCCAAAATCCATTTTTTCCCTGTTTCCAGCCAATTTTTGAGGAGCGCGGGAATCCACGGCGTAGATCTCAAAAAGATATGCGGTTTGAAAAAAAAGATCACTGAAAACGGGGTTCCGAGCGCGAAGTTATGAGCGTTCAAAGAATCAGAGGGAATTGGGGTAAGGTGTGAAGAACTGGAAGGATGGGTAAGACCATATACACAAATTGGAGCAGTGAGTTAATGGATGCGATCATACCAGCACTAATGCACCGGATCCCATCAGAACTCCGCAGTTTAGCGTGCTTGGGCGAGAGTAGTACTAGGATGAGTGACCTCCTGGGAAGTCCTCGTGTTGCACCCATTTTTTTGCCAAAATCCATTTTTTCCCCGTTTCAAACAATTTTTGAGGAGCACGGGAATCCACGTCGTTGATCTCGAAAAGATAAGCGGTTTGAAAAAAAAGATCTCTGATTACGGAGGTCCGAGCGCAAAGTTATGAGCGTTCAAAGAATCAGGGGGGAATGGGGTAAGGTGTGAAGAACTGGAAGGATGGGTAAGACCATATACACAAATTGGAGGAGTGAGTTAATGGATGCCATCATACTAGCACTAATGCACCGGATCCCATCAGAACTCCGCAGTGAAGCGTGCTTGGGCGAGAGTAGTACTAGGATGGGTGACCTCCAGGGAAGTCCTCGTGTTGCACCCCTTTTTTCGCCAAAATCAATTTTTTTCTCGTTTCCAGCCAATTTTTGAGGAGCGCGGGACGCCACGGCGTACATCTCGAAAAGATAAAAAGTTTGTTTGAAAAAAAAGATCACGAAACGGAGTCCGGCGCGAGGTTATGAGCGTTTAAAGAATCAGGGGGGGAGTGGGGTAAGGTGTGAAGAACTGGAAGGATGGGTAAGACCATATAAACAAATTGGAGCAGTGAGTTTATGGATGCGATCATACCAGCACTAATGCGCCGGATCCCATCTGAACTCCGCAGTTAAGCGTTCTTTGGCGAGAGTAGTACTTGGATGGGTGACCTCCTGTGAAGTCCTCGTGTTGCACGCCTTTTTTCCGCCAAAATCCATTTTTTTCCCGTTTCCAGCCAATTTTGGAGGAGCGCGGGACGCCACGGCGTACATCTCGAAAAGATAAGCGGTTTGAAAAAAAAGATCACTGAAAACATAGGTCCGAGAGCGAAGTTATGAGTGTTCAACGAATCAGGGGGGAGTGTGGTAAGGTGTGAAGAACTGGAAGGATGGGTAAGACCATATAAACAAATTGGAGCAGTGAGTTAATGGATGCGATCATACCAGCACTAATACACCGGATCCCATCAGAACTCTGCTGTTTAGCGTGTTTGGGCGAGAGTAGTATTAGGATGGGTGACCTCCTGGGAAGTCCTCGTGTTGCACCCATTTTTTTGCAAAAATCCATTTTTTCCCAGTTTCAACCAATTTTTGAGGATTGCGGGAATCCACGGCGTAGATCTCGAACAGATAAGCGGTTTGAAAAAAATCATCTCTGATTACGGAGGTCCGAGTGCAAAGTTATGAGCGTTCAAAGAATCAGGGGGGAGTGGGGTAAGGTGTGAAGAACTGGAAGGATGGGTAAGACCATATAAACAAATTAGAGCAGTGAGTTAATGGATGCGATCATACTAGCACTAATGCACCGGATCCCATCAGAACTCCGCAGTGAAGCGTGCTTGGGCGAGAGTAGTACTAGGATGGGTGACCTCCTGGGAAGTCCACGTGTTGCACCCCTTTTTTCGCCGAAATCAATTTTTTTTCTCGTTTCCAGCCAATTTTTGAGTAGCGCGGGACGCCACGGCGTACATCTCGAAAAGATAAGCTGTTTGAAAAAAAAGATCACTGAAAACGGAGGTCCGAGCGCGAAGTTATGAGCGTTCAAAGAATCAGGGGGGAGTGGGGTAAGGTGTGAAGAACTGGAAGGATGGGTAAGACAATATACACAAATTGGAGCAGTGAGTTAATGGATGCGATCATACCAGCACTATTGCACCGGATCCCATAAGAACTCCGCAGTTTAGCGTGCTTGGGTGAGTGTTGCACCCCTTTTTTTTTTGCCAAAATCCTATTATTTCCCCTTTTCCCGCCAATTTTTGAGGAGTGCGGGATGCCACGGCATAGATCTTGAAAAGATAAGCGGTTTGAAAACAAAGATCCTTGAAACGGAGGTCCGGCGCGAAGTTATGAGCGTTTAAAGAATCAAGGGGGGAGTGGGGTAAGGTGTGAAGAACTGGAAGGATGGGTAAGACCATATAAACAAATTTGAGCACTGAGTTTATGTATGCGATCATACCAGCACTAATGCGCCGGATCCCATCTGAACTCCGCAGTAAAGCGTTCTTTGGCGAGAGTAGTACTTGGATGGGTGACCTCCTGGGAAGTCCTCGTGTTGCACGCCTTTTTTCGCCAAAATCCATTTTTTTCCCGTTTCCAGCCAATTATGGAGGAGCGCGGGACGCCACGGCGTACATCTCAAAAAGATAAGCGGTTTGAAAAAAAAGATCACTGAAAACAGAGGTCCGAGAACGAACTTATGAGCGTTCAACGAATCAGGGGGGAGTGTGGTAAGGTGTGAAGAACTGGAAGGATGGGTAAGAAAATAGAAACAAATTGGAGCAGTGAGTTAATGGATGCGATCATACCAGCACTAATGCACCGGATCCCATCAGAACTCCGCAGTTAAGCGTGCTTGGGCGAGAGTAGTACTAGGATGGGTGACCTCCTGCGAAGTCCTCGTGTTGCATCCATTTTTTAGTTAAAATCCATTTTTTCCCCGTGTCCAACCAATTTTTGAGGATTGCGGGAATCCACGGCGTAGATCTCGAAAAGATAAGCGGTTTGAAAAAAAAGATCACTGCAAACGGAGGTCCGAGCGCGAAGTTATGAGCGTTCAAAGAATCAGAGGGAATTGGGGTAAAGTGTGAAAAACTGGAAGGATGGGTAAGACCATATACACAAATTGGAGCAGTGAGTTAATGGATGCGATCATACCAGCACTAATGCACCGGATCCCATCAGAACTCCGCAGTTTAGCGTGCTTGGGCGAGAGTAGTACCAGGATGGGTGACCTCCTAGGAAGTCCTCGTGTTGCACCCATTTTTTTGCCAAAATCCATTTTTTCCCCATTTAACCTAATTTTTGAGGAGCGCGGGAATCCACGGCGTAGATCTCGAAAAGATAAGCGGTTTGAAAAAAAAGATCTCTAATTACGGAGGTCCGAGCGCAAAGTTATGAGCGTTCAAAGAATCGGGGGGGGAGTGTGGTAAGGTGTGAAAAACTGGAAGGATGGGTAAGACCATATAAACAAATTGGAGCAGTGAGTTAATGGATGCGATCATACTAGCACTAATGCACCGGATCCCATCAGAACTCCGCAGTGAAGCGTGCTTGGGCGAGAGTAGTACTAGGATGGGTGACCTCCTGGGAAGTCCTCGTGTTGCACCCCTTTTTTCGCCAAAATCAATTTTTTTTCTCGTTTCCAGCCAATTTTTGAGGAGCGCGGGACGCCACGGCGTACATCTCGAAAAGATAAGCTGTTTGAAAAAAAGATCAGCAGGAGGTCGAGCGCGAAGTTATGAGCGTTCAAAGAATCAGGTGGGAGTTGGGTAAGGTGTGAAGAACTGGAAGGATGGGTAAGACAATATACACAAAATGGAGCAGTGAGTTAATGGATGCGATCATACCAGCACTGTTGCACCGGATCCCATAAGAACTCCGCAGTTAAGCGTGATTGGGCGAGTGTTGCACTCCTTTTTTTTTTGCCAAAATCCTATTTTTTTCCCTTTTCCAGCCAATTTTTGAAGAGTGCGGGATGCCACGGCATAGATCTTGAAAAGATAAGCGGTTTAAAAAAAAGATCACTGAAAATGAATGTCCGAGCGCGAAGTTATTAGCGTTCATAGAATTAGAGGGAAATGGGGTAAGGTGTGAAGAACTGGAAGGATGGGTAAGACCATATACACAAATTGGAGCAGTGAGTTAATGGATGCGATCATACCAGCACTAATGCACCGGATCCCATCAGAACTCCGCAGTTTAGCGTGCTTGGGCGAGAGTAGTACTAGGATGGGTGACCTCCTGGGAAGTCCTCGTGTTGCACCCCTTTTTTCGCCAAAATCCAGTTTTCCCCCCCCCGTTTCCAGCCAATTTATTTAGGAGCGCGGGACCCCACGACGTAGATCTCGAAAAGATAAGCAGTTTGAAAAAAAAAGATCACTGAAAACGGAGGTCCGAGCGCGAAGTTATGAGCGTTGAAAGAATCAGGGGGAGTGGGGTAAGGTGTGAAGAACTGGAAGCATGGGTAAGACCATATAAACAAATTGGAGCACTGAGTTAAAGGATGCGATCATACCAGCACTAATGCTCCGGATCCCATAAAAACTCTGCAGTTAAGCGTGCTTGGGCGAGAGTAGTACTAGGATGGGTGACCTCCTGGGAAGTCCTCGTGTTGCACCCATTTTTTTGCCAAAATCCATTTTTTCCCAGTTTCAACCAATTTTTGAGGAGCGCGGGAATCCACGGCGTAGATCTCGAAAAGATAAGCGGTTTGAAAAAAAAGATCTCTAATTACGGAGGTCCGAGTGCAAAGTTATGAGCGTTCATAGAATCAGGGGGGAGTGGGGTAAGGTGTGAAGAACTGGAAGGATGGGTAAGACCATATAAACAAATTGGAGCAGTGAGTTAATGGATGCGATCATACTAGCACTAATGCACCGGATCCCATCAGAACTCCGCAGTGAAGCGTGCTTGGGCGAGAGTAGTACTAGGATGGGTGACCTCCAGGGAAGTCCTCGTGTTGCACCCCTTTTTTCGCCAAAATCAATTTTTTTCTCGTTTCCAGCCAATTTTTAAGGAGCGCGGGACGCCACGGCGTACATCTCGAAAAGATAAGCTGTTTGAAAAAAAAAAGATCACTGAAAATGGAGGTCCGAGCGCGAAGTTATGAGCGTTTAAAGAATCAGGGGGGAGTGGGGTAAGGTGTGAAGAACTGGAAGGATGGGTAAGACCATATAAACAAATTGGAGCAGTGAGTTTATGGATGCGATCATACCAGCACTAATGCGCCGGATCCCATCTGAACTCCGCAGTTAAGCGTTCTTTGGCGAGAGTAGTACTTGGATGGGTGACCTCCTGGGAAGTCCTCGTGTTGCACGCCTTTTATCGCCAAAATCCCTTTTTTTCCCGTTTCCAGCCAATTATGGAGGAGCGCGGGACGCCACGGCGTACATCTCGAAAAGATAAGCGGTTTTGAAAAAAGATCATGAGCGGAGTCAGGGCGAAGTTATGAGCGTTCAACGAATCGGGGAGTGTGGTAAGGTGTGAAGAACTGGAAGGATGGGTAAGACCATATAAACAAATTGGAGCAGTGAGTCAATGGATGCAATCATACCAGCACTAATGCACCGGATCCCATCAGAACTCCGCAGTTTAGCGTGCTTGGGCGAGAGTAGTATTAGGATGGGTGACCTCCTGGGAAGTCCTCGTGTTGCACCCATTTTTTTGCCAAAATCCATTTTTTCCCAGTTTCAACCAATTTTTGAGGAGCGCGGGAATCCACGATGTAGATATCGAAAAGATAAGCGGTTTGAAAAAAAAGATCTCTGATTACGGAGGTCCTAGTGCAAAGTTATGAGCGTTCAAAGAATCAGGGGGAAGTGGGGTAAGGTGTGAAGAACTGGAAGGATGGGTAAGACCATATAAACAAATTGGAGCAGTGAGTTAATGGATGCGATCATACCAGCACTAATGCACCGGATCCCATCAGAACTCCGCAGTTAAGCGTGCTTGGGCGAGAGTAGTTCTAGGATGGGTGACCTCCTGGGAAGTCCTCGTGTTGCATCCATTTTTTAGCCAAAATCCATTTTTTCCCCGTTTCCAACCAATTTTTGAGGAGCGCGGGAATCCACGGCGTAGATCTCAAAAAGATAAGCGGTTTGAAAAAAGATCACTTAAGCGAGGTCGGAGGCGAAGTTATGAGCGTTCAACGAATCAAGGGGAGTGTGGTATGGTGTGAAGAACTGGAAGGATGGGTAAGACCATATTAACAAATTGGAGCAGTGAGTCAATGGATGCAATCATACCAGCACTAATGCACCGGATCCCATCAGAACTCCGCAGTTTAGCGTGCTTGGGCGAGAGTAGTATTAGGATGGGTGACCTCCTGGGAAGTCCTCGTGTTGCACCCATTTTTTACCAAAATCCATTTTTTCCCGGTTTCCACCAATTTTTGAGGAGCGCGGGAATCCACGATGTAGATCTCGAAAAGATAAGCGGTTTGAAAAAAAAGATCTCTGATTACGGAGGTCAGAGTGCGAAGTTATGAGCGTTGAAGAATCGGGGGAGTGGGGTAAGGTGTGAGAAGCTGGAAGGATGGGTAAGACCATATAAACAAATTGGAGCGGTGAGTTAATGGATGTGATCATACCGGCACTAATGCACCGGATCCCATCGAACTCCCGGTTTAGCGTGCTTGGCGGAGTAGTACTAGGATGGGTGACCTCCTGGAAAGTCCTCGTGTTGCACCCATTTTTTTGCCAAAATCCATTTTTTCCCCGTTTCAACCAATTTTTGAGGAGCGCGGGAATCCACGACGTTGATCTCGAAAAGATAAGCGGTTTGAAAAAAGATATCGATTACGGAGGTCCAGGGTGCAAAGTTATGAGCGTTCGAAGAATCGGGGGAGTGGGGTAAGGTGTGAAGGCTGGAAGGATGGGTAAGACCATATAAACAAATCATACCAGCACTAATGCACCGGATCCCATCAGAACTCCGCAGTTAAGCGTGCATGGGCGAGAGTAGTTCTAGGATGGGTGACCTCCTGGGAAGTCCTCGTGTTGCATCAATTTTTTCCCCGTTTCCAGCCAATTTTGAGGAGCGCGGGAATCCACGGCGTAGATCTCAAAAAGATAAGCGGTTTTGAAAAAAGATCAGCGAAAACGGGGTCGGCGTGAAGTTATGATCGTTCAAAGAATCAGAGGGAATTGGGGTAAGGTGTGAAGAACTGGAAGGATGGGTAAGATCATATACACAAATTGGAGCAGTGAGTTAATGGATGCGATCATACCAGCACTAATGCACCGGATCCCTTCAGAACTCCGCAGTTTAGCGTGCATGGGCGAGAGTAGTACTAGGATGGGTGACCTCCTGGGAAGTCCTCGTGTTGCACCCATTTTTTTGCCAAAATCTATTTTTTCCCCGTTTCAACCAATTTTTGAGGAGCACGGGAATCCACGACGTTGATCTCGAAAAGATAAGCGGTTTAAAAAAAAAGATCTCTGATTACGGAGGTCCGAGCGCAAAGTTATGAGCGTTCAAAGAATCAGGGGGGAGTGCGGTAAGGTGTGAAGAACTGGAAGGATGGGTAAGACCATATTAACAAATTGGAGCAGTGAGTTAATGGATGCGATCATACTAGCACTAATGCACCGGATCCCATCAGAACTCCGCAGTGAAGCGTGCTTGGGCGAGAGTAGTACTAGGATGGGTGACCTCCAGGGAAGTCCTCGTGTTGCACCCCTTTTTTCGCCAAAATCAATTTTTTTCTCGTTTCCAGCCAATTTTTGAGGAGCGCGGGACGCCACGGCGTACATCTCGAAAAAGATAAGGCTGTTTGAAAAAAAGATCACCGAAAGGAGGTCCGGCGCGAAGTTATGATCGTTCAAAGAATCAGAGGGAATTGGGGTAAGGTGTGAAGAACTGGAAGGATGGGTAAGATCATATACACAAATTGGAGCAGTGAGTTAATGGATGCGATCATACCAGCACTAATGCACCGGATCCCATCAGAACTCCGCAGTTTAGCGTGCTTGGGCGAGAGTAGTACTAGGATGGGTGACCTCCTGGGAAGTCCTCGTGTTGCACCCATTTTTTTGCCAAAATCCATTTTTTCCCCGTTTCAACCAATTTTTGAGGAGCGCGGGAATCCACGACGTAGATCTCGAAAAGATAAGCGGTTTGAAAAAAAAGATATCTGATTACGGAGGTCCGAGTGCAAAGTTATGAGCGTTCAAAGAATCAGGGGGGAGTGGGGTAAGGTGTGAAGAACTGGAAGGATGGGTAAGACCATATAAACAAATCATACCAGCACTAATGCACCGGATCCCATCAGAACTCCGCAGTTAAGCGTGCATGGGCGAGAGTAGTTCTAGGATGGGTGACCTCCTGGGAAGTCCTCGTGTTGCATCAATTTTTTCCCCGTTTCCAGCCAATTTTTGAGGAGCGCGGGAATCCACGGCGTAGATCTCAAAAAGATAAGCGGTTTGAAAAAAGATCACGAAACGGGGTCGGCGTGAAGTTATGATCGTTCAAAGAATCAGAGGGAATTGGGGTAAGGTGTGAAGAACTGGAAGGATGGGTAAGATCATATACACAAATTGGAGCAGTGAGTTAATGGATGCGATCATACCAGCACTAATGCACCGGATCCCTTCAGAACTCCGCAGTTTAGCGTGCTTGGGCGAGAGTAGTACTAGGATGGGTGACCTCCTGGGAAGTCCTCGTGTTGCACCCATTTTTTGCCAAAATCCATTTTTTACCCGTTTCAACCAATTTTTGAGGAGCACGGGAATCCACGGCGTTGATCTCGAAAAGATAAGCGGTTTAAAAAAAAGATCTCACGATTACGGAGGTCGAGCGCGAAGTTATGAGCGTTCAAGAATCGGGGAGTGCGGTAAGGTGTGAAGAGCTGGAAGGATGGGTAAGACCATATTAACAAATTGGAGCGATGAGTTAATGGATGCGATCATACTAGCACTAATGCACGGATCCCATCGAACTCCGTGATGAAGCGTGCTTGGGCGAGAGTAGTACTAGGATGGGTGACCTCCAGGGAAGTCCTCGTGTTGCACCCCTTTTTTCGCCAAAATCAATTTTTTTCTCGTTTCCAGCCAATTTTTGAGGAGCGCGGGACGCCACGGCGTACATCTCGAAAAGATAAGCTGTTTGAAAAAAAAGATCACTGAAAACGGGGGTCCGAGCGCGAAGTTATGATCGTTCAAAGAATCAGAGGGAATTGGGGTAAGGTGTGAAGAACTGGAAGGATGGGTAAGATCATATACACAAATTGGAGCAGTGAGTTAATGGATGCGATCATACCAGCACTAATGCACCGGATCCCTTCAGAACTCCGCAGTTTAGCGTGCTTGGGCGAGAGTAGTACTAGGATGGGTGACCTCCTGGGAAGTCCTCGTGTTGCACCCATTTTTTGCCAAAATCCATTTTTTCCCGTTTCAACCAATTTTGAGGAGCACGGGAATCCCACGGCGTTGATCTCGAAAAAGATAAGCGGTTTAAAAAAAAAGATCTCTGATTACGGAGGTCCGAGCGCAAAGTTATGAGCGTTCAAAGAATCAGGGGGAGTGCGGTAAGGTGTGAAGATCTGGAAGGATGGGTAAGACCATATTAACAAATTGGAGCAGTGAGTTAATGGATGCGATCATACTAGCACTAATGCACCGGATCCCATCAGAACTCCACAGTGAAGCGTGCTTGGGCGAGAGTAGTACTAAGATGGGTGACCTCCAGGGAAGTCCTCGTGTTGCACCCCTTTTATCGCCAAAATCAATTTTTTTCTCGTTTCCAGCCAATTTTTGAGGAGCGCGGGACGCCACGGCGTACATCTCGAAAAGATAAGCTGTTTGAAAAAAAAGATCACTGAAAACGGAGGTCCGAGCGTGAAGTTATGAGCGTTTAAAGAATCAGGGGGGAGTGGGGTAAGGTGTGAAGAACTGGAAGGATGGGTAAGACCATATAAACAAATTGGAGTAGTGAGTTTATGGATGCGATCAAACCAGCACTAATCCGCCGGATCCCATCTGAACTCCGCAGTTAAGCGTTCTTTGGCGAGAGTAGTACTTGGATGGGTGACCTCCTGTGAAGTCCTCGTGTTGCACGCCTTTTTTCCGCCAAAATCCATTTTTTCCCGTTTCCGGCCAATTATGGAGGAGCGCGGGACGTCACGGCGTACATCTCGAAAAAGATAAGCCGTTTGAAAAAAAAGATCATAGGAGAGTCGAGGGCGAAGTTATGAGCGTTCAAAGAATCAGGGGGGAGTGGGGTAAGGTGTGAAGAACTGGAAGGATGGGTAAGACCATATAAACAAATTGGAGCAGTGAGTTTTTGGATGCGATCATACCAGCACTAATGCGCCGGATCCCATCTGAACTCCGCAGTTAAGCGTTCTTTGGCGAGAGTAGTACTTGTATGGGTGACCTCCTGGGAAGTCCTCGTGTTGCACGCCTTTTTTCGCCAAAATTCATTTTTTTCCAATTTCCAGCCAATTATGGAGGAGCGCGGGACGCCACGGCGTACATCTCGAAAAGATAAGCGGTTTGAAAAAATAGATCACTGAAAACAGAGGTCCGAGAGCGAAGTTATGAGCGTTCAACGAATCAGGGGGGAGTGTGGTAAGGTGTGAAGAACTGGAAGGATGGGTAAGACCATATAAACAAATTGGAGTAGTGAGTTAATGGATGCGATCATACCGGCACTAATGCACGGATCCCGTCGGAACTCCGCGGTTTAGCGTGCTTGGGCGAGAGTAGTATTAGGATGGGTGACCTCTGGGAAGTCCTCGTGTTGCACCCATTTTTTTGCCAAAATCCATTTTTTCCCAGTTTCAACCAATTTTTAAGGAGCGCGGGAATCCACGACGTAGATCTCGAAAAGATAAGAGGTTTGAAAAAAAAGATCTCAGATTACAGAGGTCCGAGTGCAAACTTATGAGCGTTCAAAGAATCAGGGGGGAGTGGGGTAAGGTGTGAAGAACTGGAAGGATGGGTAAGACCATATAAACAAATTGGAGCAGTGAGTTAATGGATGCGATCATACCAGCACTAATGCACCGGATCCCATCAGAACTCCGCAGTTAAGCGTGCTTGGGCGAAAGTAGTTCTAGGATGGGTGACCTCCTGGGAAGTCCTCGTGTTGCATCCATTTTTTAGCCAAAATCCATTTTTTCCCCGTTTCCAGCCAATTTTTGAGGAGCGCGGGAATCCACGGTGTAGATCTCAAAAAGATAAGCGGTTTGAAAAAAAAGATCACTGAAAACGGGGGTCCGAGCGCGAAATTATGATCGTTCAAAGAATCAGAGGGAATTGGGGTAAGGTGTGAAGAAGTGGAAGGATGGGTAAGACCATATACACAAATTGCAGCAGTGAGTTAATGGATGCGATCATACCAGCACTAATGCACCGGATGCCTTCAGAACTCCGCAGTTTAGCGTGCTTGGGCGAGAGTAGTACTAGGATGGGTGACCTCCTGGGAAGTCCTCGTGCTCCACCCATTTTTTTGCCAAAATCCATTTTTTCCCCGTTTCAACCAATTTTTGAGGAGCATGGGAATCCACGGCGTTGATCTCGAATAGATAAGCGGTTTAAAAAAAAAGATCTCTGATTATGGAGGTCCGAGCGCAAAGTTATGAGCG
The DNA here is from genome assembly GCA_947648045.1 of Beta corolliflora. Classification (NCBI taxonomy): domain Eukaryota; kingdom Viridiplantae; phylum Streptophyta; class Magnoliopsida; order Caryophyllales; family Amaranthaceae; genus Beta; species Beta corolliflora. Next base: position 37,565 of record CANSZD010002990.1, read on the forward strand.
TTCAAAGAATCAGGGGGGAGTGCGGTAAGGTGTGAAGAACTGGAAGGATGGGTAAGACCATATTAACAAATTGGAGCAGTGAGTTAATGGATGCGATCATACTAGCACTAATGCACCGGATCCCATCAGAACTCCGCAGTGAAGCGTGCTTGGGCGAGAGTAGTACTAGGATGGGTGACCTCCAGGGAAGTCCTCGTGTTGCACCCCTTTTTTCGCCAAAATCAATTTTTTTCTCGTTTCCAGCCAATTTTTGAGGAGCGCGGGACGCCACGGCGTACATCTCGAAAAGATAAGCTGTTTGAAAAAAAAGATCACTGAAAACGGGGGTCCGAGCGCGAAGTTATGATCGTTCAAAGAATCAGAGGGAATTGGGGTAAGGTGTGAAGAACTGGAAGGATGGGTAAGATCATATACACAAATTGGAGCAGTGAGTTAATGGATGCGATCATACCAGCACTAATGCACCGGATCCCTTCAGAACTCCGCAGTTTAGCGTGCTTGGGCGAGAGTAGTACTAGGATGGGTGACCTCCTGGGAAGTCCTCGTGTTGCACCCATTTTTTTGCCAAAATCCATTTTTTCCCCGTTTCAACCAATTTTCGAGGAGCACGGGAATCCACGGCGTTGATCTCGAAAAGATAAGCGGTTTAAAAAAAAAGATCTCTGATTACGGAGGTCCGAGCGCAAAGTTATGAGCGTTCAAAGAATCAGGGGGAGTGCGGTAAGGTGTGAAGAACTGGAAGGATGGGTAAGACCATATTAACAAATTGGAGCAGTGAGTTAATGGATGCGATCATACTAGCACTAATGCACCGGATCCCATCAGAACTCCACAGTGAAGCGTGCTTGGGCGAGAGTAGTACTAAGATGGGTGACCTCCAGGGAAGTCCTCGTGTTGCACCCCTTTTATCGCCAAAATCAATTTTTTTCTCGTTTCCAGCCAATTTTTGAGGAGCGCGGGACGCCACGGCGTACATCTCGAAAAGATAAGCTGTTTGAAAAAAAAGATCACTGAAAACGGAGGTCCGAGCGTGAAGTTATGAGCGTTTAAAGAATCAGGGGGGAGTGGGGTAAGGTGTGAAGAACTGGAAGGATGGGTAAGACCATATAAACAAATTGGAGTAGTGAGTTTATGGATGCGATCATACCAGCACTAATCCGCCGGATCCCATCTGAACTCCGCAGTTAAGCGTTCTTTGGCGAGAGTAGTACTTGGATGGGTGACCTCCTGTGAAGTCCTCGTGTTGCACGCCTTTTTTCCGCCAAAATCCATTTTTTTCCCGTTTCCAGCCAATTATGGAGGAGCGCGGGACGTCACGGCGTACATCTCGAAAAGATAAGCCGTTTGAAAAAAAAGATCACTGAAAACAGAGGTCCGAGAGCGAAGTTATGAGCGTTCAAAGAATCAGGGGGGAGTGGGGTAAGGTGTGAAGAACTGGAAGGATGGGTAAGACCATATAAACAAATTGGAGCAGTGAGTTTTTGGATGCGATCATACCAGCACTAATGCGCCGGATCCCATCTGAACTCCGCAGTTAAGCGTTCTTTGGCGAGAGTAGTACTTGTATGGGTGACCTCCTGGGAAGTCCTCGTGTTGCACGCCTTTTTTCGCCAAAATTCATTTTTTTCCAATTTCCAGCCAATTATGGAGGAGCGCGGGACGCCACGGCGTACATCTCGAAAAGATAAGCGGTTTGAAAAAATAGATCACTGAAAACAGAGGTCCGAGAGCGAAGTTATGAGCGTTCAACGAATCAGGGGGGAGTGTGGTAAGGTGTGAAGAACTGGAAGGATGGGTAAGACCATATAAACAAATTGGAGTAGTGAGTTAATGGATGCGATCATACCAGCACTAATGCACCGGATCCCATCAGAACTCCGCAGTTTAGCGTGCTTGGGCGAGAGTAGTATTAGGATGGGTGACCTCCTGGGAAGTCCTCGTGTTGCACCCATTTTTTTGCCAAAATCCATTTTTTCCCAGTTTCAACCAATTTTTAAGGAGCGCGGGAATCCACGACGTAGATCTCGAAAAGATAAGAGGTTTGAAAAAAAAGATCTCAGATTACAGAGGTCCGAGTGCAAACTTATGAGCGTTCAAAGAATCAGGGGGGAGTGGGGTAAGGTGTGAAGAACTGGAAGGATGGGTAAGACCATATAAACAAATTGGAGCAGTGAGTTAATGGATGCGATCATACCAGCACTAATGCACCGGATCCCATCAGAACTCCGCAGTTAAGCGTGCTTGGGCGAAAGTAGTTCTAGGATGGGTGACCTCCTGGGAAGTCCTAGTGTTGCATCCATTTTTTAGCCAAAATCCATTTTTTCCCCGTTTCCAGCCAATTTTTGAGGAGCGCGGGAATCCACGGTGTAGATCTCAAAAAGATAAGCGGTTTGAAAAAAAAGATCACTGAAAACGGGGGTCCGAGCGCGAAATTATGATCGTTCAAAGAATCAGAGGGAATTGGGGTAAGGTGTGAAGAAGTGGAAGGATGGGTAAGACCATATACACAAATTGCAGCAGTGAGTTAATGGATGCGATCATACCAGCACTAATGCACCGGATGCCTTCAGAACTCCGCAGTTTAGCGTGCTTGGGCGAGAGTAGTACTAGGATGGGTGACCTCCTGGGAAGTCCTCGTGCTCCACCCATTTTTTTGCCAAAATCCATTTTTTCCCCGTTTCAACCAATTTTTGAGGAGCATGGGAATCCACGGCGTTGATCTCGAATAGATAAGCGGTTTAAAAAAAAAGATCTCTGATTATGGAGGTCCGAGCGCAAAGTTATGAGCGTTCAAAGAATCAGGGGGGAGTGCGGTAAGGTGTGAAGAACTGGAAGGATGGGTAAGACCATATTAACAAATTGGAGCAGTGAGTTAATGGATGCGATCATACTAGCACTAATGCACCGGATCCCATCAGAACTCCGCAGTGAAGCGTGCTTGGGCGAGAGTAGTACTAGGATGGGTGACCTCCAGGGAAGTCCTCGTGTTGCACCCCTTTTTTCGCCAAAATCAATTTTTTCTCGTTTCAAGCCAATTTTTAAGGAGCGCGGGACGCCACGGCGTACATCTCGAAAAGATAAGCTGTTTGAAAAAAAAGATCACTGAAAACGGAGGTCCGAGCGTGAAGTTCTGAGCGTTTAAAGAATCAGGGGGGAGTGGGGTAAGGTGTGAAGAACTGGAAGGATGTAAGACCATATAAACAAATTGGAGCAGTGAGTTTATGGATGCGATCATACCAGCACTAATGCGCCGGATCCCATCTGAACTCCGCAGTTAAGCGTTCTTTGGCGAGAGTAGTACTTGGATGGGTGACCTCCTGTGAAGTCCTCGTGTTGCACGCCTTTTTTCCGCCAAAATCCATTTTTTTCCCGTTTCCAGCCAATTATGGAGGAGCGCGGGACGCCACGGCGTACATCTCGAAAAGATAAGCGGTTTGAAAAAAAAGATCACTGAAAACAGAGGTCCGAGAGGGAAGTTATGAGCGTTCAACGAATCAGGGGGGAGTGTGGTAAGGTGTGAAGAACTGGAAGGATGGGTAAGACCATATAAACAAATTGGAGCAGTGAGTTAATGGATGCGATCAAACCAGCACTAATGCACCGGATCCCATCAGAACTCCGCTGTTTAGCGTGCTTGGGCGAGAGTAGTATTAGGATGGGTGACCTCCTGGGAAGTCCTCGTGTTGCACCCATTTTTTTGCCAAAATCCATTTTTTCCCAGTTTCAACCAATTTTTGAGGAGCGCGGGAATCCACGGCGTAGATCTCGAAAAGATAAGCGGTTTGAAAAAAAAGATCTCTGATTACGGAGGTCCGAGTGCAAAGTTATGAGCGTTCAAAGAATCAGGGGGGAGTGGGGTAAGGTGTGAAGAACTGGAAGGATGGGTAAGACCATATAAACAAATTAGAGCAGTGAGTTAATGGATGCGATCATACTAGTACTAATGCACCGGATCCCATCAGAACTCCGCAGTGAAGCGTGCTTGGGCGAGAGTAGTACTAGGATGGGTGACCTCCTGGGAAATCCACGTGTTGCACCCCTTTTTTCGCTAAAATCAATTTTTTTTCTCGTTTCCAGCCAATTTTTGAGTAGCGCGGGACGCCACGGCCTACATATCGAAAAGATAAGCTGTTTTAAAAAAAAGATCACTGAAAACGGAGGTCCGAGGGCGAAGTTATGAGCGTTCAAAGAATCAGGGGGGAGTGGTGTAAGGTGTGAAGAACTGGAAGGATGGGTAAGACAATATACACAAATTGGAGCAGTGAGTTAATGGATGCGATCATACCAGCACTATTGCACCGGATCCCATAAGAACTCCGCAGTTAAGCGTGCTTGGGTGAGTGTTGCACCCTTTTTTTTTTTGCCAAAATCCAATTTTTTCCCCTTTTCCCGTCAATTTTTGAGGAGTGCGGGACGCCACGGCATAGATCTTGAAAAGATAAGCGGTTTGAAAAAAAAGATCACTGAAAACGGAGGTCCGAGCGCGAAGTTATGAGCGTTTAAAGAATCAGGGGGGGAGTGGGGTAAGGTGTGAAGAACTGGAAGGATGGGTAAGACCATATAAACAAATTTGAGCAGTGAGTTTATGTATGCGATCATACCAGCACTAATGCGCCGGATCCCATCTGAACTCCGCAGTTCAGCGTTCTTTGGCGAGAGTAGTACTTGGATGGGTGACCTCCTGGGAAGTCCTCGTGTTGCACGCCTTTTTTCGCCAAAATCCATTTTTTTCCCGTTTCCAGCCAATTATGGAGGAGCGCGGGACGCCACGGCGTACGTCTCGAAAAGATAAGCGGTTTGAAAAAAAAGATCACTGAAAACAGAGGTCCGAGAGCGAAATTATGAGCGTTCAACGAATCAGGGGGGAGTGTGGTAAGGTGTGAAGAACTGGAAGGATGGGTAAGACCATATAAACAAATTGGAGCAGTGAGTTAATGGATGCGATCATACCAGCACTAATGCACCGGATCCCATCAGAACTCCGCAGTTAAGCGTGCTTGGGCGAGAGTAGTACTAGGATGGGCGACCTCCTGGGAAGTCCTCGTGTTGCATCCATTTTTTAGCCAAAATCCATTTTTTCCCCGTGTCCAACCAATTTTTTAGGATTGCGGGAATCCACGGCGTAGATCTCGAAAAGATAAGCGGTTTGAAAAAAAAGATCACTGAAAACGGAGGTCCGAGCGCGAAGTTATGAGCTTTCAAAGAATCAGAGGGAATTGGGGTAAAGTGTGAAGAACTGGAAGGATGGGTAAGACCATATACACAAATTGGAGCAGTGAGTTAATGGATGCGATCATACCAGCACTAATGCACCGGATCCCATCAGAACTCCGCAGTTTAGCGTGATTGGGCGAGAGTAGTACCAGGATGGGTGACCTCCTGGGAAGTCCTCGTGTTGCACCCATTTTTTTGCCAAAATCCATTTTTTCCCCGTTTCAACTAATTTTTGAGGAGCGCGGGAATCCACGGCGTAGTTCTCGAAAAGATAAGCGGTTTGAAAAAAAAGATCTCTAATTACGGAGGTCCAAGCGCAAAGTTATGAGCGTTCAAAGAATCGGGGGGGAGTGTGGTAAGGTGTGAAGAACTGGAAGGATGGGTAAGACCAAATAAACAAATTGGAGCAGTGAGTTAATGGATGCGATCATACTATCACTAATGCACCCCTTTTTTCGCCAAAATCAATTTTTTTCTCGTTTCCAGCCAATTTTTGAGGAGCGCGGGACGCCACGGCGTACATCTCGAAAAGATAAGCTGTTTGAAAAAAAAGATCACTGAAAACGGAGATCCGAGCGCGAAGTTATGAGCGTTCAAAGAATCAGGTGGGAGTGGGGTAAGGTGTGAAGAACTGGAAGGATGGGTAAGACAATATACACAAAATGGAGCAGTGAGTTAATGGATGCGATCATACCAGCACTATTGCACCGGATCCCATAAGAACTCCGCAGTTAAGCGTGATTGGGCGAGTGTTGCACCCATTTTTTTTTTTGTCAAAATCCTATTTTTTTCCCTTTTCCAGTCAATTTTTGAGGAGTGCGGGACGCCACGGCATAGATCTTGAAAAGATAAGCGGTTTGAAAAAAAAGATCACTGAAAACGAAGGTCCGAGCGCGAAGTTATTAGCGTTCATAGAATCAGAGGGAAGTGGGGTAAGGTGTGAAGAACTGGAAGGATGGGTAAGACCATATACACAAATTGGAGCAGTGAGTTAATGGATGCGATCATACCAGCACTAATGCACCGGATCCCATCAGAACTCCGCAGTTTAGCGTGCTTGGGCGAGAGTAGTACTAGGATGGGTGACCTCCTGGGAAGTCCTCGTGTTGCACACCTTTTTTCGCCAAAATCCAGTTTTCCCCCCCGTTTCCAGTCAATTTATTTAGGAACGCGGGACCCCACGACGTAGATCTCGAAAAGATAAGCAGTTTGAAAAAAAAAAGATCACTGAAAACGGAGGTCCGAGCGCGAAGTTATGAGCGTTCAAAGAATCAGGGGGAGTGGGGTAAGGTGTGAAGAACTGGAAGGATGGGTAAGACCATATAAACAAATTGGAGCACTGAGTTAATGGATGCGATCATACCAGCACTAATGCTCCGGATCCCATCCAAACTCTACAGTTAAGCGTGCTTGGGCGAGAGTAGTACTAGGATGGGTGACCTCCTGGGAAGTCCTCGTGTTGCACCCCCTTTTTCACCAAAATCCATTTTTTTCCACGTTTCCTGCCAATTTTTGAGGAGCGCGAGACGCCACGGCGTACATCTTGATAAGATAAGCGGTTTGATAAAAAAGATCACTGAAAACAGAGGTCCGAGCGCGAAGTTATGAGCGTTCCAAGAATCAGGGGAGAGTGGGGTAAGGTGTGAAGAACTGGAAGGATGGGTAGGACCATATAAACAAATTGGAGCAGTCAGTTAATGGATGAGATCATACCAGCATTAATGCACCGGATCCCATCAGAACTTCGCAGTTAAGCGTCCTTGGGCGAGAGTAGTACTAGGATGGGTGACCTCCTGGGAAGTCCTCGTGTTGCACCCCTTTTTTCGCCAAAATCCTGTTCCCCCCGTTTCCAGCCAATTTATTTAGAAGCGCGGGACCCCACGGCGTAGATCTCGAAAAGATAAGCAGTTTGATAAAAAAAAGATCACTGAAAACGAAGGTCCGAGCACGAAGTTATGAGCGTTCAAAGAATCAGGGGGAGTGGGGTAAGGTGTGAAGAACTGGAAGGATGGGTAAGACCGTATAAACAAATTGGAGCAGTGAGTTAATGGATGCGATCATACCAGCACTAATGCTCCGGATCCCATCAGAACTCTGTAGTTAAGCGTGCTTGGGCGAGAGTAGTACTAGGATGGGTGACCTCCTGGGAAGTCCTCGCGTTGCACCCCTTTTTTTTTCCAAAATCGATTTTTTTTCCTATTTCCAGCCAATTTTTGGGGAGCGCGGGAGGCCACGGCGTAGATCTCGAAAAGTTGAGCGGTTTGAAAAATAAGATCACTGAAAACGGAGGTCCGAGCGCGAAGTTATGAGCGTTCAAAGAATCAGGGGGGAGTGGGGTAAAGTGTGAAGAACTGGAAGGATGGGTAAAACCATATAAACAAATTGGAGCAGTTAGTAAATGGATGTGATCATACCTGCACTAATGCACCGGATCCCATCAGAACTCCGCAGTTAAGCGTCCTTTGGCGAGAGTAGAACTAGGATGGGTGACCTCCTGGGAAGTCCTCGTGTTGCACCCATTTTTTCGCCAAAATCCATTTTTTCCCGTTTCCAACCAATTTTTGAGGAGGGCGGGTCGCCACGGCGTACATCTCAAAAAGTTAAGCGGTTTGATAAAAAAGATCACTGAAAACGAAGGTCCGAACGCGAAGTTATGAGCGTTCAATGAATCAGGGGGAGTGAGGTAAGGTGTGAAGAACTGGAAGGATGGGTAAGACCATATAAACAAATTGGAGCACTGAGTTAATGGATGCGATCATACCAGCACTAATGCTCCGGATCCCATCAAAACTCCGCAGTTAAGCGTGTTTGGGCGAGAGTAGTACAAGGATGGGTGACCTCTTGGGAAGTCCTCGTGTTGCACCCCCTTTTTCGCCAAAATAAATTTTTTCCCCAGTTTCCTGCCGATTTTTGAGGAGCGCAGGACGCCACGGCGTACATCTTGAAAAGATAAGCGGTTTGATAAAAAAGATCACAGAAAACGGAGGTCCGAGCGCGAAGTTATGAGCGTTCCAAGAATCAGGGGAGAGTGGGGTAAGGTGTGAAGAACTGGAAGGATGGGTAGGACCATATAAACAAATTGGAGCAGTTAGTTAATGGATGAGATCATACCAGCACTAATGCACCGGATCCCATCAGAACTTCGCAGTTAAGCGTGCTTGGGCGAGAGTAGTACTAGGATGGGTGAACTCCTGGGAAGTCCTCGTGTTGCACCCCTTTTTTCGCCAAAATCCAGTTTCCCCCGTTTCCAGCCAATTTATTTAGGAGCGTGGGACCCCACGGCGTAGATCTCGAAAAGATAAGCAGTTTGAAAAAAAAAAGATCACTGAAAACGGAGGTCCGAGCGCGAAGTTATGAGCGTTCAAAGAATCAGGGGGAGTGGGGTAAGGTGTGATGAACTGGAAGGATGGTTAAGACAATATAAACAAATTGGAGCACTGAGTTAATGGATGCGATCATACCAGCACTAATGCAGCGGATCCTATCAAAACTCTGCAGTTAAGCGTGCTTGGGCGAGAGTAGTACTAGGATGGGTGACCTCGTGGGAAGTCCTCGTGTTGCAGCCCTTTTTTCGCCAAAATCTTATTTTTTTCCCCGTTTCCAGTCAATTTTTTAGGAACGCGGGATGCCACGGCGTAGATCTCGAAAAGATAAGCGATTGGAAAAAAAAGATCACTGAAATCAAAGGTCCGAGCGCGAAGTTATGAGCGTTCAAAGAATCAGGGGGGAGTGGGGTAAAGTGTGAAGAACTGGAAGGATGGGTAAAACCATATAAACAAATTGGAGCAGTGAGTAAATGGATGCGATCATACCAGCACTAATGCACCGGATCCCATCAAAACTCCGCAGTTAAGCATTCTTGGGCGAGAGTAGTACTAGGATGGGTGACCTCCTAGGAAGTCCTCGTGTTGCACCCCTTTTTTCGCCCAAATCCAGTTTTTCTCCCAGTTTCCAGCCAATTTATTTAGGAGCGCGGGACCCCACGGCGTAGATCTCGAAAAGATAAGCGGTTTGACAAAAAAAAGATCACTGAAAACGGAGGTCCGAGCGCGAAGTTATGAGCGTTCCAAGAATCAGGGGAGAGTGTGGTAAGGTGTGAAGAACTGGAAGGATGGGTAGGACCATATAAACAAATTGGAGCAGTGAGTTAATGGATGAGATCATACCAGCACTAATGCACCGGATCCCATCAGAACTCCGCAGTTAAGCGTGCTTGGGCGAGGGTAGTACTAGGATGGTTGACCTCCTGGGAAGTCATCGTGTTGCACCCCTTTTTTCGAAAAAATCAATTATTTTTCACGTTTCCGGCCAATTATTGAGGAGCGCGGGTCGCCACGGCGTACATCTCGAAAAGATAAGCGGTTTGAAAAAAAGATCACTGAAAACGTAGGTCCGAACGTGAAGTTATGAGCGTTCAGTGAATCAGGTGGGAGTGGGGTAAGGTGTGAAGAACTGGAAGGATGGGTAAGACCATATAAACAAATTGGAGCAGTGATTTAATGGATGCGATCATACTAGCACTAATGCACCGGATCCCATCAGAACTCCGCAGTTAATCGTGCTTGGGAGAGAGTAGTACTAGGATGGGTGACCTCCTGGGAAGTCCTCGTGTTGCACCCCTTTTTTTGACAAAATCGATTTTTTTTCCTATTTCCATCCAATTTTTGAGGATCGCAGGATACCACGGCGTAGATCTCGAAAAGATAGGCGGTTTGAAAAAAAAAATGACTGAAAACGGAGGTCCGAGCGCAAAGTTATGAGCGTTCAAAGAATCAGGGGAGAGTGGGATAAGGTGTGAAGAACTGGAAGGATGGGTAAACAAATAGGAGCAGTGAGTTAATGGATGCGATCATACCAGCACTAATGCACCGGATGCCATCAAAACTCCGCAGTTAAGCGTGCTTGGGCGAGAGTAGTACTAGGATGGGTGACCTCGTGGGAAGTCCTCGTGTTGCAGCCCTTTTTTCGCCAAAATCCAGTTTTTTTCCCTGTTTCCAACCAATTTTAGAGGAGTGCGGGATGCCACGGTGTAGATCTCGAAAAGAATAGCAGTTTGAAAAAAAAGATCACTGAAAACGGAGGTCCGAGCGCGAAGTTATGAGCGTTCAAAGAATCAGGGGGAGTGGGGTAAGGTGTGAAGAACTGGAAGGATGGGTAAGACCATATAAACAAATTGGAGCACTGAGTTAATGGATGCGATCATACCAGCACTAATGCTCCGGATCCCATCAAAACTCTGCAGTTAAGCGTGCTTTGGCGAGAGTAGTACTAGGATGGGTGACCTCCTGGGGCGTCCTCGTGTTGCACCTCCTTTTTCGCTAAAATCCGTTTCCTGCCAATTTTTGAGGAGCGCGGGACGCCACGGCGTACATCTTGAAAAGATAAGCGGTTTGATAAAAAAGATCACTGAAAACGGAGGTACGAGCGCGAAGTTATGAGCGTTCCAAGAATCAGGGGAGAGTGGGGTAAGGTGTGAAGAACTGGAAGGATGGGTAAGACCATATAAACAAATTGGAGCAGTGAGTTAATGGATGCGATCATACCAGCACTAATGCACCGAATCCCATCAGAACTCCGCAGTGAAGCGTGCTTTGGCGAGAGTAGTACTAGGATGAGTGACCTCCTGGGAAGTCCTCGTGTTGCACCCCTTTTTTCGCCAAAATCCATTTTTTTACCGTTTCCAACCAATTTCTGAGGAGCGCTGGTCGCCACGGCGTACATCTCGAAAAGATAAGCGGTTTGAAAAAAAGATCACTGAAAACGAAGGTCCGAACGCGAAGTTATGAGCGTTCAATGAATCAGGGGGGAGTGGGGTAAGGTGTGAAGAACTGGAAGGATGGGAAAGACCATATTAACAAATTGGAGCAGTGAGTTAATGGATGCGATTATACTAGCACTAATCCACCGGATCCCATCAGAACTCCGCAGTTAATCGTGCTTGGGAGAGAGTAGTACTAGGATGGGTGACCTCCTGGGAAGTCCTCGTGTTGCACCCCTTTTTTTTTCCAAAATCGATTTTTTTTCCTATTTCCAGCCAATTTTTGGGGAGCGCGGGAGGCCACGGCGTAGATCTCGAAAAGTTGAGCGGTTTGAAAAATAAGATCACTGAAAACGGAGGTCCGAGCGCGAAGTTATGAGCGTTCAAAGAATCAGGGGGGAGTGGGGTAAAGTGTGAAGAACTGGAAGGATGGGTAAAACCATATAAACAAATTGGAGCAGTTAGTAAATGGATGCGATCATACCTGCACTAATGCACCGGATCCCATCAGAACTCCGCAGTTAAGCGTCCTTTGGCGAGAGTAGAACTAGGATGGGTGACCTCCTGGGAAGTCCTCGTGTTGCACCCATTTTTTCGCCAAAATCCATTTTTTCCCGTTTCCAACCAATTTTTGAGGAGGGCGGGTCGCCACGGCGTACATCTCAAAAAGTTAAGCGGTTTGATAAAAAAGATCACTGAAAACGAAGGTCCGAACGCGAAGTTATGAGCGTTCAATGAATCAGGGGGAGTGAGGTAAGGTGTGAAGAACTGGAAGGATGGGTAAGACCATATAAACAAATTGGAGCACTGAGTTAATGGATGCGATCATACCAGCACTAATGCTCCGGATCCCATCAAAACTCCGCAGTTAAGCGTGTTTGGGCGAGAGTAGTACTAGGATGGGTGACCTCTTGGGAAGCCCTCGTGTTGCACCCCCTTTTTCGCCAAAATAAATTTTTTCCCGGATTTCTGCCGATTTTGAGGAGCGCAGGACGCCACGGCGTACATCTTGAAAAGATAAGCGGTTTGATAAAAAAGATCACAGAAAACGGAGGTCCGAGCGCGAAGTTATGAGCGTTCCAAGAATCAGGGGAGAGTTGGATAAGGTGTGAAGAACTGGAAGGATGGGTAAGACCATATAAACAAATAGGAGTAGTGAGTTAATGGATGCGATCATACCAGCACTAATGCACCGGATGCCATCAAAACTCCGCAGTTAAGCGTGCTTGGGCGAGAGTAGTACTAGGATGGGTGACCTCGTGGGAAGTCCTCGTGTTGCAGCCCTTTTTTCGCCAAAATCCAGTTTTTTTCCCTGTTTCCAACCAATTTTAGAGGAGTGCGGGATGCCACGGTGTAGATCTCGAAAAGAATAGCAGTTTGAAAAAAAAGATCACTGAAAACGGAGGTCCGAGCGCGAAGTTATGAGCGTTCAAAGAATCAGGGGGAGTGGGGTAAGGTGTGAAGAACTGGAAGGATGGGTAAGACCATATAAACAAATTGGAGCACTGAGTTAATGGATGCGATCATACCAGCACTAATGCTCCGGATCCCATCAAAACTCTGCAGTTAAGCGTGCTTTGGCGAGAGTAGTACTAGGATGGGTGACCTCCTGGGGAGTCCTCGTGTTGCACCTCCTTTTTCGCCAAAATCCGTTTCCTGCCAATTTTTGAGGAGCGCGGGACGCCACGGCGTACATCTTGAAAAGATAAGCGGTTTGATAAAAAAGATCACTGAAAACGGAGGTACGAGCGCGAAGTTATGAGCGTTCCAAGAATCAGGGGAGAGTGGGGTAAGGTGTGAAGAACTGGAAGGATGGGTAAGACCATATAAACAAATTGGAGCAGTGAGTTAATGGATGCGATCATACCAGCACTAATGCACCGAATCCCATCAGAACTCCGCAGTGAAGCGTGCTTTGGCGAGAGTAGTACTAGGATGAGTGACCTCCTGGGAAGTCCTCGTCTTGCACCCCTTTTTTCGCCAAAATCCATTTTTTTACCGTTTCCAACCAATTTCTGAGGAGCGCTGGTCGCCACGGCGTACATCTCGAAAAGATAAGCGGTTTGAAAAAAAGATCACTGAAAACGAAGGTCCGAACGCGAAGTTATGAGCGTTCAATGAATCAGGGGGGAGTGGGGTAAGGTGTGAAGAACTGGAAGGATGGGAAAGACCATATTAACAAATTGGAGCAGTGAGTTAATGGATGCGATTATACTAGCACTAATCCACCGGATCCCATCAGAACTCCGCAGTTAATCGTGCTTGGGAGAGAGTAGTACTAGGATGGGTGACCTCCTGGGAAGTCCTCGTGTTGCACACCTTTTTTTTTCCAAAATAGATTTTTTTTCCTATTTCCAGCCAATTTTTGGGGAGCGCGGGAGGCCACGGCGTAGATCTCAAAAAGTTGAGCGGTTTGAAAAATAAGATCACTGAAAACGGAGGTCCGAGCGCGAAGTTATGAGCGTTCAAAGAATCAGGGGGGAGTGGGGTAAAGTGTGAAGAACTGGAAGGATGGGTAAAACCATATAAACAAATTGGAGCAGTTAGTAAATGGATGCGATCATACCTGCACTAATGCACCGGATCCCATCAGAACTCCGCAGTTAAGCGTCCTATGGCGAGAGTAGAACTAGGATGGGTGACCTCCTGGGAAGTCCTCGTGTTGCACCCATTTTTTCGCCAAAATCCATTTTTTCCCGTTTCCAACCAATTTTTGAGGAGGGCGGGTCGCCACGGCGTACATCTCAAAAAGTTAAGCGGTTTGATAAAAAAGATCACTGAAAACGAAGGTCCGAACGCGAAGTTATGAGCGTTCAATGAATCAGGGGGAGTGAGGTAAGGTGTGAAGAACTGGAAGGATGGGTAAGACCATATAAACAAATTGGAGCACTGAGTTAATGGATGCGATCATACCAGCACTAATGCTCCGGATCCCATCAAAACTCCGCAGTTAAGCGTGTTTGGGCGAGAGTAGTACTAGGATGGGTGACCTCTTGGGAAGTCCTCGTGTTGCACCCCCTTTTTCGCCAAAATAAATTTTTTCCCCAGTTTCCTGCCGATTTTTGAGGAGCGCAGGACGCCACGGCGTACATCTTGAAAAGATAAGCGGTTTGATAAAAAAGATCACAGAAAACGGAGGTCCGAGCGCGAAGTTATGAGCGTTCCAAGAATCAGGGGAGAGTTGGATAAGGTGTGAAGAACTGGAAGGATGGGTAAGACCATATAAACAAATAGGAGTAGTGAGTTAATGGATGCGATCATACCAGCACTAATGCACCGGATGCCATCAAAACTCCGCAGTTAAGCGTGCTTGGGCGAGAGTAGTACTAGGATGGGTGACCTCGTGGGAAGTCCTCGTGTTGCAGCCCTTTTTTCGCCAAAATCCAGTTTTTTTCCCTGTTTCCAACCAATTTTAGAGGAGTGCGGGATGCCACGGTGTAGATCTCGAAAAGAATAGCAGTTTGAAAAAAAAGATCACTGAAAACGGAGGTCCGAGCGCGAAGTTATGAGCGTTCAAAGAATCAGGGGGAGTGGGGTAAGGTGTGAAGAACTGGAAGGATGGGTAAGACCATATAAACAAATTGGAGCACTGAGTTAATGGATGCGATCATACCAGCACTAATGCTCCGGATCCCATCAAAACTCTGCAGTTAAGCGTGCTTTGGCGAGAGTAGTACTAGGATGGGTGACCTCCTGGGGAGTCCTCGTGTTGCACCTCCTTTTTCGCCAAAATCCATTTTTTTCCCCGTTTCCTGCCAATTTTTGAGGAGCGCGGGACGCCACGGCGTACATCTTGAAAAGATAAGCGGTTTGATAAAAAAGATCACTGAAAACAGAGGTCCGAGCGCGAAGTTATGAGCGTTCCAAGAATCAGGGGAGAGTGGGGTAAGGTGTGAAGAACTGGAAGGATGGGTAGGACCATATAAACAAATTGGAGCAGTGAGTTAATGGATGAGATCATACCAGCACTAATGCACCGGATCCTATCAGAACTCCGCAGTTAAGCGTGCTTGGGCGAGGGTAGTACTAGGATGGTTGACCTCCTGGGAAGTCATCGTGTTGCACCCCTTTTTTCGAAAAAATCAATTATTTTTCACGTTTCCGCCCAATTATTGAGGAGCGCGGGTCGCCACGGCGTACATCTCGAAAAGATAAGCGGTTTGAAAAAAAGATCACTGAAAACGTAGGTCCGAACGCGAAGTTATGAGCGTTCAGTGAATCAGGTGGGAGTGGGGTAAGGTGTGAAGAACTGGAAGGATGGGTAAGACCATATAAACAAATTGGAGCAGTGAGTTAATGGATGCGATCATACCAGCACTAATGCACCGGATGCCATCAAAACTCCGCAGTTAAGCGTGCTTGGGCGAGAGTAGTACTAGGATGGGTGACCTCGTGGGAAGTCCTCGTGTTGCAGCCCTTTTTTCGCCAAAATCCAGTTTTTTTCCCTGTTTCCAACCAATTTTAGAGGAGTGCGGGATGCCACGGTGTAGATCTCGAAAAGAATAGCAGTTTGAAAAAAAAGATCACTGAAAACGGAGGTCCGAGCGCGAAGTTATGAGCGTTCAAAGAATCAGGGGGAGTGGGGTAAGGTGTGAAGAACTGGAAGGATGGGTAAGACCATATAAACAAATTGGAGCACTGAGTTAATGGATGCGATCATACCAGCACTAATGCTCTGGATCCCATCAAAACTCTACAGTTAAGCGTGCTTGGGCGAGAGTAGTACTAGGATGGGTGACCTCCTGGGAAGTCCTCGTGTTGCACACCCATTTTCGCCAAAATCCATTTTTTTCCCCGTTTCCTGCCAATTTTTGAGGAGCGCGGGACGCCACGGCGTACATCTTGAAAAGATAAGCGGTTTGATAACAAAGATCACTGAAAACGGAGGTACGAGCGCGAAGTTATGAGCGTTCCAAGAATCAGGGGAGAGTGGGGTAAGGTGTGAAGAACTGGAAGGATGGGTAAGACCATATAAACAAATTGGAGCAGTGAGTTAATGGATGCGATCATACCAGCACTAATGCACCGAATCCCATCAGAACTCCGCAGTGAAGCGTGCTTTGGCGAGAGTAGTACTAGGATGAGTGACCTCCTGGGAAGTCCTCGTGTTGCACCCCTTTTTTCGCCAAAATCCATTTTTTTACCGTTTCCAACCAATTTCTGAGGAGCGCTGGTCGCCACGGTGTACATCTCGAGAAGATAAGCGGTTTGAAAAAAAGATCACTGAAAACGAAGGTCCGAACGCGAAGTTATGAGCGTTCAATGAATCAGGGGGGAGTGGGGTAAGGTGTGAAGAACTGGAAGGATGGGAAAGACCATATTAACAAATTGGAGCAGTGAGTTAATGGATGCGATTATACTAGCACTAATCCACCGGATCCCATCAGAACTCCGCAGTTAATCGTGCTTGGGAGAGAGTAGTACTAGGATGGGTGACCTCCTGGGAAGTCCTCGTGTTGCACCCCTTTTTTTTTCCAAAATCGATTTTTTTTCCTATTTCCAGCCAATTTTTGGGGAGCGCGGGAGTCCACGGCGTAGATCTCAAAAAGTTGAGCGGTTTGAAAAATAAGATCACTGAAAACGGAGGTCCGAGCGCGAAGTTATGAGCGTTCAAAGAATCAGGGGGGAGTGGGGTAAAGTGTGAAGAACTGGAAGGATGGGTAAAACCATATAAACAAATTGGAGCAGTTAGTAAATGGATGCGATCATACCTGCACTAATGCAACGGATCCCATCAGAACTCCGCAGCTAAGCGTCCTTTGGCGAGAGTAGAACTAGGATGGGTGACCTCCTGGGAAGTCCTCGTGTTGCACCCATTTTTTCGCCAAAATCCATTTTTTCCCGTTTCCAACCAATTTTTGAGGAGGGCGGGTCGCCACGGCGTACATCTCAAAAAGTTAAGCGGTTTGATAAAAAAGATCACTGAAAACGAAGGTCCGAACGCGAAGTTATGAGCGTTCAATGAATCAGGGGGAGTGAGGTAAGGTGTGAAGAACTGGAAGGATGGGTAAGACCATATAAACAAATTGGAGCACTGAGTTAATGGATGCGATCATACCAGCACTAATGCTCCGGATCCCATCAAAACTCCGCAGTTAAGCGTGTTTGGGCGAGAGTAGTACTAGGATGGGTGACCTCTTGGGAAGTCCTCGTGTTGCACCCCCTTTTTCGCCAAAATAAATTTTTTCCCCAGTTTCCTGCCGATTTTTGAGGAGCGCAGGACGCCACGGCGTACATCTTGAAAAGATAAGCGGTTTGATAAAAAAGATCACAGAAAACGGAGGTCCGAGCGCGAAGTTATGAGCGTTCCAAGAATCAAGGGAGAGTGGGGTAAGGTGTGAAGAACTGGAAGGATGGGTAGGACCATATAAACAAATTGGAGCAGTGAGTTAATGGATGAGATCATACCAGCACTAATGCACCGGATCCCATCAGAACTTCGCAGTTAAGCGTGCTTGGGCGAGAGTAGTACTAGGATGGGTGAACTCCTAGGAAGTCCTCGTGTTGCACCCCTTTTTTCGCCCAAATCCAGTTTTTCTCCCAGTTTCCAGCCAATTTATTTAGGAGCGCGGGACCCCACGGCGTAGATCTCGAAAAGATAAGCGGTTTGACAAAAAAAAGATCACTGAAAACGGAGGTCCGAGCGCGAAGTTATGAGCGTTCAAAGAATTAGGGGGAGTGGGGTAAGGTGTGAAGAACTGGAAGGATGGGTAAAACCATATAAACAAATTGGAGCAGTGAGTTAATGGATGCGATCATACCAGCATTAATGCACCGAATCCCATCAGAACTCCGCAGTTAAGCGTGCTTTGGCGAGAGAAGTACTAGGATGGGTGACCTCCTAGGAAGTCCTCGTGCTGCACCCCTTTTTTGGCCAAAATCCATTTTTCTCCCATTTTCCAACCAATTTTTTAGGAGCGCGGGTCGCCCCAGCGTACATCTCGAAAAGTTAAGCGGATTGAAAAAAAAGATCACTGAAAACGAAGGTCCGAACGCGAAGTTATGACGTTCAATGAATCAGGGGGAGTGGGGTAAGGTGTGAAGAACTGGAAGGATGGGTAAGACCATATAAACAAATTGGAGCAGTGAGTTAATGGATGCGATCATACTAGCACTAATGCACCGGATCCCATCAAAACTACGCAGTTAAGCGTGCTTGGGCGAGAGTAGTGCTTGGGCGAGTTAATGGATGCGATCATACCAGCACTAATGCACCGGATCCCATCAAAACTCCGCAGTTAAGCGTGCTTGGGTGAGAGTAGTACTAGGATGGGTGACCTCGTGGGAAGTCCTCGTGTTGCAGCCCTTTTTTCGCCAAAATCCAGTTTTTTTCCCTGTTTCCAACCAATTTTAGAGGAGTGCGGGATGCCACGGTGTAGATCTCGAAAAGAATAGCAGTTTGAAAAAAAAGATCACTGAAAACGGAGGTCCGAGCGCGAAGTTATGAGCGTTCAAATA
This sequence comes from Beta corolliflora, assembly GCA_947648045.1. Classification (NCBI taxonomy): domain Eukaryota; kingdom Viridiplantae; phylum Streptophyta; class Magnoliopsida; order Caryophyllales; family Amaranthaceae; genus Beta; species Beta corolliflora. The sequence goes on from CANSZD010002990.1 coordinate 55,995, forward strand.
ATCAGGGGGAGTGGGGTAAGGTGTGAAGAACTGGAAGGATGGGTAAGACCATATAAACAAATTGGAGCACTGAGTTAATGGATGCGATCATACCAGCACTAATGCTCCGGATCCCATCAAAACTCTGCAGTTAAGCGTGCTTTGGCGAGAGTAGTACTAGGATGGGTGACCTCCTGGGGAGTCCTCGTGTTGCACCTCCTTTTTCGCGAAAATCCATTTTTTTCCCCGTTTCCTGCCAATTTTTGAGGAGCGCGGGACGCCACGGCGTACATCTTGAAAAGATAAGCGGTTTGATAAAAAAGATCACTGAAAACGGAGGTCCGACCGCGAAGTTATGAGCGTTCCAAGAATCAGGGGAGAGTGTGGTAAGGTGTGAAGAACTGGAAGGATGGGTAGGACCATATAAACAAATTGGAGCAGTGAGTTAATGGATGAGATCATACCAGCACTAATGCACCGGATCCCATCAGAACTCCGCAGTTAAGCGTGCTTGGGTGAGGGTAGTACTAGGATGGTTGACCTCCTGGGAAGTCATCGTGTTGCACCCCTTTTTTCGAAAAAATCAATTATTTTTCACGTTTCCGGCCAATTATTGAGGAGCGCGGGTCGCCACGGCGTACATCTCGAAAAGATAAGCGGTTTGAAAAAAAGATCACTGAAAACGTAGGTCCGAACGCGAAGTTATGAGCGTTCAGTGAATCAGGTGGGAGTGGGGTAAGGTGTGAAGAACTGGAAGGATGGGTAAGACCATATAAACAAATTGGAGCAGTGAGTTAATGGATGCGATCATACCAGCACTAATGCACCGGATCCCATCAGAACTCCGCAGTGAAGCGTGCTTTGGCGAGAGTAGTACTAGGATGAGTGACCTCCTGGGAAGTCCTCGTGTTGCACCCCTTTTTTCGCCAAAAATCCATTTTTTTCCCGTTTCCAACCAATTTCTGAGGAGCGCTGGTTGCCACGGCGTACATCTCGAAAAGATAAGCGGTTTGAAAAAAAAGATCACTGAAAACGAAGGTCCGAACGCGAAGTTATGAGCGTTCAATGAATCAGGGGGGAGTGGGGTAAGGTGTGAAGAACTGGAAGGATGGGAAAGACCATATAAACAAATTGGAGCACTGAGTTAATGGATGCGATCATTCTAGCACTAATGCACCGGATCCTATCAGAACTCCGCAGTTAATCGTGCTTGGGAGAGAGTAGTACTAGGATGGGTGACCTCTTGGGAAGTCCTCGTGTTGCACCCCTTTTTTTGCCAAAATCGATTTTTTTTCCAGTTTCAATCCAATTTTTGAGCAGCACGGGACACCACGGCGTAGATCCCGAAAAGATAGGCGGTTTGAAAAAAAAGCTCACTGAAAAAGGAGGTCCGAGCGCGAAGTTATGAGTGTTCAAAGAATCAGGGGAGAGTGGGGTAAGGTGTGAAGAACTGGAAGGATGGGTAAGACCATATAAACAAATAGGAGCAGCGAGTTAATGGATGCGATCATACCAGCACTAATGCACCGGATCCCATCAAAACTCCGCAGTTAAGCGTGCTTGGGCGAGAGTAGTACTAGGATGGGTGACCTCGTGGGAAGTCCTCGTGTTGCACCCCTTTTTTCGACAAATTCCAGTTTGTTTCCCCCTTTCCAGCCAATTTTTGAGGAGCGCGGGATGCCACGGCGTAGATCTCGAAAAGATAAGCGGTTTGAAAAAAAAAATCAATGAAATCGGAGGTCCGAGCGCGAAGTTATGAGCGTTCAAAGAATCAGGGGGGGAATGGGGTAAAGTGTGAAGAACTGGAAGGATGGGTAAAACCATATAAACAAATTGGAGCACTGAGTAAATGGATCCCATCAAAACTCCGCAGTTAAGCGTGTTTGGGCGAGAGTAGTACTAGGATGGGTGACCTCCTGGGAAGTCCTCGTGTTGCACCTCTTTTTTTGCCAAATTCCATTTTTTCCCGGTTCCAGCCAATTTTAGAGGAGCGCGGGACGCTAGGGCGTACATCTCGAAAAGATAAGCGGTTAAAAAAAAAGATCACTGAAAACAGTGGTCCGAGCGCGAAGTTATGAGCGTTCAAAGAATCAGGGGGGAGTGGGGTAAGGTGTGAAGAACTGGAAGGATAGGTAAGACCATATAAACAAATTGGAGCAGTGAGTTAATGGATGCGATCATACTAGCACTAATGCACCGGATCCCATCAGAACTCCGCAGTTAAGCGTGCTTTGGCGAGAGTAGTACTAGGATGGGTGACCTCCTAGGAAGTCCTCGTGTTGCACCCCTTTTTTCGCCAAAATCCATTTTTTCCCGTTTCCCACCAATTTTTGAGGAGCGCGGGTCGCCACGGCGTGCATCTCTATAAGATAAGCGGTTTGAATAAAAAGATCACTGAAAACGAAGGTCCGAACGCGAAGTTATGAGCGTTCAATGAATCAGGGGGGAGTGGGGGTAAGGTGTGAAGAACTGGAAGGATGGGAAATACCATATAAACAAATTGGAGCAGTGAGTTAATGGATGCGATCATACTAGCACTAATGCACCGGATCCCATCAGAAATCCGCATTTAAGCGTGCTTAGGCGAGAGTAGTACTAGGATGGGTGACCTCCTGGGAAGTCCTCGTGTTGCACCCTTTTTTTGCCAAAATCGATTTTTTTCCCGTTTCCAGCCAATTTTTGAGGAGTGCGGGACGCCACGATGTAGATCTCGAAAAGATAAGCGGTTTGGAATAAAAGATCACTGAAAACGGAGGTCCGAGAGCGAACTTATGAGCGTTCAATGAATCAGGGGGAGTGGGGTAAGGTGTGAAGAACTGGAAGGATGGGTAAAACCATATAAACAAATTGCAACAGTGAGTTAATGGATGCGATCATACCAGCACTAATGCACCGGATCCCATCAGAACTCCGCAGTGAAGCGTGCTTTGGCGAGAGTAGTACTAGGATGAGTGACCTCCTGGGAAGTCCTCGTGTTGCACCCCTTTTTTCGCCAAAAATCCATTTTTTTTCCCGTTTCCAACCAATTTCTGAGGAGCGCTGGTTGCCACGGCGTACATCTCGAAGAGATAAGCGGTTTCAAAAAAAAGATCACTGAAAACGAAGGTCCGAACGTGAAGTTATGAGCGTTCAATGAATCAGGGGGGAGTGGGGTAAGGTGTGAAGAACTGGAAGGATGGGAAAAACCATATAAACAAATTGGAACAGTGAGTTAATGGATGCGATCATACTAGCACTAATGCACCGGATCCCATCAGAACTCCGCAGTTAATCGTGCTTGGGAGAGAGTAGTACTAGGATGGGTGACCTCTTGGGAAGTCCTCGTGTTGCACCCCTTTTTTTGCCAAAATTGATTTTTTTTCCAGTTTCCATCCAATTTTTGAGGAGCACGGGACACCACGGCGTAGATCTCGAAAAGATAGGCGGTTTGAAAAAAAAGATCACTGAAAACGAAGGTCCGAACGTGAAGTTATGAGCGTTCAATGAATCAGGGGGGAGTGGGGTAAGGTGTGAAGAACTGGAAGGATGGGAAAGACCATATAAACAAATTGGAGCAGTGAGTTAATGGATGCGATCATACCAGCACTAATGCACCGGATCCCATCAGAACTTCGCAGTTAAGCGTGTTGGGGCGAGAGTAGTACTAGGATGGGTGTCCTCCCGGGAAGTGCTCGTGCTGCAGCCCTTTTTTCGCCAAATTCCATTTTTTTCCCGTTTCCAGCCAATTTTAGAGGAGCGCGAGACGCTTGGGCGTTCATCTCGAAAAGATAAGCAGTTAAAAAAAAAAGATCACTGAAAACGGTGGTCCGAGCGCGAAGTTATGTGCGTTCAAAGAATCAGGGGGGAGTGGGGTAAGGTGTGAAGATCTGGAAGGATGGGTAAAACCATATAAACAAATTGGAGCAGTGAGTTAATGGATGCGATCATACTAGCACTAATACACTGGATCCCATCAGAACTCCGCAGTTAAGCGTGCTTTGGCGAGGGTAGTACTAGGATGGGTGACCTCCTGGGAAGTCCTCGTGTTGCACCCCTTTTTTTCGCAAAAATCCATTTTTTCCCGTTTCCAACCAATTTTTGAAGAGCGCGGGTCGCCACGGCGTACATCTCGAAAACATAAGCGGTTTGAAAATAAAGATCACTGAAAACGAAGGTCCATACGCGAAGTTATGAGCGTTCAATGAATCAGGGGGGAGTGGGGGTAAGGTGTGAAGAACTGGAAGGATGGGAAATACCATATAAACAAATAGGAGCAGTGAGTTAATGGATGCGATCATATCAGCACTAATGCGCCGAATTCCATCAGAAGTCCGCATTTAAGTTTGCTTTGGCGAGAGTAGTACTAAGATGGGTGACCTCCTGGGAAGTCCTCGTGTTGCACCCCTTTTTTCGCCAAAATCCTTTTTTTTCCCTTTTCAAGCCAATTTTTGAAGAGCACAGGACAACATGGCGTACATCTCGAAAAGAGAAGCGGTTTGAAAAAAAAGATCACTGAAAACGGAAGTCCGAGAGCGAAGTTATGAGCGTTCAAAGAATCAGGGGGAGTGGGGTAAGGTGTGAAGAACTGGAAGGATGGGTAAGACCATGCAAACAAATTGGATCAGTGAGTTAATGGATGCGATCATACCAGCACTAATGCACCAGATCCCATCAGAACTCCGCAGTTAGGCGTGCTTGGGCGAGAGTAGTACTAGGATGGGTGACATCCTGGGAAGTCCTCATGTTGCACCCCTTTTTTCGCCAAAATCCAGTTTTTCTCCCCGTTTCCAGCCAATTTATCTAGGAGCGCGGGAACCCATGGCGTAGATCTCGAAAAGATAAGCGGTTTAAAAAAAAGATCACTGAAAACGGAGGTCCGAGCGCGAACTTATGAGCGTTCAATGAATCAGGGGGAGTGGGGTAAGGTGTGAAGAACTGGAAGGATGGGTAAGACCATATAAACAAATTGGAGCAGTGAGTTAAAGGATGCGATCATACCAGCACTATTGCACCGGATCCCATTAGAACTCCGCAATTAAGCGTGCTTTGGCGAGAGTAGTACTAGGATGGGTGACCTCCTGAGATTCCTCGTGTTGCACCCCTTTTTTCGCCAAAATCCATTTTTTTCCCGTTTCCAACCAATCTTTGAAGAGCGCGGGTCGCCATGGCGTACATCTCGAAAAGATAAGTTGTTTGAAAAAAAAGATCACTGAAAAGGAAGGTCCGAACGCGAAGTTATGAGCGTTCAATAAATCAGGGGGGAGTGGGATAAGGTGTGAAGAATTGGAAGGATGGGTAAGACCATATAAACAAATTGGAGCAGTGAGTTAAAGGATGCGATCATACCAGCACTAATTGCACCGAATCCCATCAGAACTCCGCATTTAAGTTTGCTTTGGCGAGAGTAGTACTAGGATGGGTGACCTGCTGGGAAGTCCTCGTGTTGCACCCCTTTTTTCGAAAAAATCAATTATTTTTCACGTTTCCTTCCAATTATTGAGGAGCGCGGGTCGCCACGGCGTACATCTCGAAAAGATAAGCGGTTTAAAAAAAAGATCACTGAAAACGGAAGTCCGAGAGCGAAGTTATGAGCGTTCAAAGAATCAAGGGAGAGTGGGGTAAGGTGTGAAGAACTGGAAGGATGGGTAAGACCATATAAACAAATTGGAGCAGTGAGATAATTGATGTGATCATACCAGCACTAATGCACCGGATCCCATCTAAACTCCGCAGTTAAGCGCTTGGGCGAGAGTAGTACTAGGATGGGTTACCTCCTGGGAAGTCCTCGTGTTGCACTCTTTTTTTCGCCAAAATCCTTTTTTTTCCCGTTTCCAGCCAATTTTAGAGGAGCGCGGGACTCCAGGGCGTACATCTCGAAAAGATATGCGGTTTAAAAAAAAGATCACTGAAAACGGTGGTCCGAGCGCAAAGTTATGAGCGTCAAAGAATCAGGGGGGAGTTGGGTAAGGTGTGAAGAACTGGAAGGATGGGTAAGACCATATAAACAAATTAGAGCAGTGAGTTAATGGATGCGATCATACTAGCACAAATGCACCGGATCCCATTAGAACTCCGCAGTTAAGCGTGCTTGGGCGAGAGTAGTACTAGGATGGGTTACCTCCTGGGAAGTCCTCGTGTTGCACCCCTTTTTTCGAAAAAAGCAATTATTTTTCATGTTTCCTGCCAATTATTGAGGCGCGCGGGTCGCCACGGCGTTCATCTCGAAAAGATAAGCGGTTTGAAAAAAAAGATCACTGAAAACGAAGGTTTGAACGCGAAGTTATGAGCGTTCAATGAATCAGGGGGAGTGCGGTAAGGAGTGAAGAACTGGAAGGATGGGTAAGACCATATAAACAAATTGGAGCAGTGAGTTAATGGATGCGATCATACCAGCACTAATGCACCGGATCCTATCAGAACTCCGCAGTTAAGCGTGCTTTGGCAATAGTAGTACTAGAATGGGTGACCTCCTGGGAAGTCCTCGTGTTGCACCCCTTTTTTCGCCAAAATCCATTTTTTTCCCCGTTTCCCAACAAATATTTTAGGAGCGCGGGTCGCCACGGCGTACATCTCGAAAAGATAAGCGGTTTGAAAAAAAAGATCACTGAAAACGAAGGTCCGAACACGAAGTTATGAGCGTTCAATGAATCAGGGGGGAGTGGGGTAAGGTGTGAAGAACTGGAAGGATGGGTAAGACCATATAAACAAATTGGAGCAGTGAGTTAATGGATGCGATCATACTAGCACTAATGCACCGGATCCCATCAGAAATCCGCATTTAAGCGTGCTTGGGCGAGAGTAGTACGAGGATGGGTGACCTCCTGGGAAGTCTTCGTGTTGCACCCTTTTTTTGCCAAAATCGATTTTTTTTCCATTTCCAGCCAATTTATGAAGAGCGCGGGTAGCCACGGCGTACATCTCGAAAAGATAAGCGGTTTGAAAAAAAAGATCACTGAAAACGAAGGTCCGAACGCGAAGTTATGAGCGTTCAATAAATCAGGGGGGAGTGGGGTAAGGTGTGAAGAATTGGAAGGATGGGTAAGACCATATAAACAAATTGGAGCAGTTAGTTAATGGATGCGATCATACCAGCACTAATGCACCGAATTCCATCAGAAGTCCGCATTTAAGTTTGCTTTGGCGAGAGTAGTACTAGGATGGGTGACCTCCTGGGAAGTCTTCGTGTTGCACCCCTTTTTTCGCCAAAATCCTTTTTTTCCCGTTTCCAGCCAATTCACTAGAGGAAAAAAACCCAAGGGCTGCGGTCAAAACGGGCCCAAGGGCTGCGTTTTTTGACCGCAGCCATTGAACTAGCAGCCCTTGGCATCTAGGAAGGGCTGCGGTTTTTAACCGCAGCCCTTAGCTCGTTAAGGGCTGCGGTCATGGCAAAAACCGCAGCCCTTGGTGGGTTAAGGGCTGCGGTTTTTGCCATGACCGCAGCCCTTGTGACCCAAAAAAATAAAAAAAAAAAATTTTTTTTTTTTTTTTTTTTTTTTGTCCTTAATGATCCAAAAACAGTTACATATATATACAAGTATCACTTTTCATTGCAATTCATGTTATTCATACAAATATAGAGAAAATATTAACCGAGTTACATTATGAAGACGATATACAACAAGAAATGGGTGAATTCCATCCCTTAAAATCCTATAGATTTTTCTTTAACATTCCAAATTAAAGCTGCAAATTGTCTTCCTAGCTCCCAAAAATAACCTCGACATAAATAGATCTGCAAAAAGTCGTTCAACAGTGTTAAGACATGAGAAGCAGCAATAATATCTCAATGGAGTAGGGGGTGTACGCGCATGGGAGGGGGTGTGCGGGGGCTGCGGGTGGGGGGTGTGTGCGGCGGGGGGTGTGTGTCCTTGGGGGTGGTGTGCATGGGTGTGTAGGGGATGGGGGGCTACGGCGGTAGGGGGGAGGGTTCATGCCACGAGACCTTATCATAATCACTCAAGTCTGTTATATGGTGGTGCCAAGTATCTAACCAAGAATAGATCGGAACCGAGCCACAACCCGTAAATATGACTTAACCATGTGGATAAAATAAAAAAAAGTTAAGAACTACCGATAGCGACGAGAAAGGCATCTTTGGCGAGAATCAATCTCGGGCGGAGCTAAAAGTACAAAATCCAAAACCCTATAAAACACATGGCAAACCTGGATGTTTCGCACAAGACCAATTTAGGCCGGACCATCAAAAGCGAGACATAGATAAGCGAGCCCTATTACTGTAATAACGATTACCACCAAAGACAGAATAATTTCTTTGCCAACCAAAGACGAAAACAATCTACGAGATAGCCACAAATAATTCAATCTGCGGCTATAGGATCCAGCACCCCAAGTCTCTCGTTACTCCATTCTGCTGCAATCCCAATCCTAAAAAGATCATAATAACCAAAAGACAATCTTGTAGTCCAAGATGCACCAACATCCAAGATAATGAAGCCGAAAGAAGGGCGAGTATCGAAAGAAAATCATCCAGTGAAAGACAATGAAGCAAGTTCATTAAGAATTATAACAAATAAATCTATATAAATCAAGGAACACCAAGGCAACGAGATAAAGGAATGATATCTACCGAACATCATGTTAGTAGTAGAGGACTAACTAACCGAGGCCCCACTATAAAGTAATTATATTTACTTGCTTTTGCGGTTCCATTATTAGTTTATGAAAGTTGTGTCTACACTCATATGTTTAAGCAGTGAAAATTTCCACCAAAAAGGGTTTAATTAGGCTCCTAAAGCGGGAAATAGATTGAATATCAATTAGAAAATTGTTCGGATTTGACTAGACTCGACTAGTCTTTCAATAAAATTAAATCTTGCATTTGGACAAATTTCCGAGTCCAAGATATTTTGGACTTCTATTTTGGACTGAGAAAGTCCAACCCAATCCAATAAATTCAATTTATGACATATTTAATATACAAATCTTTTTCATTTCAATTATTTTCCCTAATTCCTAATATTGATGGTTCAAAGGGCTTCCTAAATTATGTGACTCTCATCACACCATCATTGACCTCTAAATTTCTAAGAAATGCGAAGTTGGAAAGTAAGCTACACATGTAGCATATAGCACTCTCATTATGGCATAGCCGAAATCGGATTGCGAGCTTAGAATAGAAAATTGAAACATATTAGTATGACGTTTGAAAGCAATACTCATCAACCGATCAATGTTCTATTGTTCTTACGTTCTGCGGGTTCCATATACATTAAAGATCAAACTGACTTTAGCTTAAATGCACTACATGAGATCACACCGGCGAACATAAATAGATATATAGAAGAAGAAATTACCCGACGCTTTGTATATTCTTGTGCAATTTCTCCTGCCAAATTTCTCGCAATCACCATTAATTTCAAAAGCCGGATTGTTAGCTAAAAATTATACACGTGTAGCACTCCATCACTTACAACGCTATCTCATTGCTAAGCATCGATAAAATACAAAGAGTAACGGTGTTGGAAAAAATCTTTGAAACAATAGAACTCTAAGGATTGAAGACATAACTATACTAATTACGTAAAAACTGCCCGCACTTTTACTTTTATTTATCTTTGTACTTTAGCTTGAATGCCAATCGCTGCTTCAATGCCAAGTCCTCTTCCGACTACACTCAACAAATTCGGAAACAATTTGTTCACAACATCAAAATTAACCCAAAAAAAAACAATAATAATAATTTTCACATTCATTTAAGCACAACAAATTGCAAAAAGCGAAAATTAAGGCGAAATTGAAAATCGGAGAGAAGAAATTACGAGATCTACCTCCTTTTTCTCGTCCTTCTTCTTGGGATCCTTCGATGGCACCTTCATAACAGCTTCCTTGCGATGTTCGCAAGGGTTTCCGACACCTGTGTTGCTTGGTTCCGGCTCCATGATTGAGAGAAGATTGCGAATGAAACCCTAGGAGTGAGAAAGTTAGGGTTTTGATTTAATTTGAGATTGTGAAATTTGTTCTAACGACGCAAAAGATGGAAACTTGGAGGAGGAAACTTGATAGATTAAGTTCGATTAGATTCTCTCGGACTTTTTTGAGTTCAGGTTTGTGGGGGAGAGAGTATGAGAGAAAGAAACGGAGTGGGGGAGAAGAAGAGCGGTAGGGTTTGGGTGAGAGCGTGCGAGAGAGAATGAGAAAGGTTGAGTAACGTGGACTGGGGCTGGGAGAATAAACGTGGATTAATAAGGCCCAAGGACTGCGGTTAGCCCAAAACCGCAGCCCTTTAGTGTGAAGGGCTGCGTTTTTTGCCTAACCGCAGCCCTTTAGTATGAAGGGATGCGGTTTTTGGGCTAACCGCAGCCCTTAAGTGTGAAGGGCTGCGGCTATCTGATAACCGCAGCCCTTGTACCGCAGTCCTTGCCTTTTTTTCCACTAGTGATTTTTGAAGAGCGCTGGACAACATGGCGTACAACTCGAAAAGAGAAGCGGTCTAAAAAAAAAGATCACTGAAAACGGATGTCCGAGAGCGAAGTTATGAGCGTTCAAAGAATCAGGGGGAGTGGGGTAAGGTGTGAAGAACTGGAAGGATGGGTAAGACCATATAAACAAATTGGAGCAGTGAGTTAATGGATGCGATCATACCAGCACTAATGCACCGGATTCCATCAGAACTCCGAAGTTAAGCGTGCTTGGGCGAGAGTAGTACTAGGATAGGTGACATCCTGGGAAGTCCTCGTGTTGCACCCCTTTTTTCGCCAAAATCCAGTTTTTCTCCCCGTTTCCAGCCAATTTATCTAGGAGCGCGGGATCCCACGGCGTAGATCTCGAAAAGATAAGCGGTTTGAAAAAAAAGATCACTGAAAACGGAGGTCCGAGCGCGAACTTATGAGCGTTCAATGAATCAGGGGGAGTGGGGTAAGGTGTGAAGAACTGGAAGGATGGGTAAAACCATATAAACAAATTGGAGCAGTGAGTTAATGGATGCGGTCATACCAGCACTAATTGCACCGAATCCCATCAGAACTCCGCATTTAAGTTTGCTTTGGCGAGAGTAGTACTAGGATGGGTGACCTACTGGGAAGTCCTCGTGTTGCACTCCTTTTTTCGAAAAAATCAATTATTTTTCACGTTTCCTTCCAATTATAGAGGAGCGCGGGTCGCCACGGCGTACATCTCGAAAAGATAAGCGGTTTGAAAAAAAAGATCACTGAAAACGGAAGTCCGAGAGCGAAGTTATGAGTGTTCAAAGAATCAGGGGAGAGTGGGGTAAGGTGTGAAGAACTGGAAGGATGGGTAAGACCATATAAACAAATTGGAGCAGTGAGATAATTGATGTGATCATACCAGCACTAATGCACCGGATCCAATCTAAACTCCGCAGTTAAGCGCGCTTGGGCGAGAGTAGTACTAGGATGGGTTACCTCCTGGGAAGTCCTCGTGTTGCACTCTTTTTTCGCCAAAATCCATTTTTTTTCCCGTTTCCAGCCAATTTTAGAGGAGCGCGGGACTCCAGGGCGTACATCTCGAAAAGATAAGCGGTTTAAAAAAAAGATCACTGAAAACGGTGGTCCGAGCGCGAAGTTATGAGCGTCAAAGAATCAGGGGAGAGTGGGGTAAGGTGTGAAGAACTGGAAGGATGGGTAAGACCATATAAACAAATTGGAGCAGTGAGATAATTGATGTGATCATACCAGCACTAATGCACCGGATCCCATCTAAACTCCGCAGTTAAGCGCTTGGGCGAGAGTAGTACTAGGATGGGTTACCTCCTGGGAAGTCCTCGTGTTGCACTCTTTTTTTCGCCAAAATCCATTTTTTTTCCCGTTTCCAGCCAATTTTAGAGGAGCGCGGGACTCCAGGGCGTACAACTCGAAAAGAGAAGCGGTCTAAAAAAAAAAGATCACTGAAAACGGATGTCCGAGAGCGAAGTTATGAGCGTTCAAAGAATCAGGGGGAGTGGGGTAAGGTGTGAAGAACTGGAAGGATGGGTAAAACCATATAAACAAATTGGAGCAGTGAGTTAATGGATGCGGTCATACCAGCACTAATTGCACCGAATCCCATCAGAACTCCGCATTTAAGTTTGCTTTGGCGAGAGTAGTACTAGGATGGGTGACCTACTGGGAAGTCCTCGTGTTGCACTCCTTTCTTCGAAAAAATCAATTATTTTTCACGTTTCCTTCCAATTATAGAGGAGCGCGGGTCGCCACGGCGTACATCTCGAAAAGATAAGCGGTTTGAAAAAAAAGATCACTGAAAACGGAAGTCCGAGAGCGAAGTTATGAGTGTTCAAAGAATCAGGGGAGAGTGGGGTAAGGTGTGAAGAACTGGAAGGATGGGTAAGACCATATAAACAAATTGGAGCAGTGAGATAATTGATGTGATCATCCCAGCACTAATGCACCGGATCCAATCTAAACTCCGCAGTTAAGCGCGCTTGGGCGAGAGTAGTACTAGGATGGGTTACCTCCTGGGAAGTCCTCGTGTTGCACTCTTTTTTCGCCAAAATCCATTTTTTTTCCCGTTTCCAGCCAATTTTAAAGGAGCGCGGGACTGCAGGGCGTACATCTCGAAAAGATAAGCGGTTTAAAAAAAAGATCACTGAAAACGGTGGTCCGAGCGCGAAGTTATGAGCGTCAAAAAATCAGGGGAGAGTGGGGTAAGGTGTGAAGAACTGGAAGGATGGGTAAGACCATATAAACAAATTGGAGCAGTGAGATAATTGATGTGATCATACCAGCACTAATGCACCGGATCCCATCTAAACTCCGCAGTTAAGCGCTTGGGCGAGAGTAGTACTAGGATGGGTTACCTCCTGGGAAGTCCTCGTGTTGCACTCTTTTTTTCGCCAAAATCCATTTTTTTTCCCGTTTCCAGCCAATTTTAGAGGAGCGCGGGACTCCAGGGCGTACATCTTGAAAAGATATGCGGTTTAAAAAAAAGATCACTGAAAACGGTGGTCCGAGCGCAAAGTTATGAGCGTCAAAGAATCAGGGGGGAGTTGGGTAAGGTGTGAAGAACTGGAAGGATGGGTAAGACCATATAAACAAATTAGAGCAGTGAGTTAATGGATGCGATCATACTAGCACAAATGCACCGGATCCCATTAGAACTCCGCAGTTAAGCGTGCTTGGGCGAGAGTAGTACTAGGATGGGTTACCTCCTGGGAAGTCCTCGTGTTGCACCCCTTTTTTCGAAAAAAGCAATTATTTTTCATGTTTCCTGCCAATTATTGAGGCGCGCGGGTCGCCACGGCGTTCATCTCGAAAAGATAAGCGGTTTGAAAAAAAAGATCACTGAAAACGAAGGTTTGAACGCGAAGTTATGAGCGTTCAATGAATCAGGGGGGAGTGGGGTAAGGAGTGAAGAACTGGAAGGATGGGTAAGACCATATAAACAAATTGGAGCAGTGAGTTAATGGATGCGATCATACCAGCACTAATGCACCGGATCCTATCAGAACTCCGCAGTTAAGCGTGCTTTGGCAATAGTAGTACTAGGATGGGTGACCTCCTGGGAAGTCCTCGTGTTGCACCCCTTTTTTCGCTAAAATCCATTTTTTCTCACCGTTTCCAGCCAATTTATCTTGGAGCGCGGGAACCCACGGCGTAGATCTCGAAAAGAAAAGCGGTTTGAAAAAAAAGATCACTGAAAACGGAGGTCCGAGCGCGAACTTATGAGCGTTCAATGAATCAGGGGGAGTGGGGTAAGGTGTGAAGAACTGGAAGGATGGGTAAAACCATATAAACAAATTGGAGCAGTGAGTTAATGGATGCGATCATACCAGCACTAATTGCACCGAATCCCATCAGAACTCCGCATTTAAGTTTGCTTTGGCGAGAGTAGTACTAGGATGGGTGACCTACTGGGAAGTCCTCGTGTTGCACCCCTTTTTTCGAAAAAATCAATTATTTTTCACGTTTCCTTCCAATTATAGAGGAGCGCGGGTCGCCACGGCGTACATCTCGAAAAGATAAGCGGTTTGAAAAAAAAAAAATCACTGAAAACGGAAGTCCGATAGCGTAGTTATAAGCGTTCAAAGAATCAGGGGGAGTGGGGTAAGGTGTGAAGAACTGGAAGGATGGGTAAGACCATATAAATAAATTGCAGCAGTGAGTTAATGGATGCGATCATACCAGCACTAATGCACCGGATCCCATCAGAACTCCGCAGTTAAGCGTGCTTGGGCGATAGTAGTACTAGGATGGGTGACATCCTGGGAAGTCCTCGTGTTGCACCCCTTTTTTCGCCAAAATCCAGTTTTTCTCCCCGTTTCCAGCCAATTTATCTAGGAGCGCGGGAACCCACGGCGTAGATCTCGAAAAGATAAGCGGTTTGAAAAAAAAGATCACTGAAAACGGAGGTCCGAGCGCAAACTTATGAGCGTTCAATGAATCAGGGGGAGTGGGGTAAGGTGTGAAGAACTGGAAGGATGGGTAAAACTATATAAACAAATTGGAGCAGTGAGTTAATGGATGCGATCATACCAGCACTAATTGCACCGAATCCCATCAGAACTCCACATTTAAGTTTGCTTTGGATAGAGTAGTACTAGGATGGGTGACCTGCTGGGAAGTCCTCGTGTTGCACCCCTTTTTTCGAAAAAATCAATTATTTTTCACGTTTCCTTCCAATTATTGAGGAGCGCGGGTCGCCACGGCGTACATCTCGAAAAGATAAGCTGTTTGAAAAAAAAGATCACTGAAAACGGAAGTTCGAGAGCGAAGTTATGAGCGTTCAAAGAATCAGGGGAGAGTGGGGTAAGGTGTGAAGAACTGGAAGGATGGGTAAGACCATATAAACAAATTGGAGCAGTGAGATAATTGATGTGATCATACCAGCAGTAATGCACCGGATCCCATCTAAACTCCGCTGTTAAGCGCGCTTGGGCGAGAGTAGTACTAGGATGGGTTACCTCCTGGGAAGTCCTCGTGTTGCACTCTTTTTTTCGCCAAAATCAATTTTTTTTTCCCGTTTCCAGCCAATTTTAGAGGAGCGCGGGACTCCAGGGCGTACATCTCGAAAAGATAAGCGGTTTAAAAAAAAGATCTCTGAAAACGGTGGTCCGAGCACGAAGTTATGAGCGTCAAAGAATCAGGGGGGAGTTGGGTAAGGTGTGAAGAACTAGAAGGATGGGTAAGACCATATAAACAAATTGGAGCAGTGAGTTAATGGATGCGATCATACTAGCACAAATGCACCGGATCCCATTAGAACTCCGCAGTCAAGCGTGCTTGGGCGAGAGTAGTACTAGGATGGGTTACCTCCTGGGAAGTCCTCGTATTGCACCCCTTTTTTCGAAAAAAGCAATTATTTTTCATGTTTCCTGCCAATTATTGAGGTGCGCGGGTCGCCACGGCGTTCATCTCGAAAAGATAAGCGGTTTGAAAAACAAGATCACTGAAAACGAAGGTTTGAACGCGAAGTTATGAGCGTTCAATGAATCAGGGGGGAGTGGGGTAAGGTGTGAAGAACTGGAAGGATGGGTAAGACCATATAAACAAATTGGAGCAGTGAGTTAATGGATGCGATCATACCAGCACTAATGCACCGGATCCTATCAGAACTCCGCAGTTAAGCGTGTTTTGGCAATAGTAGTACTAGGATAGGTGACCTCCTGGGAAGTCCTCGTGTTGCACCCCTTTTTTCGCCAAAATCCTTTTTTTTCCCGTTTCCCAACAAATTTTTTAGGAGCGCGGGTCGCCACGGCGTACATCTCGAAAAGATAAGCGGTTTGAAAAAAAAGATCACTGAAAACGAAGGTCCGAACACGAAGTTATGAGCGTTCAATGAATCTGGGGGGAGTGGGGTAAGGTGTGAAGAACTGGAAGGATGGGCAAGAACATATAAACAAATCGGAGCAGTGAGTTAATGGATGCGATCATACTAGCACTAATGCACCGGATCCCATCAGAAATCCGCATTTAAGCGTGCTTGGGCGAGAGTAGTACGAGGATGGGTGACCTCCTGGGAAGTCCTCGTGTTGCACCCTTTTTTTGCCAAAATGGATTTTTTTTCCCGTTTCCAGCCAATTTATGAAGAGCGCGGGTCGCCACGGCGTACATCTCGAAAAGATAAGCGGTTTGAAAAAAAAGATCACTGAAAACGAAGGTCCGAAAGCGAAGTTATGAGCGTTCAATAAATCAGGGGGGAGTGGGGTAAGGTGTGAAGAATTGGAAGGATGGGTAAGACCATATAAACAAATTGGAGCAGTGAGTTAATGGATGCGATCATACTAGCACTAATGCACCGGATCCCATCAGAAATCCGCATTTGAGCGTGCTTGGGCGAGAGTAGTACGAGGATGGGTGACCTCCTGGGAAGTCCTCGTGTTGCACCCTTTTTTTGCCAAAATCGATTTTTTTTCCCGTTTCCAGCCAATTTATGAAGAGCGCGGGTCGCCACGGCGTACATCTCGAAAAGATAAGCGGTTTGAAAAAAAAGATCACTGAAAACGAAGGTCCGAACGTGAAGTTATGAGCGTTCCATAAATCAGGGGGGAGTGGGGTAAGGTGTGAAGAATTGGAAGGATGGGTAAGACCATATAAACAAATTGGAGCAGTGAGTTAATGGATGCGATCATACTAGCACTAATGCACCGGATCCCATCAGAAATCCGCATTTAAGCGTGCTTGGGCGAGAGTAGTACGAGGATGGGTGACCTCCTGGGAAGTCCTCGTGTTGCACCCTTTTTTTGCCAAAATCGATTTTTTCCCGTTTCCAGCCAATTTAAGAAGAGCGCGGGTCGCCATGGCGTACATCTCGAAAAGATAAGCGGTTTGAAAAAAAAGATCACTGAAAACGAAAGTCCGAGAGCGAAGTTATGAGCGTTCAAAGAATCAGGGGGAGTGGGGTAAGGTGTGAAGAACTGGAAGGATGGGTAAGACCATATAAACAAATTGGAGCAGTGAGTTAATGGATGCGATCATACTAGCACAAATGCACCGGATCCCATTAGAACTCCGCAGTCAAGCGTGCTTGGGCGAGAGTAGTACTAGGATGGGTTACCTCCTGGGAAGTCCTCGTATTGCACCCCTTTTTTCGAAAAAAGCAATTATTTTTCATGTTTCCTGCCAATTATTGAGGTGCGCGGGTCGCCACGGCGTTCATCTCGAAAAGATAAGCGGTTTGAAAAACAAGATCACTGAAAACGAAGGTTTGAACGCGAAGTTATGAGCGTTCAATGAATCAGGGGGGAGTGGGGTAAGGTGTGAAGAACTGGAAGGAAGGGTAAGACCATATAAACAAATTGGAGCAGTGAGTTAATGGATGCGATCATACCAGCACTAATGCACCGGATCCTATCAGAACTCCGTAGTTAAGCGTGCTTTGGCAATAGTAGTACTAGGATAGGTGACCTCCTGGGAAGTCCTCGTGTTGCACCCCTTTTTTCGCCAAAATCCTTTTTTTTCCCGTTTCCCAACAAATTTTTTAGGAGCGCGGGTCGCCACGGCGTACATCTCGAAAAGATAAGCGGTTTGAAAAAAAAGATCACTGAAAACGAAGGTCCGAACACGAAGTTATGAGCGTTCAATGAATCAGGGGGGAGTGGGGTAAGGTGTGAAGAACTGGAAGGATGGGTAAGAACATATAAACAAATTGGAGCAGTGAGTTAATGGATGCGATCATACTAGCACTAATGCACCGGATCCCATCAGAAATCCGCATTTAAGCGTGCTTGGGCGAGAGTAGTACGAGGATGGGTGACCTCCTGGGAAGTCCTCGTGTTGCACCCTTTTTTTGCCAAAATGGATTTTTTTTCCCGTTTCCAGCCAATTTATGAAGAGCGCGGGTCGCCACGGCGTACATCTCGAAAAGATAAGCGGTTTGAAAAAAAAGATCACTGAAAACGAAGGTCCGAAAGCGAAGTTATGAGCGTTCAATAAATCAGGGGGGAGTGGGGTAAGGTGTGAAGAATTGGAAGGATGGGTAAGACCATATAAACAAATTGGAGCAGTGAGTTAATGGATGCGATCATACTAGCACTAATGCACCGGATCCCATCAGAAATCCGCATTTGAGCGTGCTTGGGCGAGAGTAGTACGAGGATGGGTGACCTCTTGGGAAGTCCTCGTGTTGCACCCTTTTTTTGCCAAAATCGATTTTTTTCCCGTTTCCAGCCAATTTATGAAGAGCGCGGGTCGCCACGGCGTACATCTCGAAAAGATAAGCGGTTTGAAAAAAAAGATCACTGAAAACGGAAGTCCGAGAGCGAAGTTATGAGCGTTCAAAGAATCAGGGGGAGTGGGGTAAGGTGTGAAGAACTGGAAGGATGGGTAAGACCATATAAACAAATTGGAGCAGTGAGTTAATGGATGCGATCATACCAACACTAATGCACCGGATCCCATCAGAACTCCGCAGTTAAGCGTGCTTGGGCGAGAGTAGTACTAAGATGGGTGACATCCTGGGATGTCCTCGTGTTGCACCCCTTTTTTCGCCAAAATCCAGTTTTTCTCCCCGTTTCCAGCCAATTTATCTAGGAGCACGGGAACCCACGGCGTAGATCTCGAAAAGATAAGCGGTTTGAAAAAAAAGATCACTGAAAACGGAGGTCCGAACGCGAACTTATGAGCGTTTAATGAATCAAGGGGAGTGGGGTAAGGTGTGAAGAACTGGAAGGATGATTAAAACCATATAAACAAATTGGAGCAGTGAGTTAATGGATGCGATTATACCAGCACTATTGCACCGGATCCCATTAGAACTCCGCAGTTAAGCGTGCTTTGGCGAGAGTAGTACTAGGATGGGTGACCTCCTGGGAAGTCCTCGTGTTGCACCCCTTTTTTCGCCAAAATACATTTTTGCCCCGTTTCCTACCAATTTTTGAAGAGCGCGGGTCGCCACGGCGTACATCTCGAAAAGATAAGCGGTTTGAAAAAAAAGATCACTGAAAAGGAAAGTCTGAACGCGAAGTTATGAGCGTTCAATAAATCAGGGGGGAGTGGGGTAAGGTGTGAAGAATTGGAAGGATGGGTAAGACCATATAAACAAATTGGAGCAGTGAGTTAATGGATGCGATGATACCAGCACTAATTGCACCGAATCCCATCAGAACTCCGCATTTAAGTTTGCTTTGGCGAGAGTAGTACTAGGATGGGGAAGTCCTCGTGTTGCACCCCTTTTTTCGAAAAAATCAATTATTTTTTACGTTTCCTTCCAATTATTGAGGAGCGCGGGTCGCCACGGCGTACATCTCGAAAAGATAAGCGGTTTTAAAAAAAAGATCATTGAAAACGGAAGTCCGTGAGCGAAGTTATGAGAGTTCAAAGAATCAGGGGAGAGTGGGGTAAGGTGTGAAGAACTGGAAGGATGGGTAAGACCATATAAACAAATTGGAGCAGTGAGATAATTAATGCGATCATACCAGCACTAATGCACCGGATCCCATCTAAACTCCGCAGTTAAGCGTGCTTGGGCGAGAGTAGTACTAGGATGGGTTACCTCCTGGGAAGTCCTCGTGTTGCACTCTTTTTTTCGCCAAAATCCATTTTTTTCCCGTTTCCAGCCAATTTTAGAGGAGCGCGGGACTCCAGGGCGTACATCTCGCAAAGATAAGCGGTTTAAAAAAAAAGATCACTGAAAACGGTGGTCCGAGCGCGAAGTTATGAGCGTCAAAGAATCAGGGGGGGTTGGGGAAGGTGTGAAGAACTGGAAGGATGAGTAAGACCATATAAACAAATTGGATCAGTGAGTTAATGGATGCGATCATACTAGGACAAATGCACCGGATCCCATTAGAACTCCGCAGTTACGCGTGCTTGGGCGAGAGTAGTACTTGGATGGGTTACCTCCTGAGAAGTCCTCGTGTTGCACTCCTTTTTTCGAAAAAAGCAATTAATTTTCATGTTTCCTGCCAATTATTGAGGCGCGCTGGTCGCCACGGCGTTCATCTCGAAAAGATAAGCTGTTTGAAAAAAAAGATCACTGAAAACGAAGGTTTGAACGCGAAGTTATGAGCGTTTAATGAATCAGGGGGGAGTGGGGTAAGGTGTGAAGAACTGGAAGGATGGGTAAGACCATATAAACAAATTGGAGCAGTGATTTAATGGATGGGATCATACCAGCACTAATGCACCGGATCCTATCAGAACTCCGCAGTTAAGCGTGCTTTGGCAATAGTAGTACTAGGATGGGTGACCTCCTGGGAAGTCCTCGTGTTGCACCTCTTTTTTCGCCAAAATCCATTTTTTTCCCGTTTCCCAACAAATTTTTTAGGAGCGCGGCTCGCCACGACGTACATCTCGAAAAGAAAAGCGGTTTGAAAAAAAAGATCACTGAAAAAGAAGGTCCGAACACGAAGTTATGAGCGTTCAATGAATCAGGGGGGAGTGGGGTAAGGTGTGAAGAACTGGAAGGATGGGTAAGACCATATAAACAAATTGGAGCAGTGAGTTAATGGATGCGATCATAATAGTACTAATGCACCGGATCCCATCAGAACTCCGCATTTAAGTTTGCTTTGGCGAGAGTAGTATTAAGATGGGTGACCTGCTGGGAAGTCCTCGTGCTGCACCCCTTATTTCGAAAAAATCAATTATTTTTCACGTTTCCATCCAATTAATGAGGAGCGCGGGACGCCACGGCGTAGATCCCGAAAAGATAAGCGGTTTGAAAAAAAAAGATCACTGAAAACGGAGGTCCGAGCGCGAAGTTATGAGCGTTCAAAGAATCAGGGGAGAGTGGGGTAAGGTGTGAAGAACTGGAAGGATGGGTAAGACCATATAAACAAATTGGAGCAGTGAGATAATGGATGCGATCATACCAGCACTAATGCACCGGATCCCATCAGAACTCCGCAGTTAAGCGTGCTTGGGCGAGAGTAGTACTAGGATGGGTTACCTCCTGGGAAGTCCTCGTGTTGCACCCCTTTTTTCGCCAAAATCCGTTTTTTCCCGTTTCTAGCCAATTTTAGAGGAGCGCAGGACTCCAGGGCGTACATCTCGAAAAGATAAGCGGTTTAAAAAAAAAAAGATCACTGAAAACGGTGGTCCGAGCGTGAAGTTATGTGCGTCAAAGGATCAGGGGGGAGTTGGGTAAGGTGTGAAGAACTGGAAGGATGGGTAAGACCATATAAACAAATTGGAGCAGTGAGTTAATGGATGCGATCATACTAGCACAAATGCACCGGATCCCATCAGAACTTCGCAGTTAAGCGTGCATGGGCGAGAGTAGTACTAGGATGGGTTACCACCAGGGAAGTCCTCGTGTTGCACCCATTTTTTCGAAAAAATCAATTATTTTTCACGTTTCCTGCCAATTATTGAGGAGCGCGGGTCGCCACGGCGTACATCTCGAAAATATAAGCGGTTTGAAAAAAAAGATCACTGAAAACGAAGGTTTGAACGCGAAGTTATGAGCGTTCAATGAATCAGGGGGGAGTGGGGTAAGGTGTGAAGAATTGGAAGGATGGGTAAGACCATATAAACAAATTGGAGCAGTGAGTTAATGGATGCGATCATACCAGCACTAATGCACCGGATCCCATCAGAACTCCGCAGTTAAGCGTGCTTTGGCGATAGTAGTACTAGGATGGGTGACCTCCTGGGAAGTCCTCGTGTTGCACCCCTTTTTTCGCCAAAATCCATTTTTTTCCAGTTTCCCACCAATTTTTGAGGAGCGCGGGTCGCCACGGCGTACATCTCGAAAAGATAAGCGGTTTGAAAAAAAAGATCACTGAAAACGAAGGTTTGAACGCGAAGTTATGAGCGTTCAATGAATCAGGGGGGGAGTGGGGTAACGTGTGAAGAACTGGAAGGATGGGTAAGACCATATAAAAAAATTGGAGCAGTGAGTTAATGGATGCGATCATACCATCACTAATGCACCGGAACCCATCAGAACTCCACAGTTAAGCGTGCTTTGGCGATAGTAGTACTAGGATGGGTGACCTCCCGGGAAGTCCTCGTGTTGCACCCCTTTTTTCGCCAAAATCCATTTTTTTCCCGTTTCCATCCAATTTTTAAGGAGTACGGTACGCCACGGCGTAGATCTCGAAAAGATAAGCGGTTTGAAAAAAAAGATAACTGAAAACGGAGGTCCGAGCGCGAAGTTATGAGCGTTCAAAGAATCAGGGGAGAGTGGGGTAAGGTGTGAAGAATTAGAAGGATGGGTAAGACCATATAATCAAATAGGAGCAGTGAGTTATTGGATGCGATCATACCAGCACTAATGCACCGGATCCCATCAGAACTCCGCAGTTAAGCGTGTTTTGGCGAGAGTAGTATTAGGATGGGTGACCTCCCGGGAAGTCCTCGTGTTGCACCCCTTTTTTTCGAAAAAATCATTTATTTTTCACGTTTCCTTCCAATTATTGAGGAGCGCGGGTCGCCACGGCGTACATCTCGAAAAGATAAGCGGATTGAAAAAAAAGATCACTGAAAACAATGGTCCTAACGCGAAGTTAGGAGCGTTCAATGAATCAGGGGGGAGTGGGGTAAGGTGTGAAGAACTGGAAGGATGGGTAATACCATATAAACAAATTGGAGCAGTGAGTTAATGGATGCGATTATACCAGCAGTAATGCACCGGATCCCATCAGAACTTCGCAGCTAAGCGTGCTTGGGCGAGAGTAGTACTAGGATGGGTGACCTCCCGGGAAGTCCTCGTGTTGCACCCCTTTTTTCGCCAAAATCCATTTTTTTCCCGTTTCCAGCCAATTTTAGAGGACCGCGGGACGCTAGGGCGTACATCTCGAAAAGATAAGCGGTTAAAAAAAAAAAGATCACTGAAAACGGTGGTCCGATCGCGAAGTTATGAGCGTTCAAAGAATAAGGGGGGGAGTGGGGTAAGGTGTGAAGAACTGGAAGGATGGGTAAGACCATATAAACAAATTGGAGCAGTGAGTTAATGGATGCGATCATAGTAGCACTAATGCACCGGATCCCATCAGAACTCCGCAGTTAAGCGTGCTTGGGCGAGAGTAGTACTAGGATGGGTGACCTCCTAGGAAGTCCTCGTGTTGCAACCCTTTTTTCGCCAAAATCCATTTTTTTCCCGTTTCCAACCAATTTTAGTGGAGCGCAGGTCGCCACGGTGTACATCTCGAAAACATTAACGGTTTGAAAAAAAAAAGATCAATGAAAACGAAGGTCCGAACGCGAAGTTATGAGCGTTCAATGAATCAGGGGGTGAGTGGGGTAAGGTGTGAAGAACTGGAAAGATGGGAAAGACCATATAAACAAATTGGAGCAGTGAGTTAATGGATGCGATCATACTACCACTAATGCACCGAATCCCATCAGAACTCCGCAGTGAAGCGTGCTTTGGCAAGAGTAGTACTAGGATGGGTGACCTCCTGGGAAGTCCTCGTGTTGCACCCCTTTTTTTGCCAAAATCGAAATTTTTTCCCGTTTTCAGCCAATTTTTGACGAGCGCGGGACACCACGGCGTAGATCTCGAAAAGATAAACAAATAGGAGCAGTGAGTTAATGGATGCGATCATACCGGCACTAATGCACCAGATCCCATCAAAACTCCGTAGTTAAGCGTGCTTGGGCGAGAGTAGTACTAGGATGGGTGACCTCCTGGGAAGTCCTCGTGTTGCACCACTTTTTTCGCCAAAATCCAGTTTTTCTCCCCGTTTCCAGCCAATTATTGAGGAGCGAGGGACGCCACGGTGTAGATCTCGAAAAGTTACGCGGTTTGAAAAAAAAAATCACTGAAAACGGAGGTCCGAGCGCGAAGTTATGAGCGTTCAAAGAATCAGGGGGAGTGGGGTAAGGTGTGAAGAACTGGAAGGATGGGTAAGACCATATAAACAAATTGGAGCAGGGAGTTAATGTATGCGATCATACCAGCACTAATGCACCGGATCCCATCAGAACTCCGCAGCTAAGCGTGCTCGGGCGAGAGTAGTATTAGGATGGGTGACCTCCTGGGAAGTCCTCGCGTTGCACCCCTTTTTTCGCCAAAATCCAGTTTTTCACCACGTTTCCAGCCAATTAATGAGGAGCACGGGACACCACGACGTAGATCTCGAAAAGATAAGCGGTTTGAAAAAAAAAATCACTGAAAACGGAAGTCCGACAGCGAATTTATGAGCGTTCAATGAATCAGGGGGAGTGGGGTAAGCTGTGAAGAACTGGAAGGATGGGTAAGACCATAGAAACAAATTGGAGCAGTGAGTTAATGGATGCGATCATACCAGCACTAATGCATCGGATCCCATCAGAACTCCGCAGTTAAGCGTGCTTGGGCGAGAGTAGTATTAGGATGGGTGACCTCTTGGGAAGTCCTCGTGTTGCACCCCTTTTTTCGCCAAAATCAAGTTTTTCTCCACGTTTCCAGCCAATTAATGAGGAGCGCGGGACGCCACGGCGTAGATCTCGAAAAGATAAGCTGTTTGAAAAAAAAGATCACGGAAAACGGAGGTCCGAGCGCGAAGTTATGAGCGTTCAAAGAATCAGGGGAGAGTGGGGTAAGGTGTGAAGAACTGGAAGGATGGGTAAGACCATATAAACAAATTGGAGCAGTGAGAAAATGGATGCGATCATACCAGCACTAATGCACCGGATCCCATCAGAACTCCGCAGTTAAGCGTGCTTGGGCGAGAGTAGTACTAGGATGGGTGACCTCCTGGGAAGTCCTCGTGTTGCACCAATTTTTTCGCCAAAATCCAGTTTTTCTCCCCGTTTCCAGCCAACTATTGAGGAGCAAGGGACTCCACGGCGTAGATCTCGAAAAGATACGCGGTTTGAAAAAAAAAATCGCTGAAAACGGAGGTCCGAGCGCGAAGTTATGAGCGTTCAAAGAATCAGGGGGAGTGGGGTAAGGTGTGAAGAACTGGAAGGATGGGTAAGACCATATAAACAAGTTGCAGCAGGGAGTTAATGGATGCGATCATACCAGCACTAATGCACCGGATCCCATCAGAACTCCGCAGCTAAGCGTGCTCGGGCGAGAGTAGTATTAGGATGGGTGACCTCCTGTTTTTCACCACGTTTCCAGCCAATTAATGAGGAGCGCGGGACACCACGACGTAGATCTCGAAAAGATAAGCGGTTTGAAAAAAAAAATCACTGAAAACGACAGCGAATTTATGAGCGTTCAATGAATCAGGGGGAGTGGGGTAAGGTGTGAAGAACTGGAAGGACGGGTAAGACCATAGAAACAAATTGGAGTAGTGAGTTAATGGATGCGATCATACCAGCACTAATGCATCGGATCCCATCAGAACTCCGCAGTTAAGCGTGCTTGGTCGAGAGTAGTATTAGGATGGGTGACCTCTTGGGAAGTCCTCGTGTTGCACCCCTTTTTTCGCCAAAATCCAGTTTTTCTCCACTTTTCCAGCCAATTAATGAGGAGCGCGGGACGCCACGGCGTAGATCTCGAAAAGATAAGCTGTTTGAAAAAAAAGATCACGGAAAACGGAGGTCGAGTGCGAAGTTATGAGCGTTCAAAGAATCAGGGGAGAGTGGGGTAAGGTGTGATGAACTGGAAGGATGGGTAAGACCATATAAACAAATTGGAGCAGTGAGAAAATGGATGCGATCATACCTGCACTAATGCACCGGATCCCATCAGAACTCCGCAGTTAAGCGTGCTTGGGCGAGAGTAGTACTAGGATGGGTTACCTCCTAGGAAGTCCTCGTGTTGCACCCCTGTTTTCGCCAAAATCCATTTTTTTTCCCGTTTCCAGTCAATTTTAGAGGAGCACGGGACTCTAGAGCGTACATCTCGAAAAGATAAGCGGTTTAAAAAAAAACATCACTGAAAACGGTGGTCCGAGCGCGAAGTTATGAGTATTCAAAGAATCAGGGGGGAGTTGGGTAAGATGTGAAGAACTGGAAGGATGGGTAAGACCATATAAACAAATTGGAGCAGGGAGTTAATGGATGCGATCATACCAGCACTAATGCACCGGATCCCATCAGAACTCCGCAGTTAAGCGTGCTCGGGCGAGAGTAGTATTAGGATGGGTGACCTCATGGGAAGTCCTCGCGTTGCACCCCTTTTTTCGCCAAAATCCTGTTTTTCACCACGTTTCCAACCAATTAATGAGGAGCGCGGTACACCACGACGTAGATCTCGAAAAGATAAGCGGTATGAAAAAAAAAATCACTGAAAACGGAAGTCCGACAGCGAATTTATGAGCGTTCAAAGAATCAGGGGGAGTGGGGTAAGGTGTGAAGAACTGGAAGGATGGGTAAGACCATAGAAACAAATTGGAGCAGTGAGTTAATGGATGCGATCATACCAGCACTAATGCATCGGATCCCATCAGAACTCCGCAGTTAAGCGTGCTTGGGCGAGAGTAGTATTAGGATGGGTGACCTCTTGGGAAGTCATCGTGTTGCACGCCTTTTTTCGCCAAAATCCAGTTTTTCTCCACGTTTCCAGCCAATTAATGAGGAGCGCGGGACGCCACGGCGTAGATCTCGAAAAGATAAGCTGTTTGAAAAAAAAGATCACGGAAAACGGAGGTCCGAGCGCGAAGTTATGAGCGTTCAAAGAATCAGGGGAGAGTGGGGTAAGGTGTGAAGAACTGGAAGGATGGGTAAGACCATATAAACAAATTGGAGCAGTGAGAAAATGGATGCGATCATACCAGCACTAATGCACCGGATCCCATCAGAACTCCGCAGTTAAGCGTGCTTGGGCGAGAGTAGTACTAGGATGGGTTACCTCCTGGGAAGTCCTCGTGTTGCACCCCTGTTTTCGGCAAAATCCATTCTTTTTCCCGTTTCCAGCCAATTTTAGAGGAGCGCGGGACTCTAGGGCGTACATCTCGAAAAGATAAGCGGTTTAAAAAAAAACATCACTGAAAACGGTGGTCCGAGCGCGAAGTTATGAGTATTCAAAGAATCAGGGGGGAGTTGGGTAAGGTGTGAAGAACTGGAAGGATGGGTAAGACCATATAAACAAATTGGAGCGGTGAGTTAATGGATGCGATCATACTAGCACAAATGCACCTGATCCCATCAGAACTCCGCAGTAAAGCGTGCTTGGGCGAGAGTAGTACCAGGATGGGTTACCTCATGGGAAGTCCTCATGTTGCACCCCTTTTTTCGAAAAAATCTATTATTTTTCACGTTTCCAGCCAATTATGGAGGAGCGCGGGTCGCCACGGCGTACAACTCGAAAAGATAAGGGGTTTTGAAAAAAATGATCACTGAAAACGAAGGTCCGAACGCGAAGTTATGAGCGTTCAATGAATCAGGAGGGAGTGGGGTAAGGTGTGAAGAACTGGAAGGAAGGGAAAGACCATATAAACAAATTGGAGCAGTGAGTTAATGGATGCGATCATACTACCACTAATGCACCGAATCCCATCAGAACTCCGCAGTCAAGCGTGCTTGGGCGAGAGAAGTACTAGCATGGGTGACACCTGGGAAGTCCTCGTGTTGCACCCCTTTTTGAAGTTTTCAACCAATTTTTGAGGAGAGCGGGACACCACGGCGTAGATCTCGAAAAGATAAGCGGTTTGAAAAAAAAGATCACTGAAAACGGAGGTCCGAGCGCGAAGTTATGAGCGTTCAAAGAATCAGGGGAGAGTGGGGTAAGGTGTGAAGAACTGGAAGGATGGGTAAGACCATATAAACAAATAGGAGCAGTGAGTTAATGGATGCGATCATACCAGCACTAATGCACCGGATCCCATCAAAACTCCGCAGTTAAGCGTGCTTGGGCGAGAGTATTACTAGGATGGGTGACCTCGTGAGAAGTCCTCGTGTTGCACTCCTTTTTTCGCCAAAATCCATTTTTTTTCCCCGTTTCCAGCCAATTTTTGAGGAGTGCGGGACGCCACGGCGTTCATCTCGAAAAGATAAGCTGTTTGTAAAAAAGATCACTGAAAACGGAGGTCCGAGTGCGAAGTTAAGAGCGTTTAAAGAATAAAAGGTGAGTGGGGTAAGGTGTGAAGAATTGGAAGGATGGGAAAGACCATATAAACAAATTGGAGCAGTGAGTTAATGGATGCGATCATACTACCACTAATGCACCAGATCCCATCAGAACTCCGCAGTTAAGCGTGTTTTGGCGAGAGTTGTACAAGGATGGGTGACCTCCTGGGAAGTCCTCGTGTTGCACCCCTTTTTTCGCCAAAATCCATTATTTTTCACGTTTCCTGCCAATTATTGAGGAGCGCGGGTCGCCACGGCGTACATCTCGAAAAGATAAGCGGCTTGAAAAAAAAGATCACTGAAAACGAAGGTCCGAACGCGAAGTTATGAGCGTTCAATGAATCAGGAGGGAGTGGGGTAAGGTGTGAAGAACTGGAAGGATGGGTAAGACCATATAAACAAATTGGAGCAATGAGTTAATGGGTGCGATCATACCAGCACTAATGCACTGAATCCCATCAGAACTTCGCAGTGAAGCGTGCTTGGGCGAGAGTAGTACTAGGATGGGTGACCTTCCGGGAAGTGCTCGTGCTGCACCCCTTTTTTCGCCAAAATCCATTTTTTTTCCCGTTTCCAGCCAATTTTAGAGGAGCGCGGGACGCCAGGGCGTACATCTCGAAAAGATAAGCGGTTAAAAAAAAAGATGACTGAAAACGGTTGTCCGAGAGCGAAGTTATGAGCGTTCAAAGAATCAGGGGGGAGTGGGGTAAGGTGTGAAGAACTGGAAGGATGGGTAAGACCATATAAACAAATTGGAGCAGTGAGTTAATGGATGCGATCATACTAGCACTAATGCAACGGATCCCATCAGAACTCCGTAGTTAAGCGTGCTTGGGCGATAGTAGTACTAGGATGGGTGACCTCCTGGGAAGTCCTCGTGTTGCACCGCTTTTTTCGAAAACATCAATTAATTTTCACGTTTCATGCCAATTATTGAGGAGCCTGGGTCGCCACGGCGTACAACTCGAAAAGATAAGCGGTTTGAAAAAATAGATCACTGAAAACGAAGGTCCGAACGCGAAGTTATTAGTATTCAATGAATCAGGGGAGAGTGGGGTAAGGTGTGAAGAACTGGAAGGATGGGTAAGACCATATAAACAAATAGGAGCAGTGAGTTAATGAATGCAATCATACCAGCACTAATGCACCGGATCCCATCAAAACTCCGTAGTTAAGCGTGCTTGGGCGAGAGTAGTACTAGGATGGGTGACCTCGTGGGAAGTCCTCGTGTTGCACCCCTTTTTTCGCCAAAATCCATTTTTTTTCCCCGTTTCCAGCCAATTTTTGAGGAGCGCGGGACGCCACGGCGTTCATCTCGAAAAGATAAGCTGTTTGAAAAAAAGATCACTGAAAACGGAGGTCCGACTGCGAAGTTAAGAGCGTTCAAAGAATAAAAGGTGAGTGGGGTAAGGTGTGAAGAACTGGAAGGATGGGAAAGACCATATAAACAAATTGGAGTAGTGAGTTAATGGATGCGATCATACTACCACTAATGCACCGGATCCCATCAGAACTCCGCAGTTAAGCGTGTTTTGGCGAGAGTAGTACAAGGATGGGTGACCTCCTGGGAAGTCCTCGTGTTGCACCCCTTTTTTCGCCAAAATCCATTATTTTTCACGTTTCCTGCCAATTATTGAGGAGCGCGGGTCGCCACGGCGTACATCTCGAAAAGATAAGCGGCTTGAAAAAAAAGATCACTGAAAACGAAGGTCCGAACGCGAAGTTATGAGCGTTCAATGAATCAGGGGGGAGTGGGGTAAGGTGTGAAGAACTGGAAGGATGGGTAAGACCATATAAACAAATTGGAGCAATGAGTTAATGGGTGCGATCATACCAGCACTAATGCACCGAATCCCATCAGAACTTCGCAGTGAAGCGTTCTTGGGCGAGAGTAGTACTAGGATGGGTGACCTTTCGGGAAGTGCTCGTGCTGCACCCCTTTTTTCGCCAAAATCCATTTTTTTCCCGTTTCCAGCCAATTTTAGAGGAGCGCGGGACGCCAGGGCGTACATCTCGAAAAGATAAGCGGTTAAAAAAAAGATCACTGAAAACGGTTGTCCGAGCGCGAAGTTATGAGCGTTCAAAGAATCAGGGGGGAGTGGGGTAAGGTGTGAAGAACTGGAAGGATGGGTAAGACCATATAAACAAATTGGAGCAGTGAGTTAATGGATGCGATCATACTAGCACTAATGCACCGGATCCCATCAGAACTCCGCAGTTAAGCGTGTTTTGGCGAGAGTAGTATAAGGATGGGTGACCTCCTGGGAAGTCCTGGTGTTGCACCCCTTTTTTCGCCAAAATCCATTATTTTTCACGTTTCCTGCCAATTATTGAGGAGTGCGGGTCGCCACGGCGTACATCTCGAAAAGATAAGCGGCTTGAAAAAAAAGGTCACTGAAAACGAAGGTCCGAACGCGAAGTTATGAGCGTTCAATGAATCAGGGGGGAGTGGGGTAAGGTGTGAAGAACTGGAAGGATGGGTAAGACCATATAAACAAATTGAAGCAATGAGTTAATGGGTGCGATCATACCAGCACATATGCACCGAATCCCTTCAGAACTTCGCAGTGAAGCGTGCTTGGGCGAGAGTAGTACTAGGATGGGTGACCTTCAGGGAAGTGCTCGTGCTGCACCCCTTTTTTCGCCAAAATCCATTTTTTTTCCCGTTTCCAGCCAATTTTAGAGGAGCGCGGGACGCCAGGGCGTACATCTCGAAAAGATAAGCGGTTAAAAAAAAAGATGACTGAAAACGGTTGTCCGAGAGCGAAGTTATGAGCGTTCAAAGAATCAGGGGGGAGTGGGGTAAGGTGTGAAGAACTGGAAGGATGGGTAAGACCATATAAACAAATTGGAGCAGTGAGTTAATGGATGCGATCATACTAGCACTAATGCAACGGATCCCATCAGAACTCCGTAGTTAAGCGTGCTTGGGCGATAGTAGTACTAGGATGGGTGACCTCCTGGGAAGTCCTCGTGTTGCACCGCTTTTTTCGAAAACATCAATTAATTTTCACGTTTCATGCCAATTATTGAGGAGCCTGGGTCGCCACGGTGTACAACTCGAAAAGATAAGCGGTTTGAAAAAATAGATCACTGAAAACGAAGGTCCGAACGCGAAGTTATTAGTATTCAATGAATCAGGGGAGAGTGGGGTAAGGTGTGAAGAACTGGAAGGATGGGTAAGACCATATAAACAAATAGGAGCAGTGAGTTAATGAATGCAATCATACCAGCACTAATGCACCGGATCCCATCAAAACTCCGTAGTTAAGCGTGCTTGGGCGAGAGTAGTACTAGGATGGGTGACCTCGTGGGAAGTCCTCGTGTTGCACCCCTTTTTTCGCCAAAATCCATTTTTTTTCCCCGTTTCCAGCCAATTTTTGAGGAGCGCGGGACGCCACGGCGTTCATCTCGAAAAGATAAGCTGTTTGAAAAAAAGATCACTGAAAACGGAGGTCCGACTGCGAAGTTAAGAGCGTTCAAAGAATAAAAGGTGAGTGGGGTAAGGTGTGAAGAACTGGAAGGATGGGAAAGACCATATAAACAAATTGGAGTAGTGAGTTAATGGATGCGATCATACTACCACTAATGCACCGGATCCCATCAGAACTCCGCAGTTAAGCGTGTTTTGGCGAGAGTAGTACAAGGATGGGTGACCTCCTGGGAAGTCCTCGTGTTGCACCCCTTTTTTCGCCAAAATCCATTATTTTTCACGTTTCCTGCCAATTATTGAGGAGCGCGGGTCGCCACGGCGTACATCTCGAAAAGATAAGCGGCTTGAAAAAAAAGATCACTGAAAACGAAGGTCCGAACGCGAAGTTATGAGCGTTCAATGAATCAGGGGGGAGTGGGGTAAGGTGTGAAGAACTGGAAGGATGGGTAAGACCATATAAACAAATTGGAGCAATGAGTTAATGGGTGCGATCATACCAGCACTAATGCACCGAATCCCATCAGAACTTCGCAGTGAAGCGTGCTTGGGCGAGAGTAGTACTAGGATGGGTGACCTTTCGGGAAGTGCTCGTGCTGCACCCCTTTTTTTGCCAAAATCCATTTTTTTCCCGTTTCCAGC
The DNA here is from genome assembly GCA_947648045.1 of Beta corolliflora. Classification (NCBI taxonomy): domain Eukaryota; kingdom Viridiplantae; phylum Streptophyta; class Magnoliopsida; order Caryophyllales; family Amaranthaceae; genus Beta; species Beta corolliflora. The sequence goes on from CANSZD010002990.1 coordinate 87,828, forward strand.
CAATTTTAGAGGAGCGCGGGACGCCAGGGCGTACATCTCGAAAAGATAAGCGGTTAAAAAAAAAGATCACTGAAAACGGTTGTCCGAGCGCGAAGTTATGAGCGTTCAAAGAATCAGGGGGGAGTGGGGTAAGGTGTGAAGAACTGGAAGGATGGGTAAGACCATATAAACAAATTGGAGCAGTGAGTTAATGGATGCGATCATACTAGCACTAATGCACCGGATCCCATCAGAACTCCGCAGTTAAGCGTGTTTTGGCGAGAGTAGTATAAGGATGGGTGACCTCCTGGGAAGTCCTGGTGTTGCACCCCTTTTTTCGCCAAAATCCATTATTTTTCACGTTTCCTGCCAATTATTGAGGAGTGCGGGTCGCCACGGCGTACATCTCGAAAAGATAAGCGGCTTGAAAAAAAAGGTCACTGAAAACGAAGGTCCGAACGCGAAGTTATGAGCGTTCAATGAATCAGGGGGGAGTGGGGTAAGGTGTGAAGAACTGGAAGGATGGGTAAGACCATATAAACAAATTGAAGCAATGAGTTAATGGGTGCGATCATACCAGCACATATGCACCGAATCCCTTCAGAACTTCGCAGTGAAGCGTGCTTGGGCGAGAGTAGTACTAGGATGGGTGACCTTCCGGGAAGTGCTCGTGCTGCACCCCTTTTTTCGCCAAAATCCATTTTTTTTCCCGTTTCCAGCCAATTTTAGAGGAGCGCGGGACGCCAGGGCGTACATCTCGAAAAGATAAGCGGTTAAAAAAATAGATCACTGAAAACGAAGGTCCGAACGCGAAGTTATGAGCGTTCAATGAATCAGGGGGGTGTGGGGTAAGGTGTGAAGAACTGGAAGGATGTGTAAGACCATATAAACAAATTGGAGCAGTGAGGTAATGGATGCGATCATACCAGCACTAATGCACCGGATCCCATCAGAACTCCGCAGTGATGCGTGCTTTAGCGAGAGTAGTACTAGGATGGGTGACCTCCTGGGAAGTCCTCGTGTTGCACCCCTTTTTTCGCCAAAATCCATTTTTTTACCGTTTCCAACAAATTTTTGAGGAGCGCGGGTCGCCATGGCTTACATCTCGAAAATATAAGCGGTTTGAAAAAAAAGATCACTGAAAACGAAGGTCCGAACGCGAAGTTATGAGCGTTCAATGAATCAGGGGGAGTGGGGTAAGGTGTGAAGAACAGGAAGGATGGGTAAGACCATATAAACAAATAGGAGCACTGAGTTAATGGATGCGATCATACCAGCACTAATGCACCGGATCCCGTCAAAACTCCTTGATTAAGCGTGCTTGGACGAGAGAAGTACAAGGATGGGTGACCTCCCCGGGAAGTCCTCGTGTTGCACCCTTTTTTTGCAAAAATCGATTTTTTTTCCCGTTTTCAGCCAATTTTTGAGGAGCGCGGGACACCACGGCGTAGATCTCGTAAAGATAAGCGGTTTGAAAAAAAAGATCACTGAAAACGGAGGTCCGAGCGCGAAGTTATGAGCGTTCAAAGAATTAGGGGAGAGTGGGGTAAGGTGTGAAGAACTGGAAGGATGGGTAAGACCATATACACAAATAGGAGCACTGAGTTAATGGATGCGATCATACCAGCACTAATGCACCGGATCCCGTCAAAACTCCTCGATTAAGCGTGCTTGGGCGAGAGTAGTACTAGGATGGGTGACCTCCTGGGAAGTCCTCGTGTTGCACCCCTTTTTTCACCAAAATCCAGTTTTTTTCCCCATTTCCAGCCAACTTTTGAGGAGCGCAGGACGCCACGGCGTAGATCTCGAAAAGATAAGCGGTTTTAAAAAAAAGATCACTGAAAACGGAGGTCCGAGCGCGAAGTTATGAGTATTCAAAGAATCAGGGGGGAGTTGGGTAAGGTGTGAAGAACTGGAAGGATGGGTAAGACCATATAAACAAATTGGAGCGGTGAGTTAATGGATGCGATCATACTAGCACAAATGCACCGGATCCCATCAGAACTCCGCAGTTAAGCGTGCTTGGGCGAGAGTAGTACCAGGATGGGTTACCTCATGGGAAGTCCTCGTGTTGCACCCCTTTTTTTCGAAAAAATCAATTATTTTTAACGTTTCCTGCCAATTATTGAGGAGCGCGGGTCGCCACGGCGTACAACTCGAAAAGATAAGCGGTTTTGAAAAAAATGATCACTGAAAACGAAGGTCCGAACGCGAAGTTATGAGCGTTCAATGAATCAGGGGGGAGTGGGGTAAGGTGTGAAGAACTGGAATGATGGGAAAGACCATATAAACAAATTGGAGCAGTGAGTTAATGGATGCGATCATACTACCACTAATGCGCCGAATCCCATCAGAACTCCGCAGTCAAGCGTGCTTGGGCGAGAGAAGTACTAGCATGGGTGACCTCCTGGGAAGTCCTCGTGTTGCACCCCTTTTTGAAGTTTTCAGCCAATTTTTGAGGAGAGCGGGAAACCACGGCGTAGATCTCGAAAAGATAAGCGGTTTGAAAAAAAAGATCACTGAAAACGGAGGTCCGAGCGCGAAGTTATGAGCGTTCAAAGAATCAGGGGAGAGTGGGGTAAGGTGTGAAGAACTGGAAGGATGGGTAAGACCATATAAACAAATAGGAGCAGTGAGTTAATGGATGCGATCATACCAGCACTAATGCACCGGATCCAATCAAAACTCCGTAGTTAAGCGTGCTTGGGCGAGAGTAGTACTAGGATGGGTGACCTCGTGGGAAGTCCTCGTGTTGCACCCCTTTTTTCGCCAAAATCCAGTTTTTTTCCCCGTTTCCAGCCAATTTTTGAGGAGCGCGGGACGCCACGGCGTCCATCTCGAAAAGATAAGCTGTTTGAAAAAAAGATCACTGAAAACGAAGGTCCGAGTGCGAAGTTAAGAGTGTTCAAAGAATAAAAGGTGTGTGGGGTAAGGTGTGAAGAACTGGAAGGATGGGAAAGACCATATAAACAAATTGGAGCAGTGAGTTAATGGATGCGATCATACTACCACTAATGCACCGGATCCCATCAGAACTCCGCAGTTAAGCGTGTTTTGGCGAGAGTAGTACAAGGATGGGTGACCTCCTGGGAAGTCCTCGTGTTGCACCCCTTTTCTCGCCAAAATCCATTATTTTTCACGTTTCCTGCCAATTATTGAGGAGCGCGGGTCGCCACGGCGTACATCTCGAAAAGATAAGCGGCTTGAAAAAAAGATCACTGAAAACGAAGGTCCGAACGCGAAGTTATGAGCGTTCAATGAATCAGGGGGGAGTGGGGTAAGGTGTGAAGAACTGGAAGGATGGGTAAGACCATATAAACAAATTGGAGCAATGAGTTAATGGGTGCGATCATACCAGCACTAATGCACCGAATCCCATCAGAACGTCGCAGTGAAGCGTGCTTGGGCGAGAGTAGTACTAGGATGGGTGACCTTTCGGGAAGTGCTCGTGCTGCACCCCTTTTTTCGCCAAAATCCATTTTTTTTCCCGTTTCCAGCCAATTTTAGAGGAGCGCGGGACGCCAGGGCGTACATCTCGAAAAGATAAGCGGTTAAAAAAAAAGATCACTGAAAACGGTTGTCCGAGCGAAGTTATGAGCGTTCAAAGAATCAGGGGGGAGTGGGGTAAGGTGTGAAGAACTGGAAGGATGGGTAAGACCATATAAACAAATTGGAGCAGTGAGTTAATGGATGCGATCATACTAGCACTAATGCACCGGATCCCATCAGAACTCCGCAGTTAAGCGTGTTTTGGCGAGAGTAGTACAAGGATGGGTGACCTCCTGGGAAGTCCTCGTGTTGCACCCCTTTTTTCGCCAAAATCCATTATTTTTCACGTTTCCTGCCAATTATTGAGGAGTGCGGGTCGCCACGGCGTACATCTCGAAAAGATAAGCGGCTTGAAAAAAAAGATCACTGAAAACGAAGGTCCGAACGCGAAGTTATGAGCGTTCAATGAATCAGGGGGGAGTGGGGTAAGGTGTGAAGAACTGGAAGGATGGGTAAGACCATATAAACAAATTGGAGCAATGAGTTAATGGGTGCGATCATACCAGCACATATGCACCGAATCCCTTCAGAACTTCGCAGTGAAGCGTGCTTGGGCGAGAGTAGTACTAGGATGGGTGACTTTCCGGGAAGTGCTCGTGCTGCACCCCTTTTTTCGCCAAAATCCATTTTTTTTCCCGTTTCCAGCCAATTTTAGAGGAGCGCGGGACGCCAGGGCGTACATCTCGAAAAGATAAGCGGTTAAAAAAATAGATCACTGAAAACGAAGGTCCGAACGCGAAGTTATGAGCGTTCAATGAATCAGGGGGGTGTGGGGTAAGGTGTGAAGAACTGGAAGGATGTGTAAGACCATATAAACAAATTGGAGCAGTGAGGTAATGGATGCGATCATACCAGCACTAATGCACCGGATCCCATCAGAACTCCGCAGTGATGCGTGCTTTAGCGAGAGTAGTACTAGGATGGGTGACCTCCTGGGAAGTCCTCGTGTTGCACCCCTTTTTTCGCCAAAATCCATTTTTTTACCGTTTCCAACAAATTTTTGAGGAGCGCGGGTCGCCATGGCTTACATCTCGAAAATATAAGCGGTTTGAAAAAAAGATCACTGAAAACGAAGGTCCGAACGCGAAGTTATGAGCGTTCAATGAATCAGGGGGGAGTGGGGTAAGGTGTGAAGAACAGGAAGGATGGGTAAGACCATATAAACAAATAGGAGCACTGAGTTAATGGATGCGATCATACCAGCACTAATGCACCGGATCCCGTCAAAACTCCGCAGTTAAGCGTGCTTGGACGAGAGAAGTACAAGGATGGGTGACCTCCTGGGAAGTCCTCGTGTTGCACCCTTTTTTTTGCAAAAATCGATTTTTTTTCCCGTTTTCAGCCAATTTTTGAGGAGCGCGGGACACCACGGCGTAGATCTCGAAAAGATAAGCGGTTTGAAAAAAAAGATCACTGAAAACGGAGGTCCGAGCGCGAAGTTATGAGCGTTCAAAGAATTAGGGGAGAGTGGGGTAAGGTGTGAAGAACTGGAAGGATGGGTAAGACCATATAAACAAATAGGAGCACTGAGTTAATGGATGCGATCATACCAGCACTAATGCACCGGATCCCGTCAAAACTCCGCAGTTAAGCGTGCTTGGGCGAGAGTAGTACTAGGATGGGTGACCTCCTGGGAAGTCCTCGTGTTGCACCCCTTTTTTCACCAAAATCCAGTTTTTTTCCCCATTTCCAGCCAACTTTTGAGGAGCGCAGGACGCCACGGCGTAGATCTCGAAAAGATAAGCGGTTTTAAAAAAAAGATCACTGAAAACGGAGGTCCGAGCGCGAAGTTATGAGTATTCAAAGAATCAGGGGGGAGTTGGGTAAGGTGTGAAGAACTGGAAGGATGGGTAAGACCATATAAACAAATTGGAGCGGTGAGTTAATGGAGGCGATCATACTAGCACAAATGCACCGGATCCCATCAGAACTCCGCAGTTAAGCGTGCTTGGGCGAGAGTAGTACCAGGATGGGTTACCTCATGGGAAGTCCTCGTGTTGCACCCCTTTTTTTCGAAAAAATCAATTATTTTTCACGTTTCCTGCCAATTATTGAGGAGCGCGGGTCGCCACGGCGTACAACTCGAAAAGATAAGCGGTTTTGAAAAAAATGATCACTGAAAACGAAGGTCCGAACGCGAAGTTATGAGCGTTCAATGAATCAGGGGGGAGTGGGGTAAGGTGTGAAGAACTGGAAGGATGGGAAAGACCATATAAACAAATAGGAGCAGTGAGTTAATGGATGCGATCATACTACCATTAATGCGCCGAATCCCATCAGAACTCCGCAGTCAAGCGTGCTTGGGCGAGAGAAGTACTAGCATGGGTGACCTCCTGCGAAGTCCTCGTGTTGCACCCCTTTTTGAAGTTTTCAGCCAATTTTTGAGGAGAGCGGGAAACCACGGCGTAGATCTCGAAAAGATAAGCGGTTTGAAAAAAAAGATCACTGAAAACGGAGGTCCGAGCGCGAAGTTATGAGCGTTCAAAGAATCAGGGGAGAGTGGGGTAAGGTGTGAAGAACTGGAAGGATGGGTAAGACCATATAAACAAATAGGAGCAGTGAGTTAATGGATGCGATCATACCAGCACTAATGCACCGGATCCAATCAAAACTCCGTAGTTAAGCGTGCTTGGGCGAGAGTAGTACTAGGATGGGTGACCTCGTGGGAAGTCCTCGTGTTGCACCCCTTTTTTCGCCAAAATCCAGTTTTTTTCCCCGTTTCCAGCCAATTTTTGAGGAGCGCGGGACGCCACGGCGTCCATCTCGAAAAGAAAAGCTGTTTGAAAAAAAGATCACTGAAAACGGAGGTCCGAGTGCGAAGTTAAGAGTGTTAAAAGAATAAAAGGTGTGTGGGGTAAGGTGTGAAGAACTGGAAGGATGGGAAAGACCATATAAACAAATTGGAGCAGTGAGTTAATGGATGCGATCATACTACCACTAATGCACCGGATCCCATCAGAACTCCGCAGTTAAGCGTGTTTTGGCGAGAGTAGTACAAGGATGGGTGACCTCCTGAGAAGTCCTCGTGTTGCACCCCTTTTCTCGCCAAAATCCATTATTTTTCACGTTTCCTGCCAATTATTGAGGAGCGCGGGTCGCCACGGCGTAGATCTCGAAAAGATAAGCGGCTTGAAAAAAAAGATCACTGAAAACGAAGGTCCGAACGCGAAGTTATGAGCGTTCAATGAATCAGGGGGGAGTGGGGTAAGGTGTGAAGAACTGGAAGGATGGGTAAGACCATATAAACAAATTGGAGCAATGAGTTAATGGGTGCGATCATACCAGCACTAATGCACCGAATCCCATCAGAACGTCGCAGTGAAGCGTGCTTGGGCGAGAGTAGTACTAGGATGGGTGACCTTTCGGGAAGTGCTCGTGCTGCACCCCTTTTTTCGCCAAAATCCATTTTTTTTCCCGTTTCCAGCCAATTTTAGAGGAGCGCGGGACGCCAGGGCGTACATCTCGAAAAGATAAGCGGTTAAAAAAAAAGATCACTGAAAACGGTTGTCCGAGCGCGAAGTTATGAGCGTTCAAAGAATCAGGGGGGAGTGGGGTAAGGTGTGAAGAACTGGAAGGATGGGTAAGACCATATAAACAAATTGGAGCAGTGAGTTAATGGATGCGATCATACTAGCACTAATGCACCGGATCCCATCAGAACTCCGCAGTTAAGCGTGTTTTGGCGAGAGTAGTACAAGGATGGGTGACCTCCTGGGAAGTCCTCGTGTTGCACCCCTTTTTTCGCCAAAATCCATTATTTTTCACGTTTCCTGCCAATTATTGAGGAGTGCGGGTCGCCACGGCATACATCTCGAAAAGATAAGCGGCTTGAAAAAAAAGATCACTGAAAACGAAGGTCCGAACGCGAAGTTATGAGCGTTCAATGAATCAGGGGGGAGTGGGGTAAGGTGTGAAGAACTGGAAGGATGGGTAAGACCATATAAACAAATTGGAGCAATGAGTTAATGGGTGCGATCATACCAGCACATATGCACCGAATCCCTTCAGAACTTCGCAGTGAAGCGTGCTTGGGCGAGAGTAGTACTAGGATGGGTGACCTTCCGGGAAGTGCTCGTGCTGCACCCCTTTTTTCGCCAAAATCCATTTTTTTTCCCGTTTCCAGCCAATTTTAGAGGAGCACGGGACGCCAGGGCGTACATCTCGAAAAGATAAGCGGTTTAAAAAATAGATCACTGAAAACGAAGGTCCGAACGCGAAGTTATGAGCGTTCAATGAATCAGGGGGGTGTGGGGTAAGGTGTGAAGAACTGGAAGGATGTGTAAGACCATATAAACAAATTGGAGCAGTGAGGTAATGGATGCGATCATACCAGCACTAATGCACCGGATCCCATCAGAACTCCGCAGTGATGCGTGCTTTAGCGAGAGTAGTACTAGGATGGGTGACCTCCTGGGAAGTCCTCGTGTTGCACCCCTTTTTTCGCCAAAATCCATTTTTTTACCGTTTCCAACAAATTTTTGAGGAGCGCGGGTCGCCATGGCTTACATCTCGAAAATATAAGCGGTTTGAAAAAAAGATCACTGAAAACGAAGGTCCGAACGCGAAGTTATGAGCGTTCAATGAATCAGGGGGGAGTGGGGTAAGGTGTGAAGAACAGGAAGGATGGGTAAGACCATATAAACAAATAGGAGCACTGAGTTAATGGATGCGATCATACCAGCACTAATGCACCGGATCCCGTCAAAACTCCGCAGTTAAGCGTGCTTGGACGAGAGAAGTACAAGGATGGGTGACCTCCTGGGAAGTCCTCGTGTTGCACCCTTTTTTTGCAAAAATCGATTTTTTTTCCCGTTTTCAGCCAATTTTTGAGGAGCGCGGGACACCACGGCGTAGATCTCGAAAAGATAAGCGGTTTGAAAAAAAGATCACCGAAACGGAGGTCCGAGCGCGAAGTTATGAGCGTTCAAAGAATTAGGGGAGAGTGGGGTAAGGTGTGAAGAACTGGAAGGATGGGTAAGACCATATAAACAAATAGGAGCACTGAGTTAATGGATGCGATCATACCAGCACTAATGCACCGGATCCCGTCAAAACTCCGCAGTTAAGCGTGCTTGGGCGAGAGTAGTACTAGGATGGGTGACCTCCTGGGAAGTCCTCGTGTTGCACCCCTTTTTTCACCAAAATCCAGTTTTTTTCCCCATTTCCAGCCAACTTTTGAGGAGCGCAGGACGCCACGGCGTAGATCTCGAAAAGATAAGCGGTTTTAAAAAAAAGATCACTGAAAACGGAGGTCCGAGCGCGAAGTTATGAGTATTCAAAGAATCAGGGGGGAGTTGGGTAAGGTGTGAAGAACTGGAAGGATGGGTAAGACCATATAAACAAATTGGAGCGGTGAGTTAATGGATGCGATCATACTAGCACAAATGCACCGGATCCCATCAGAACTCCGCAGTTAAGCGTGCTTGGGCGAGAGTAGTACCAGGATGGGTTACCTCATGGGAAGTCCTCGTGTTGCACCCCTTTTTTTCGAAAAAATCAATTATTTTTCACGTTTCCTGCCAATTATTGAGGAGCGCGGGTCGCCACGGCGTACAACTCGAAAAGATAAGCGGTTTTGAAAAAAATGATCACTGAAAACGAAGGTCCGAACGCGAAGTTATGAGCGTTCAATGAATCAGGGGGGAGTGGGGTAAGGTGTGAAGAACTGGAAGGATGGGAAAGACCATATAAACAAATTGGAGCAGTGAGTTAATGGATGCGATCATACTACCACTAATGCGCCGAATCCCATCAGAACTCCGCAGTCAAGCGTGCTTGGGCGAGAGAAGTACTAGCATGGGTGACCTCCTGGGAAGTCCTCGTGTTGCACCCCTTTTTGAAGTTTTCAGCCAATTTTTGAGGAGAGCGGGAAACCACGGCGTAGATCTCGAAAAGATAAGCGGTTTGAAAAAAAAGATCACTGAAAACGGAGGTCCGAGCGCGAAGTTATGAGCGTTCAAAGAATCAGGGGAGAGTGGGGTAAGGTGTGAAGAACTGGAAGGATGGGTAAGACCATATAAACAAAAAGGAGCAGTGAGTTAATGGATGCGATCATACCAGCACTAATGCACCGGATCCAATCAAAACTCCGTAGTTAAGCGTGCTTGGGCGAGAGTAGTACTAGGATGGGTGACCTCGTGGGAAGTCCTCGTGTTGCACCCCTTTTTTCGCCAAAATCCAGTTTTTTTCCCCGTTTCCAGCCAATTTTTGTGGAGCGCGGGACGCCACGGCGTCCATCTCGAAAAGATAAGCTGTTTGAAAAAAAGATCACTGAAAACGGAGGTCCGAGTGCGAAGTTAAGAGCGTTCAAAGAATAAAAGGTGTGTGGGGTAAGGTGTGAAGAACTGGAAGGATGGGTAAAACCATATAAACAAATTGGAGCAGTGAGTTAATGGATGCGATCATACCAGCACTAATGCACCGGATCCCATCACAACTCCACAGTTAAGCGTGCTTGGGCGAGAGTAGTACTAGGATGGGTGACCTCCTGGGAAGTCCTCGTGTTGCACCCTTTTTTTGCCAAAATCGATTTTTTTCCCGTTTCCAACCAATTTTTGAGGAACCCGGGACGCCACGGCGTAGATCTCGAAAAGATAAGCGGTTTGAAAAAAAAGATCACTGAAAACGGAGGTCCGAGTGCGAAGTTATGAGCGTTCAAAGAATCAGGGGAGAGTGGGTAAGGTGTGAAGAACTGGAAGGATGGGTAAGACCATATAAACAAATAGGAGCACTGAGTTAAGGGATGCGATCATACCAGCACTAATGCACCGGATCCCATCAAAACTCCGCAGTTAAGCGTGCTTTGGCGAGAGTAGTACTAGGATGTGTGACCTCCTGGGAAGTCCTCGTGTTGCACCCCTTTTTTCGCCAAAATCCAGTTTTTTTCCACGTTTCCAGCCAACTTTGACAAGTGCGGGACGCCATGGCGTAGATCTCGAAAAGATATGCGGTTTGAAAAAAAAGATCACTGAAAACGGATGTCCGAGTGCGAAGTTCTGAGCGTTCAAAGAATCACGGGGAGTGGGGTAAGGCGTGAAGAACTGGAAGGATGGGTAAAACCATATAAACAAATTGGAGCAGTGAGTTAATGGATGCGATCATACCAGCACTAATGCACCGGATCCCATCAGAACTCCGCAGTTAAGCGTGTTTTGGCGAGAGTAGTACTAGGATGGGTGACCTCCTGGGAAGTCCTCGTGTTGCACCCATTTTCTCGCCAAAATCCATTTTTTCCCGTTTCCATCAAATTTTTGAGGAGTGCGGGTCGCCACGGCGTCCATCTCGATAAGTTAAGCAGTTTGAAAAAACAGATCACTGAATACAAAGGTCCGAACGTGAAGTTATGAGCGTTCAATGAATCAGGGGGGAGTGGGGTAAGGTGTGAAGAACTGGAAGGATGGGTAAGACCATATAAACAAATTGGAGCAGTGAGTTAATGGATTCGATCATACCAGCACTAATGCACCGGATCCCATCAGAACTCCGCAGCTAAGCGTGCTTTGGCGAGAGTTGTACTAGGATGGGTGACCTCCTGGGAAGTCCTCGTGTTGCACCCATTTTCTCGCCAAAATCCATTTTTTTCCCGTTTCCATCAAATTTTTGAGGAGTTCGGGTCGCCACGGCGTACATCTCGATAAGATAAGCAGTTTGAAAAAACAGATCGCTGAAAATAAAAGTACGAACGCGAAGTAATGAGCGTTCAATGAATCAGGGGGGAGTGGGGTAAGGTGTGAAGAACTGGAAGGATGGGAAAGACCATATATACAAATTGGAGCAGTGAGTTAATGGATGCGATCATACTAGCACTAATGCACCGGATCCCATCAGAATTCCGCAGTTAAGCGTGCTTGGGCGAGAGTAGTACTAGGATGGGTGACCTCCTGGGAAGTCCTCGTGTTGCACCATTTTTTTGCCAAAATTGATTTTTTTCCCGTTTCCAGCCAATTTTTGAGGAGCGCGGGACGCCACGGCGTAGATCTCGAAAAGATAAGCGGTTTGAAAAAAAAGATCACTGAAAACGGAGGTCCGAGCGCGAAGTTATGAGCGTTCAAAGAATTAGGGGAGAGTGGGGTAAGGTGTGAAGAACTGGAAGGATGGGTAAGACCATATAAACAAATAGGAGCACTGAGTTAATGGATGCGATCATACCAGCACTAATGCACCGGATCCCATCAAAACTCCGCAGTTAAGCGTACTTGGGCGAGAGTAGTACTAGGATGTGTGACCTCCTGGGAAGTCCTCGTGTTGCACCCCTTTTTTCGCCAAAATCCAGTTTTTTTCCCCGTTTCCAGCCAACTTTTGACGAGCGCGGGACGCCACGGCGTAGATCTCGAAAAGATAAGCGGTTTGAAAAAAAAGATCACTGAAAACGGATGTCCGAGCGCGAAGTTCTGAGCGTTCAAAGAATAACGGGGAGTGGGGTAAGGTGTGAAGAACTAGAAGGATGGGTAAAACCATATAAACAAATTGGAGCAGTGAGTTAATGGATGCGATCATACCAGCACTAATGCACCGGATCCCATCAGAACTCCGCAGTTAAGCGTGTTTTGGCGAGAGTAGTACAAGGATGGGTGACCTCCTGGGAAGTCCTCGTGTTGCACCCTTTTTTTGCCAAAATCGATTTTTTTCCCGTTTCCAACCAATTTTTGAGGAACCCGGGACGCCACGGCGTAGATCTCGAAAAGATAAGCGGTTTGAAAAAAAAGATCACTGAAAACGGAGGTCCGAGTGCGAAGTTATGAGCGTTCAAAGAATCAGGGGAGACTGGGTAAGGTGTGAAGAACTGGAAGGATGGGTAAGACCATATAAACAAATAGGAGCACTGAGTTAAGGGATGCGATCATACCAGCACTAATGCACCGGATCCCATCAAAACTCCGCAGTTAAGCGTGCTTTGGCGAGAGTAGTACTAGGATGTGTGACCTCCTGGGAAGTCCTCGTGTTGCACCCCTTTTTTCGCCAAAATCCAGTTTTTTTCCACGTTTCCAGCCAACTTTGACAAGCGCGGGACGCCATGGCGTAGATCTCGAAAAGATATGCGGTTTGAAAAAAAAGATCACTGAAAACGGATGTCCGAGCGCGAAGTTCTGAGCGTTCAAAGAATCACGGGGAGTGGGGTAAGGCGTGAAGAACTGGAAGGATGGGTAAAACCATATAAACAAATTGGAGCAGTGAGTTAATGGATGCGATCATACCAGCACTAATGCACCGGATCCCATCAGAACTCCGCAGTTAAGCGTGTTTTGGCGAGAGTAGTACTAGGATGGGTGACCTCCTGGGAAGTCCTCGTGTTGCACCCATTTTCTCGCCAAAATCCATTTTTTTCCCGTTTCCATCAAATTTTTGAGGAGTGCGGGTCGCCACGGCGTCCATCTCGATAAGTTAAGCAGTTTGAAAAAACAGATCACTGAAAACAAAGGTCCGAACGTGAAGTTATGAGCGTTCAATGAATCAGGGGGGAGTGGGGTAAGGTGTGAAGAACTGGAAGGATGGGTAAGACCATATAAACAAATTGGAGCAGTGAGTTAATGGATGCGATCATACCAGCACTAAAGCACCGGATCCCATCAGAACTCCGCAGTTAAGCGTGTTTTGGCGAGAGTAGTACAAGGATGGGTGACCTCCTGGGAAGTCCTCGTGTTGCACCCTTTTTTTGCCAAAATCGATTTTTTTCCCGTTTCCAACCAATTTTTGAGGAACCCGGGACGCCACGGCGTAGATCTCGAAAAGATAAGCGGTTTGAAAAAAAAGATCACTGAAAACGGAGGTCCGAGTGCGAAGTTATGAGCGTTCAAAGAATCAGGGGAGACTGGGTAAGGTGTGAAGAACTGGAGGGATGGGTAAGACCATATAAACAAATAGGAGCACTGAGTTAAGGGATGCGATCATACCAGCACTAATGCACCGGATCCCATCAAAACTCCGCAGTTAAGCGTGCTTTGGCGAGAGTAGTACTAGGATGTGTGACCTCCTGGGAAGTCCTCGTGTTGCACCCCTTTTTTCGCCAAAATCCAGTTTTTTTCCACGTTTCCAGCCAACTTTGACAAGCGCGGGACGCCATGGCGTAGATCTCGAAAAGATATGCGGTTTGAAAAAAAAGATCACTGAAAACGGATGTCCGAGCGCGAAGTTCTGAGCGTTCAAAGAATCACGGGGAGTGGGGTAAGGCGTGAAGAACTGGAAGGATGGGTAAAACCATATAAACAAATTGGAGCAGTGAGTTAATGGATGCGATCATACCAGCACTAATGCACCGGATCCCATCAGAACTCCGCAGTTAAGCGTGTTTTGGCGAGAGTAGTACTAGGATGGGTGACCTCCTGGGAAGTTCTCGTGTTGCACCCATTTTCTCGCCAAAATCCATTTTTTTCCCGTTTCCATCAAATTTTTGAGGAGTGCGGGTCGCCACGGCGTCCATCTCGATAAGTTAAGCAGTTTGAAAAAACAGATCACTGAAAACAAAGGTCCGAACGTGAAGTTATGAGCGTTCAATGAATCAGGGGGGAGTGGGGTAAGGTGTGAAGAACTGGAAGGATGGGTAAGACCATATAAACAAATTGGAGCAGTGAGTTAATGGATTCGATCATACCAGCACTAATGCACCGGATCCCATCAGAACTCCGCAGCTAAGCGTGCTTTGGCGAGAGTTGTACTAGGATGGGTGACCTCCTGGGAAGTCCTCGTGTTGCACCCATTTTCTCGCCAAAATCCATTTTTTTCCCGTTTCCATCAAATTTTTGAGGAGTTCGGGTCGCCACGGCGTACATCTCGATAAGATAAGCAGTTTGAAAAAACAGATCGCTGAAAATAAAGGTACGAACGCGAAGTAATGAGCGTTCAATGAATCAGGGGGGAGTGGGGTAAGGTGTGAAGAACTGGAAGGATGGGAAAGACCATATATACAAATTGGAGCAGTGAGTTAATGGATGCGATCATACTAGCACTAATGCACCGGATCCCATCAGAATTCCGCAGTTAAGCGTGCTTGGGCGAGAGTAGTACTAGGATGGGTGACCTCCTGGGAAGTCCTCGTGTTGCACCATTTTTTTGCCAAAATTGATTTTTTTCCCGTTTCCAGCCAATTTTTGAGGAGCGCGGGACGCCACGGCGTAGATCTCGAAAAGATAAGCGGTTTGAAAAAAAAGATCACTGAAAACGGAGGTCCGAGCGCGAAGTTATGAGCGTTCAAAGAATTAGGGGAGAGTGGGGTAAGGTGTGAAGAACTGGAAGGATGGGTAAGACCATATAAACAAATAGGAGCACTGAGTTAATGGATGCGATCATACCAGCACTAATGCACCGGATCCCATCAAAACTCCGCAGTTAAGCGTACTTGGGCGAGAGTAGTACTAGGATGTGTGACCTCCTGGGAAGTCCTCGTGTTGCACCCCTTTTTTCGCCAAAATCCAGTTTTTTTCCCCGTTTCCAGCCAACTTTTGACGAGCGCGGGACGCCACGGCGTAGATCTCGAAAAGATAAGCGGTTTGAAAAAAAAGATCACTGAAAACGGATGTCCGAGCGCGAAGTTCTGAGCGTTCAAAGAATAACGGGGAGTGGGGTAAGGTGTGAAGAACTAGAAGGATGGGTAAAACCATATAAACAAATTGGAGTAGTGAGTTAATGGATGCGATCATACCAGCACTAATGCACCGGATCCCATCAGAACTCCGCAGTTAAGCGTGTTTTGGCGAGAGTAGTACAAGGATGGGTGACCTCCTGGGAAGTCCTCGTGTTGCACCCATTTTCTCGCCAAAATCCATTTTTTCCCGTTTCCATCAAATTTTTGAGGAGTGCGGGTCGCCACGGCGTACATCTCGATAAGATAAGCAGTTTGAAAAACAGATCACTGAAAACAAAGGTCCGAACGCGAAGTTATGAGCGTTCAATGAATCAGGGGGGGAGTGGGGTAAGGTGTGAAGAACTCGAAGGATGGGTAAGACCATATAAACAAATTGGAGCAGTGAGTTAATGGATTCGATCATACCAGCACTAAAGCACCGGATCCCATCAGAACTCCGCAGCTAAGCGTGCTTTGGCGAGAGTTGTACTAGGATGGGTGACCTCCTGGGAAGTCCTCGTGTTGCACCCATTTTCTCGCCAAAATGCATTTTTTTCCCGTTTCCATCAAATTTTTGAGGAGTTCGGGTCGTCACGGCGTACATCTCGATAAGATAAGCAGTTTGAAAAAACAGATCACTGAAAACAAAGGTCCGAACGCGAAGTTATGAGCGTTCAATGAATCAGGGGGGAGTGGGGTAAGGTGTGAAGAACTGGAAGGATGGGAAAGACCATATAAAAAAATTGGAGCAGTGAGTTAATGGATGCGATCATACTAGCACTAATGCACCGGATCCCATCAGAATTCCGCAGTTTAGCGTGCTTGGGCGAGAGAAGTATTAGGATGGGTGACCTACTGGGAAGTCCTCGTGTTGCACCATTTTTTTGCCAAAATCGATTTTTTTCCCGTTTCCTGCCAATTTTTGAGGAGCTCGGGACGCCACGGCGTAGATCTCGAAAAGATAAGCGGTTTGAAAAAAAAGATCACTGAAAACGGAGGTCCGAGTGCGAAGTTATGAGCGTTCAAAGAATCAGGGGAGAGTAGGGTAAGGTGTGAAGACCATATAAACAAATAGGAGCACTGAGTTAATGGATGCGATCATACCAGCACTAATGCACCGGATCCCATTAAAACTCCGCAGTTAAGCGTGCTTGAGCAAGAGTATTACTAGGAAAGGTGACCTCCTGGGAAGTCCTTGTGTTGCACCCCTTTTTTCGCCAAAATCCAGTTTTTCTCAACGTTTCCAGCCAATTTTTGAGGAGCGCGGGACGCCAGGGCGTAGATCTCGAAAAGATATGCTGTTTGAAAAAAAAGATCACTGAAAACGGAGGTCCGAGCGCGAAGTTCAAAGCGTTCAAAGAATCACGGGGAGTGGTGTAAGGTGTGAAGAACTGGAAGGATGGGTAAAACCATATAAACAAATTGGAGCACTGAGTTAATGGATGCGATCATACCAGCACTAATGCACCGGATCCCATCAGAACTCCGCAGTTAAGCGTGTTTTGGCGAGAGTAGTACTAGGATGGGTGACCTCCTGAGAAGTCCTCGTGTTGCACCCCTTTTTTCGAAAAAATCAATTATTTTACACGTTTCCTGCCAATTATTGAGGAGCGCGGGTCGCCACGGCGTACATCCCGAAAAGATAAGCGGTTTGAAAAAAAAGATCACTGAAAACGAAGGTCCGAACGCGAAGTTATGAGCCTTCAATAAATCAGGGGGGAGTGGGGTAAGGTGTGAAGAACTGGAAGGATGGGTAAGACCATATAAACAAATTGGAGCAGTGAGTTAATGGATTCGATCATACCAGCACTAATGCACCGGATCCCATCAGAACTTCGTAGTTAAGCGTGCTTTGGCGAGAGTAGTACTAGGATGGGTGACCTCCCGGGAAGTGCTCGTGCTGCACCCCTTTTTTCACCAAAATCCATTTTTTTCCCGTTTCCAGCCAATTTAAGAGGAGTGCGGGACGCCAGGGCGTACATCTCGAAAAGATAAGCGGTTTAAAAAAAATCACTTAAAACGGTGGTCCAACCGCGAAGTCATGAGCGTTCAATGAATAAGGGGGAGTGGGGTAAGGTGTGAAGAACTGGAAGGATGGGTAAGACCATATAAACAAATTGGAGCAGCGAGTTAATGGATGCGATCATACCAGCACTAATGCACAGGATCCCATCAGAACTCCGCAGTTAAGCGTGCTTGGGCGAGAGTAGTACTAGGATGGGTGACCTCCTGGGAAGTCCTCGTGTTGCACCTCTTTTTTCGAAAAAATCAATTATTTTTCACGTTTCCTGCCAATTATTGAGGAGCGCGGGTCGCCACGACGTACATCTCGAAAAGATAAGCGGTTTGAAAAAAAAGATCACTGAAAACGAAGGTCTGTACACGAAGTTATGAGCGTTCAATGAATTAGGGGGGAGTGGGGTAAGGTGTGAAGAACTGGAAGGATGGGTAAGACCATATAAAAAAATTGGAGCAGTGAGTTAATGGATGCGATCATACCAGCACAAATGCACCGGATCCCATCAGCACTCCGCAGTGAAGCGTGCTTTGGCGAGAGTAGTACTAGGATGGGTGACCTCCTGGGAATTCCACGTGTTGCACCCCTTTGTTGGCCAAAATCCGTTTTTTTCCCGTTTCCAACCAATTTTTGAGGAGCGCGGGTCGCCACGGCGTGCATCTCGAAAAGATAAGAGGTTTGAAAAAAAAGATCACTGAAAACGAAGGTCCGAGCGCGAAGTTATGAGCGTTCAAAGAATCAGGGGAGAGTGGGGTAAGGTGTGAAGAACTGGAAGGATGGGAAAGACCATATAAAAAAATAGGAGCAGTGAGTTAATGGATGCGATCATACCAGCACTAATGCACCGGATCCCATCAAATCTCGCAGTTAAGCGTGCTTGGGCGAGAGTAGTACTAGGATGGGTGACCTCGTGGGAAGTCCTCGTGTTGCACCCCTTTTTTCGCCAAAATCCAGTTTTTTTCCCCGTTTCCAGCCAACTTTTGAGGAGCGCGGGACGCCACGGCGTAGATCTCGAAAAGATAAGCGGTTTAAAAAAAAAGATCACTGAAAACGAAGGTCCGAACTCGAAGTTATGAGTGTTCAATGAATCAGGGGGGAGTGGGGTATAGTGTGAAGAACTAGAAGGATGGGTAAAACCATATAAACAAATAGGAGCAGTGAGTTAATGGATGCGATCATACTAGCACTAATGCACCGAATCCCATCAGAACTCCGCAGTTAAGCGCGCTTGGGCGAGAGATGTACTAGGATGGGTGACCTCCTGGGAAGTCCTCGTGTTGCACCCCTTTTTTTGCCAAAATCGATTTTTTTTCCCGTTTTAGCCAGTTTTTTAAGAAGCACGGGACACCACGACGTAGATTTCGAAAATATAAGGGGTTTGAAAAAAAAGATCACTGAAAACGGAGGTCCGAGCACGAAGTTATGAGCGTTCAAAGAATCAGGGGAGAGTGGGGTAAGGTGTGAAGAACTGGAAGGATGGGAATGACCATATAAATAAATAGGAGCAGTGAGTTAATGGATGCGACCATACCAGGACTAATGCACCGGATCCCATCAAAACTCGCAGTTAAGCGTGCTTGGGCGAGAGTAGTACTAGGATGGGTGACCTCGTGGGAAGTCCTCGTGGGAAGTCCTCGTGTTGCACCCCTTTTTTCGCCAAAATCCAGTTTTTTTCCCCGTTTCCAGCCAACTTTTGATGAGCGTGGGACGCCACGGCGTAGATCTCGAAAAGATAAGCGGTTTGAAAAAAAAGATCGCTGAAAACGGGGGTCCGAGCGCGAAGTTATGAGCGTTCAAAGAATCAGGAGGGAGTGGGGTAAAGTGTGAAGAACTAGAAGGATGGGTAAAACCATATAAACAAATTGGAGCAGTGAGTTAATGGATGCGATCATACCAGCACTAATGCACCGGATCCCATCAGAATTTCGCTGTTAAGCGTGCTTGTGCGGGAGTAGTACTAGGATGAGTGACCTCATGGGAAGTCCTCGTGTTGCACACTTTTTTCGCCAAAATCGATTTTTTTCCCGTTTCCAGCCAATTTTTGAGGAGCGCTGGTCGCCACGGCGTACATCTTGAAAAGATAAGCGGTTTGAAAAGAAAGATCACTGAAAACAAATGTCCGAACGCGAAGTTATGAGCGTTCAATGAATCAGGGGGGAGTGGGGTAACGTGTGAAGAACTGGAAGGATGGGAAAGACCATATAAACAAATTGGAGCAGTGAGTTAATGGATGCGATCATACTAGCACTAATGCACCGAATCCCATCAGAACTCCGCAGTTAAGCGCGCTTGGGCGAGAGAAGTACTAGCATGGGTGATCTCCTGGGAAGTCCTCGTGTTGCACCCCTTTTTTCGCCATAATCCATTTTTTTCGTTTCCAGCCAATTTTTGAGGAGCACGGGACGCCACGGCGTTGATCTCGAAAAGAGAAGCGGTTCGAAAAAAAAAATCACTGAAAACAGAGGTCCGACCGCGAAGTTATGAGCGTTCAAAGAATTAGGGGGGAGTGGGGTAAAGTGTGAAGAACTGGAAGGATGGGTAAGACCATATAAACAAATTGGAGCTGTGAGTTAATGGATGCGATCATACCAGCACTAATGCACCGGATCCCATCAGAACTCCGCAGCTAAGCGTGCTTGGGCGAGAGTAGTACTAGGATGGGTGACCTCCTGGGAAGTCCTCGTGTTGCACCCTTTTATCGTCAAAATCGAGTTTTTTTCCCGTTTCCAGCCAATTTTGAAGGAGCGCGGGACGCCACGGTGTAGATCTGGAAAAGATTAGCGGTTTCAAAAAAAAGATCACTGAAAACCGAGGTCCGAGCGCGAAGTTATGAGCGTTCAAAGAATCAGGGGAGAGTGGGGTAAGGTGTGAACAACTGGAAGGATGGGTAAGACCATATAAACAAATAGGAGCAGTGAGTTAATGGATACGATCATACCAGCACTAATGCGCCGGATCCCATCAAAACTCCGCAGTTAAGCGTGCTTTGGCGAGAGTAGTACTAGGATGGGTGACCTCGTGGGAAGTCCTCATGTTGCACCACTTTTTTCGCCAAATTCCGGTTTTTTTCCCCGTTTCCAGCCAACTTTTGAGGGGCGCGGGACGCCACGACGTAGATCTCGAAAAGAGAAGCGGTTTCAAAAAACAGATCACTTAAAACGGAGGTCCGAGCTCGAAGTTATGAGCATTCAAAGAATCAGGGGGGAGTGGGGTAAAGTGTGAAGAACTAGAAGGATGGGTAAAACCATATAAACAAATTGGAGCAGTGAGTTAATGGATGCGATCATACCAGCACTAATGCACCGGATCCGATCAGAATTTCTCAGTTAAGCGTGCTTGGGCGAGAGTAGTACTAGGATGGGTGACCTCCTAGGAAGTCCTCGTGTTGCACCCTTTTTTCGCCAAAATCGATTTTTTTTCCCGTTTCCAGCCAATTTTTAAGGAGCGCGGGACGCCACGGTGTAGATCTGGAAAAGATTAGCGGTTTCAAAAAAAAGATCACTGAAAACCGAGGTCCGAGCGCGAAGTTATGAGCGTTCAAAGAATCAGGGGAGAGTGGGGTAAGGTGTGAAGAACTGGAAGGATGGGTAAGACCATATAAACAAATAGGAGCAGTGAGTTAATGGATGCGATCATACCAGCACTAATGCACCGGATCCCATCAGAATTTCGCAGTTAAGCGTGCTTGGGCGAGAGTAGTACTAGGATGGGTGACCTCCTGGGAAGTCCTCGTGTTGCACCCCTTTTTTTGCCAAAATCGAATTCTTTTCCCATTTCCAGCCAATTTTTGAGGAGGGCCGGTCGCCACGGCGTACATCTCGAAAAGATAAGCGGTTTGAAAAAAAAGATCACTGAAAACAAAGGTCCGAACGTGAAGTTATGAGCGTTCAATGAATCAGGGGGGAGTGGGGTAACGTGTGAAGAACTGGAAGGATGGGAAAGACCATATAAACAAATTAGAGCAGTGAGTTAATGGATGCGATCATACTATCACTAATGCACCGAATCCCATCAGAACTCCGCAGTTAAGCGCGCTTGGGCGAGAGAAGTACTTGGATGGGTGACCTCCTGGGAAGTCCTCGTGTTGCACCCCTTTTTTTGCCAAAATCGATTTTTTTTCAGTTTTCAACCAATTTTTGAGGAGCACGGGACGCCACGTCGTAGATCTCGAAAACAGAAGCGGTTTGAATAAAAAGATCACTGAAAACGGAGGTCCGAGCGCGAAGTTATGAGCGTTCAAAGAATCAGGGGAGAGTGGGGTAAGGTGTGAAGAACTGGAAGGATGGGAATGACCATATAAACAAATAGGAGCAGTGAGTTAATGGATGCGATCATACCAGCGCTAATGCACTGGATCCCATGAAAACTCGCAGTTAAGCGTGCTTGGGCGAGAGTAGTACTAGGATGGGTGACCTCGTGGGAAGTCCTCGTGTTGCACCCTTTTTTTCGCCAAAATCCAGTTTTTACCCGTTTCCAGCCAACTTTTGAGGAGCGCGGGTCGCCACGGCGTATATCTCGAAAAGATAAGCGGTTCGAAAAAAAAGATCACTGAAAACAAAGGTCCGAACGCGAAGTTATGAGCGTTCAATGAATCAGGGGGGAGTGGGGTAACGTGTGAAGAACTGGAAGGATGGGAAAGACCATATAAACAAATTGGAGCAGTGAGTTAATGGATGCGATCATATTAGCACTAATGCAACGAATCCGATCAGAACTCCGTAGTTAAGTGCGCTTGGGCGAGAGAAGTACTAGGATGGGTGACCTCCTGGGAAGTCCTCGTGTTGCACCCCTTTTTTTGCCAAAATTGATTTTTTACCCCGTTTTCAGCCAATTTTTGAGGAGCACGGGACACCACGACGTAGATCTCGAAAAGATAAGCGGTTTGAAAAAAAGATCACTGAAAACGGAGGTCCGAGCACGAAGTTATGAGCGTTCAAAGAATCAGGGGAGAATGGGGTAAGGTGTGAAGAACTGGAAGGATGGGAAAGACCATATAAACAACTAGGAGCAGTGAGTTAATGGATGCGATCATACCAGCACTAATGCACCGAATCCCATCAAAACTCGCAGTTAAGCGTGCTTGGGCGAGAGTAGAACTAGGATGGGTGACCTCGTGGGAAGTCCTCGTGTTGCACCCCTTTTTTCGCCAAAATCCAGTTTTTTTTCCCCGTTTCTAGCCAACTTTTGAGGAGCGCGGGACGCCACGACGTAGATCTCGAAAAGATAAGCGGTTTGAAAAAAAAGATCACTGAAAACGGAGGTCCGAGCGCGAAGTTATGAGCGTTCAAAGAATTAGGGGGGAGTGGGGTAAGGTGTGAAGAACTGGAAGGATGGCTAAGTCCATATAAACAAATAGGAGCAGTGAGTTAATGGATGCGATCATACTAGCACTAATGCACCGAATCCCATCAGAACTCTGCAGTTAAGCGCGCTTGGGCGAGAGAAGTACTAGGATGGGTGACGTCCTGGTAAGTCCTCGTGTTGCACCCCTTTTTTTGCCAAAATCGATTTTTTTTCCCGTTTTCAGCCAATTTTTTAAGAAGCACGGGACACCACGACGTAGATTTCGAAAAGATAAGGGGTTTGAAAAAAAAGATCACTGAAAACGGAGGTCCGACCGTGAAGTTATGAGCGTTTAAAGAATCAGGGGAGAGTGGGGTAAGGTGTGAAAAACTGGAAGGATGGGTAAGACCATATAAACAAATTGGAGCAGTGAGTTAATGGATGCGATCATACCAGCACTAATGCACCGGATCCCATCAGAACTCCGCAGCTAAGCGTGTTTTGGCGAGAGTAGTACTAGGATGGGTGACCTGCTGGGAAGTCCTCGTGTTGCACCCATTTTCTCGCCAAAATCCATTTTTTTCCCGTTTCCATCAAATTTTTGAGGAGTGCGGGTCGCCACGGCGTACATCTCGATAAGTTAAGCAGTTTGAAAAAACAGATCACAGAAAACAAAGGTCCGAACGTGAAGTTATGAGCGTTCAATGAATCAGGGGGGAGTAGGGTAAGGTGTGAAGAACTAGAAGGATGGGTAAAACCATATAAACAAATTGGAGCAGTGAGTTAATTGATGAGATCATACCAGTACTAATGCACCGGATCCGATCAGAATTTCTCAGTTAAGCGTGCTTGGGGGAGAGTAGTACTAGGATGGGTGACCTCCTGGGAAGTCCTCGTGTTGCACCCTTTTTTCGCCAAAATCGATTTTTTTCCCGTTTCCAGCCAAGTTTTGAGGAGCGCGGGACGCCACGGTGTAGATCTGGAAAAGATTAGCGGTTTCAAAATAAAGATCACTGAAAATCGAGGTCCGAGCGCGAAGTTATGAGCGTTCAAAGAATCAGGGGGGAGTGGGGTAAAGTGTGAAAAACTAGAAGGATGGGTAAAACCATATAAACAAATTGGAGCAGTGAGTTAATGGATGCGATCATACCAGCACTAATGCACCGGATCCCATCAGAATTTCGCAGTTAAGCATGCTTGTGCGAGAGTAGTACTAGGATGGGTGACCTCCTGGGAAGTCCTCGTGTTGCACACTTTTTTCGCCAAAATCGATTTTTTTCCTGTTTCCAGCCAATTTTTGAGGAGCGCGGGTCGCCACGGCGTACATCTCGAAAAGATAAGCGGTTTGAAAAGAAAGATCACTGAAAACAAAGGTCCGAACGCGAAGTTATGAGCGTTCAATGAATCAGGGGGGAGTGGGGTAACGTGTGAAGAACTGGAAGGATGGGAAAGACCATATAAACAAATTGGAGCAGTGAGTTAATGGATGCGATCATACTAGCACTAATGCACCGAATCCCATCGAACTCCATGATTAAGCGCGCTAGGCGGAGAAGTACTAGCATGGGTGATCTCCTGGGAAGTCCTCGTGTTGCACCCCTTTTTTCGCCATAATCCATTTTTTTCGTTTCCAACCAATTTTTGAGGAGCGCGGGTCGGCACGGCGTACATCTCGAAAAGATAAGCGGTTCGAAAAAAAAGATCACTGAAAACAAAGGTCCGATCGCGAAGTTATGAGCGTTCAATGAATCAGGGGGGAGTGGGGTAACGTGTGAAGAACTGGAAGGATGGGAAAGACCATATAAACAAATTGGCGCAGTGAGTTAATGGATGCGATCATACTAGCACTAATGCACCGCATCCCATCAGAACTCCGCAGTTAAGCGCGCTTGGGCGAGAGAAGTACTAGGATGGGTGACCTCCTGGGAAGTCCTCGTGTTGCACCCCTTTTTTCACCAAAATCCAGTGTTTCTCCCCGTTTCCAGCCAATTTTTGAGGAGCTCGGGACGCCACGGCGTAGATCTCGAAAAGATAAGCGGTTTGAAAAAAAAGATCACTGAAAACGGAGGTCCGAGCGCGAAGTTATGAGCGTTCAAAGAATTAGGGGAGAGTGGGGTAAGGTGTGAATAACTGGAAGGATGGGAATGACCATATAAACAAATAGGAGCAGTGAGTTAATGGATGCGATCATACTAGCACTAATGCACCGGATCCCATCAAAACTCCGCAGTTAAGCGTGCTTGGGCGAGAGTAGTACTAGGATGGGTGATCTCGTGGGAAGTCCTCGTGTTGCACCCCTTTTTTCGCCAAAATCCAGTTTTTTTCCCCGTTTCCAGCCAACTTTTGAGGAGCACGGGAAGCCACGGCGTTGATCTCGAAAAGAGAAGCGGCTCGAAAAAAAAAATCACTGAAAACAGAGGTCCGAGCGCGAAGTTATGACCGTTCAAAGAATTAGGGGGGAGTGGGGTAAAGTGTGAAGAACTAGAAGGATGGTTAAAACCATATAAACAAATTGGAGCAGTGAGTTAATGGATGCGATCATACCAGCACTAATGCACCGGATCCGATCAGAATTTCTCAGTTAAGAGTGCTTGGGCGAGAGTAGTACTAGGATGGGTGACCTCCTGGGAAGTCCTCGTGTTGCACCCTTTTTTCGCCAAAATCGATTTTTTATCCCGTTTCCAGCCAATTTTTGAGGAGCGCGGGACGCCACGGTGTAGCTCTGGAAAAGATTAGCGGTTTCAAAAAAAAGATCACTGAAAACCGAGGTCCGAGCGTGAAGTTATGAGCGTTCAAAGAATCAGGGGAGAGTGGGGTAAGGTGTGAAGAACTGGAAGGATGGGTAAGACCATATAAACAAATAGGAGCAGTGAGTTAATGGATGCGATCATACCAGCACTAATGCACCGGATCCCATCAGAATTTCGCAGTTAAGCGTGCTTGGGCGAGAGTAGTACTAGGATGGGTGACCTCCTGGGAAGTCCTCGTGTTGCACCCTTTTTTCGCCAAAATCGATTTCTATTCCCGTTTCCAGCCAATTTTTGAGGAGGGCGGGTCGCCACGGCGTACATCTCGAAAAGATAAGCGGTTTGAAAAAAAAGATCACTGAAAACAAAGGTCCGAACGCGAAGTTATGAGCGTTCAATGAATCAGGGGGGAGTGGGGTAACGTGTGAAGAACTGGAAGGATGGGAAAGACCATATAAACAAATTGGAGCAGTGAGTTAATGGATGCGATCATACTAGCACTAATGCACCGAATCCCATCAGAACTTCGCAGTTAAGCGCGCTTGGGCGAGAGAAGTACTTGGATGGGTGACCTCCTGGGAAGTCCTCGTGTTGCACCCCTTTTTTTGCCAAAATCGATTTTTTTTCCAGTTTTCAGCCAATTTCTGAGGAGCACGGGACGTCACGGCGTAGATCTCGAAAACAGAAGCGGTTTGAAAAAAGATCAGCGAACGGAGGTCGGCGCGAAGTTATGAGCGTTCAAAGAATCAGGGGAGAGTGGGGTAAGGTGTGAAGAACTGGAAGGATGGGAATGACCATATAAACAAATAGGAGCAGTGAGTTAATGGATGCGATCATACCAGCGCTAATGCACTGGATCCCATCAAAACTCGCAGTTAAGCGTGCTTGGGCGAGAGTAGTACTAAGATGGGTGACCTCGTGGGAAGTCCTCGTGTTGCACCCCTTTTTTCGCCAAAATCCAGTTTTTTCCCCGTTTCCAGCCAACTTTTGAGGAGCGCGGGTCGCCACGGCGTACATCTCGAAAAGATAAGCGGTTCGAAAAAAAAGATCACTGAAAACAAAGGTCCGAACGCGAAGTTATGAGCGTTCAATGAATCAGGGGGGAGTGGGGTAACGTGTGAAGAACTGGAAGGATGGGAAAGACCATATAAAAAAATTGGAGCAGTGAGTTAATGGATGCGATCATACTAGCACTAATGCACCGAATCCGATCAGAACTCCGTAGTTAAGTGCGTTTGGGTGAGAGAAGTACTAGGATGGGTGACCTCCTGGGAAGTCCTCGTGTTGCACCCGTTTTTTTGCCAAAATTGATTTTTTACCCCGTTTTCAGCCATTTTTTGAGGAGCACGGGACACCATGACGTAGATCTCGAAAAGATAAGCGGTTTGAAAAAAAGATCAGCGGAGGTCGAGGCGCGAAGTTATGAGCGTTCAAAGAATCAGGGGAGAGTGGGGTAAGGTGTGAAGAACTGGAAGGATGGGAAAGACCATATAAACAACTAGGAGCAGTGAGTTAATGGATGCGATCATACCAGCACTAATGCACCGGATCCCATCAAAACTCGCAGTTAAGCGTGCTTGGGCGAGAGTTGAACTAGGATGGGTGACCTCGTGGGAAGTCCTCGTGTTGCACCCCTTTTTTTGCCAAAATCCAGTTTTTTTTCCCCGTTTATAGCCAACTTTTGAGGAGCGCGGGACGCCACGACGTAGATCTCGAAAAGATAAGCGGTTTGAAAAAAAAGATCACTGAAAACGGAGGTCCGAGCGAGAAGTTATGAGCGTTCAAAGAATCAGGGGGGAGTGGGGTAAGGTGTGAAGAACTGGAAGGATGACTAAGACCATATAAACAAATAGGAGCAGTGAGTTAATGGATGCGATCATACTAGCACTAATGCACCGAATCCCATCAGAACTCCGCAGTGAAGCGCGCTTGGGCGAGAGAAGTACTAGGATGTGTGACCTCCTGGGAAGTCCTCGTGTTGCACCCCTTTTTTTGCCAAAATCGATTTTTTTCACGTTTTCAACCAATTTTTTAAGAAGCACGGGACAGCACGGCGTAGATTTCGAAAAGATAAGGGGTTTGAAAAAAAAGATCACTGAAAACGGAGGTCCGAGCGCGAAGTTATGAGCGTTCAAAGAATCAGGGGAGAGTGGGGTAAGGTGTGAAGAACTGGAAGGATGGGAATGACCATATAAACAAATAGGAGCAGTGAGTTAATGGATGCGACCATACCAGGACTAATGCACCGGATCCCATCAAAACTCGCAGTTAAGCGTGCTTGGGCGAGAGTAGTACTAGGATGGGTGACCTCGTGGGAAGTCCTCGTGTTGCACCCCTTTTTTCGCCAAAATCCAGTTTTTTTCCCCGTTTCCAGCCAACTTTTGAGGAGCGCGGGACGCCACGGCGTAGATCTCGAAATGATAAGCGGTTTGAAAAAAAAGATCGCTGAAAACGGAGGTCCGAGCGCGAAGTTATGAGCGTTCAAAGAATCAGGGGGGAGTGGGGTAAAGTGTGAAGAACTAGAAGGATGGGTAAAACCATATAAAC
Source organism: Beta corolliflora (assembly GCA_947648045.1). Classification (NCBI taxonomy): domain Eukaryota; kingdom Viridiplantae; phylum Streptophyta; class Magnoliopsida; order Caryophyllales; family Amaranthaceae; genus Beta; species Beta corolliflora. The sequence goes on from CANSZD010002990.1 coordinate 115,507, forward strand.
AAATTGGAGCAGTGAGTTAATTGATGCGATCATACCAGCACTAATGCACCGGATCCGATCAGAATTTCTCAGTTAAGCGTGCTTGGGGGAGAGTAGTACTAGGATGGGTGACCTCCTGGGAAGTCCTCGTGTTGCACCCTTTTTTCGCCAAAATCGATTTTTTTTCCCGTTTCCAACCAATTTTTGAGGAGCGTGGGACGCCACGGTGTAGATCTGGAAAAGATTAGCGGTTTCAAAAAAAAGATCACTGAAAACCGAGGTCCGAGCACGAAGTTATGAGCGTTCAAAGAATCAGGGGAGAGTGGGGTAAGGTGTGAAGAACTGGAAGGATGGGTAAGACCATATAAACAAATAGGAGCAGTGAGTTAATGGATGCGATCATACCAGCACTAATGCACCGGATCCCATCAGAATTTCGCAGTTAAGCGTGCTTGGGCGAGAGTAGTACTAGGATGGGTGACCTTTTGGGAAGTCCTCGTGTTGCACCCTTTTTTAGCCAAAATCGATTTTTTTTCCTGTTTCCAGCCAATTTTTGAGGAGCGTGGGTCGCCACGGCGTACATCTCGAAAAGATAAGCGGTTTGAAAAAAAAGATCACTGAAAACAAAGGTCCGAACGCGAAGTTATGAGCGTTCAATGAATCAGGGGGGAGTGGGGTAACGTGTGAAGAACTAGAAGGATGGGAAAGACCATATAAACAAATTGGAGCAGTGAGTTAATGGATGCGATCATACTAGCACTAATGCACCGAATCCCATCAGAACTCCGCAGTTAAGCGCGCTTGGGCGAGAGAAGTACTTGGATGGGTGACCTCCTGGGAAGTCCTCGTGTTGCACCCCTTTTTTTGCCAAAATCGATTTTTTTTCCAGTTTTCAGCCAATTTTTGAGGAGCACGGGACGCCACGGCGTAGATCTCGAAAACAGAAGCGGTTTGAAAAAAAAGATCACTGAAAACGGAGGTTCGAGCGCGAAGTTACGAGAGTTCAAAGAATCAGGGGAGAGTGGGGTAAGGTGTGAAGAACTGGAAGGATGGGAATGACCATATAAACAAATAGGAGCAGTGAGTTAATGGATGCGATCATACCAGCGCTAATGCACTGGATCCCATCAAAACTCGCAGTTAATCGTGCTTGGGCGAGAGTAGTACTAGGATGGGTGACCTCGTGGGAAGTCCTCGTGTTGCACCCCTTTTTTCGCCAAAATCCAGTTTTTTCCCCGTTTCCAGCCAACTTTTGAGGAGCGCGGGTCGCCACGGCGTACATCTCGAAAAGATAAGCGGTTCGAAAAAAAAGATCACTGAAAACAAAGGTCCGAACACGAAGTTATGAGCGTTCAATGAATCAGGGGGGAGTGGGGTAACGTGTGAAGAACTGGAAGTATGGGAAAGACCATAATAACAAATTGGAGCAGTGAGTTAATGGATGCCATCATACTAGCACTAATGCACCGAATCCCATAAGAACTCCGCAGTTAAGCGCGCTTGGGGGAGAGAAGTACTAGGATGGGTGACCTCCTGGGAAGTCCTCGTGTTGCACCCCTTTTTTCACCAAAATCCAGTGTTTCTCCCCGTTTCCAGCCAATTGTTGAGGAGTTCGGGACGCCACGGCGTAGATCTCGAAAAGTTAAGCGGTTTGAAAAAAAAGATCACTGAAAACGGAGGTCCGAGCGCGAAGTTATGAGCGTTCAAAGAATCAGGGGAGAGTGGGGTAAGGTGTGAAGAACTGGAAGGATGGGAATGACCATATAAACAAATAGGAGCAGTGAGTTAATGGATGCGACCATACCAGCGCTAATGCACCGGATCCCATCAAAACTCGCAGTTAAGCGTGCTTGGGCGAGAGTAGTACTAGGATGGGTGACCTCGTGGGAAGTCCTCGTGTTGCACCCCTTTTTTTGCCAAAATCCAGTTTTTTCCCCGTTTCCAGCCAACTTTTGAGGAGCGCGGGTCGCCACGGCGTACATCTCGAAAAGATAAGCGGTTCGAAAAAAAAGATCACTGAAAACAAAGGTCCGAACGCGAAGTTATGAGCGTTCAATGAATCAGGGGGGAGTGGGGTAACGTGTGAAGAACTGGAAGGATGGGAAAGACCATATAAACAAATTGGAGCAGTGAGTTAATGGATGCGATCATACTAGCACTAATGCACCGAATCCGATCAGAACTCCGTAGTTAAGTGCGTTTGGGCGAGAGAAGTACTAGGATGGATGACCTCCTGGGAAGTCCTCGTGTTGCACCCGTTTTTTTGCCAAAATTGATTTTTTACCCCGTTTTCAGCCATTTTTTGAGGAGCACGGGACACCACGACGTAGATCTCGAAAAGATAAGCGGTTTGAAAAAAAGATCACTGAAAACGGAGGTCCGAGCGCGAAGTTATGAGCGTTCAAAGAATCAGGGGAGAGTGGGGTAAGGTGTGAAGAACTGGAAGGATGGGAAAGACCATATAAACAACTAGGAGCAGTGAGTTAATGGATGCGATCATACCAGCACTAATGCACCGGATCCCATCAGAACTCCGCAGCTAAGCATGCTTGGGCGAGAGTAGTACTAGGATGGGTGACCTCCTGGGAAGTCCTCGTGTTGCACCCTTTTATCGTCAAAATCGAGTTTTTTCCTGTTTCCTGCCAATATTGAAGGAGCGCGGGACGCCACGGTGTAGATCTGGAAAAGCTTAGCGGTTTAAAAAAAAAGATCACTGAAAACCGAGGTCCGAGCGCGAAGTTATGAGCGTTCAAAGAATCAGGGGAGAGTGAGGTAAGGTGTGAAGAACTGGAAGGATGGGTAAGACCATGTAAACAAATAGGAGCAGTGAGTTAATGGATGCGATCATACCAGCACTAATGCACCGGATCCCATCAGAATTTCGCAGTTATGCGTGCTTGTGCGAGAGTAGTACTAGGATGGGTGACCTCCTGGGAAGTCCTCGTGTTGCACACTTTTTTCGCCAAAATCGATTTTTTTCCCGTTTCCAGCCAATTTCTGAGGAGCGCGGGTCGCCACGGCGTACATCTCGAAAAGATAAGCGGTTCGAAAAGAAAGATCACTGAAAACAAAGGTCCGCACGCGAAGTTATGAGCGTTCAATGAATCAGGGGGGAGTGGGGTAACGTGTGAAGAACTGGAAGGATGGGAAAGACCATATAAACAAATTGGAGCAGTGAGTTAATGGATGCGATCATACTAGCACTAATGCACCGAATCCCATCAGAACTCCGCAGTTAAGCGCGCTTGGGCAAGAGAAGTACTAGGATGGGTGACCTCCTGGGAAGTCCTCGTGTTGCACCCCTTTTTTCACCAAAATCCAGTGTTTCTCCCCGTTTCCAGCCAATTGTTGAGGAGCTCGGGACGCCACGGCGTAGATCTCGAAAAGATAAGCGGTTTGAAAAAAAAGATCACTGAAAACGGAGGTCCGAGCGCGAAGTTATGAGCGTTCAAAGAATCAGGGGAGAGTGGGGTAAGGTGTGAAGAACTGGAAGGATGGGAATGACCATATAAACAAATAGGAGCAGTGAGTTAATGGATGCGACCATACCAGGACTAATGCACCGGATCCCATGAAAACTCGCAGTTAAGCGTGCTTGGGGGAGAGTAGAACTAGGATGGGTGACCTCGTGGGAAGTCCTCGTGTTGCACCCCTTTTTTCGCCAAAATCCAGTTTTTTTCCCCGTTTCCATTCAACTTTTGAGGGGCGCGGGACGCCACGGCGTAGATCACGAAAAGATAAGCGGTTTCAAAAAAAAGATCACTGAAAACGGAGGTCCGAGCGCGAAGTTATGAGCGTTCAAAGAATCAGGGGGGAGTGGGGTAAAGTGTGAAGAACTAGAAGGATGGGTAAAACCATATAAACAAATTGGAGCAGTGAGTTAATGGATGCGATCATACCAGCACTAATGCACCGGATCCGATCAGAATTTCTCAGTTAAGCGTGCTTGGGCGAGAGTAGTACTAGGATGGGTGACCTCCTAGGAAGTCCTCGTGCTGCACCCTTTTTTCGCCAAAATCGATTTTTTTTTCCGTTTCCAGCCAATTTTTGAGGAGCGCGGGACGCCACGGTGTAGATCTGGAAAAGATTAGCGGTTTCAAAAAAAGATCATGCAGAAGTCAGGTCGGCGCGAAGTTATGAGCGTTCAAAGAATCAGGGGAGAGTGGGGTAAGGTGTGAAGAACTGGAAGGATGGGTAAGACCATATAAACAAATAGGAGCAGTGAGTTAATGGATGCGATCGTACCAGCACTAATGCACCGGATCCCATAAGAATTTCGCAGTTAAGCGTGCTTGGGCGAGACTAGTACTAGGATGGGTGACCTCCTGGGAAGTCCTCGTGTTGCACCCTTTTTTCGCCAAAATCGATTTCTTTTCCCGTTTCCAGCCAATTTTTGAGGAGCGCGGGTCGCCACGGCGTACATCTCGAAAAGATAAGCGGTTTGAAACAAAAGATCACTGAAAACAAAGGTCCGAACGCGAAGTTATGAGCGTTCAATGAATCAGGGGGGAGTGGGGTAACGTGTGAAGAACTGGAAGGATGGGAAAGACCATATAAACAAATTGGAGCAGTGAGTTAATGGATGCGATCATACTAGCACTAATGCACCGAATCCCATCAGAACTCCGCAGTTAAGCGCGCTTGGGCGAGAGAAGTACTTGGATGGGTGACCTCCTGGGAAGTCCTCGTGTTGCACCCCTTTTTTTGCCAAAATCGATTTTTTTTTCCAGTTTTCAGCCAATTTTTGAGGAGCACGGGACGCCACGGCGTAGATCTCGAAAACAGAAGCGGTTTGAAAAAAATTGATCACTGAAAACGGAGGTCCGAGCGCGAAGTTATGAGCGTTCAAAGAATCAGGGGAGAGTGGGGTAAGGTGTCAAGAACTGGAAGGATGGGAATGACCATATAAACAAATAGGAGCAGTGAGTTAATGGATGCGATCATACCGGCGCTAATACCTTTGGATCCCATCAAAACTTCATGATTAAGCGTGCTTGGGCGAGAGTAGTACTAGGATGGGTGACCTCGTGGGAAGTCCTCGTGTTGCACCCCTTTTTTCGCCAAAATCCAGTTTTTTCTCTGTTTCCAGCCAACTTTTGAGGAGCGCGGGTCGCCACGGCGTACATCTCGAAAAGATAAGCGGTTCGAAAAAAAAGATCACTGAAAACAAAGGTCCGAACGCGAAGTTATGAGCGTTCAATGAATCGGGGGGAGTGGGGTAACGTGTGAAGAACTGGAGGATTGGAAAGACCATATAAACAAATTGGAGCAGTGAGTTAATGGATGCGATCATACTAGCACAAATGCACCGAATCCCATCAGAACTCCGCAGTTAAGCGCGCTTGGGCGAGAGAAGTAGTAGGATGGGTGACCTCCTGGGAAGTCCTCGTGTTGCACCCCTTTTTTGCCAAAATTAATTTTTTACCCCGTTTTCAGCCAATTTTTGAGGAGCATGGGACACCACGGCGTAGATCTCGAAAATATTAGCGGTTTGAAAAAAAAGATCACTGAAAACGGAGGTCCGAGCGCGAAGTTATGTGCGTTCAAAGAATCAGGGGAGAGTGGGGTAAGGTGTGAACAACTGGAAGGATGGGTAAGACCATATAAACAAATTGGAGCAGTGAGTTAATGGATGCGATCATACCAGCACTAATGCACCGGATCCCATCAGAACTCCGCAGTTAAGCGTGCTTGGGCGAGAGTAGTACTAGGATGGGTGACCTCCTGGGAAGTCCTCGTGTTGCACCCTTTTATCGCCAAAATCGAGTTTTTTCCCGTTTCCAGCCAATTTTGAAGGAGCGCGGGACGCCACGGTGTAGATCTGGAAAAGATTAGCGGTTTCAGAAAAAGATCAAAGCAGGGGTCCGAGCGCGAAGTTATGAGCGTTGAAGAATCGGGGAGAGTGGGGTAAGGTGTGAAGAACTGGAAGGATGGGTAAGACCATATATACAAATAGGAGCAGTGAGTTAATGGATGCGATCATACCAGCACTAATGCTCCGGATCCCATCAAAACTCCGCAGTTAAGCGTGCTAGGGCGAGAGTAGTACTAGGATGGGTGACCTCGTGGGAAGTCCTCGTGTTGCACCCCTTTTTTCGCCAAAATCCAGTTTTTTTCCCCGTTTCCAGCCAACTTTTGAGGAGCGCGGGACGCCGATCTCGAAAAGATAAGCGGTTTCAAAAAAAGATCACTTAAAATGGAGGTCGGCGCGAAGTTATGAGCATTCAAAGAATCGGGGGAGTGGGGTAAAGTGTGAAGAACTAGAAGGATGGGTAAAACCATATAAACAAATTGGAGCGGTGAGTTAATGGATGCGATCATACCGGCACTAATGCCAGGATCCGATCGAGAATTTCTCAGTTAAGCGTGCTTGGGAGAGAGTAGTACTAGGATGGGTGACCTCCTGGAAAGTCCTCGTGTTGCACCCCTTTTTTCGCCAAACTCGATTTTTTCGGTTTTCGGCCAATTTTTTAGGAGCGCGAGACGCCACGGCGTAGATCTCGAAGCGAAGCGGTTTGAAACAAAGATCAAAACGGAGGTCGGCGCGAAGTTATGAGCGTTCAAAGAATCGGGGAGAGTGGGGTAAGGTGTGAAGAAGCTGGAAGGATGGGAATGACCATATAAACAAATAGGAGCGGTGAGTTAATGGATGCGATCATACCGGCGCTAATGCCTTTGGATCCCATCAAAACTTCATGATTAAGCGTGCTTGGGCGAGAGTAGTACTAGGATGGGTGACCTCGTGGGAAGTCCTCGTGTTGCACCCCTTTTTCGCCAAAATCAAGTTTTTTCCCCGTTTCCAGCCAAGTTTTGAGGAGCGCGGGTCGCCACGGCGTACATCTCGAAAAGATAAGCGGTTCGAAAAAAAAGATCACTTGAAAACAAAGGTCCGACGCGAAGTTATGAGCTTTCAATGAATCAGGGGGGAGTGGGGTAACGTGTGAAGAACTGGAAGGATGGGAAAGACCATATAAACAAATTGGAGCAGTGAGTTAATGGATGCGATCATACTAGCACTAATGCACCGAATCCCATCAGAACTCCGCAGTTAAGCGCGCTTGGGCGAGAGAAGTACTTGGATGGGTGACCTCCTGGGAAGTCCTCGTGTTGCACCCCTTTTTTTTGCCAAAATCGATTTTTTTTTCCAGTTTTCAGCCAATTTTTGAGGAGCACGGGACGCCACGGCGTAGATCTCAAACGAAGCGGTTTGAAAAAATTGATCACCGAAACGGAGGTCCGGCGCGAAGTTATGAGCGTTCAAAGAATCAGGGGAGAGTGGGGTAAGGTGTGAAGAACTGGAAGGATGGGAATGACCATATAAACAAATAGGAGCAGTGAGTTAATGGATGCAATCATACCGGCGCTAATGCCTTTGGATCCCATCAAAACTCGCAGTTAAGCGTGCTTGGGCGAGAGTAGTACTAGGATGGGTGACCTCGTGGGAAGTCCTCGTGTTGCACCCCTTTTTTCGCCAAAATCCAGTTTTTTCTCTGTTTCCAGCCAACTTTTGAGGAGCGCGGGTCGCCACGGCGTACATCTCGAAAAGATAAGCGGTTCGAAAAAAAAGATCACTGAAAACAAAGGTCCGAACGCGAAGTTATGAGCGTTCAATGAATCAGGGGGGAGTGGGGTAACGTGTGAAGAACTGGAGGATTGGAAAGACCATATAAACAAATTGGAGCAGTGAGTTAATGGATGCGATCATACTAACACAAATGCACCGAATCCCATCAGAACTCCGCAGTTAAGCGCGCTTGGGCGAGAGAAGTAGTAGGATGGGTGACCTCCTGGGAAGTCCTCGTGTTGCACCCCTTTTTTTGCCAAAATTAATTTTTTACCCCGTTTTCAGCCAATTTTTGAGGAGCATGGGACACCACGGCGTAGATCTCGAAAAGATTAGCGGTTTGAAAAAAAAGATCACTGAAAACGGAGGTCCGAGCGCGAAGTTATGTGCGTTCAAAGAATCAGGGGAGAGTGGGGTAAGGTGTGAACAACTGGAAGGATGGGTAAGACCATATAAACAAATTGGAGCAGTGAGTTAATGGATGCGATCATACCAGCACTAATGCACCGGATCCCATCAGAACTCCGCAGTTAAGCGTGCTTTGGCGAGAGTAGTACTAGGATGGGTGACCTCCTGGGAAGTCCTCGTGTTGCACCCTTTTATCGCCAAAATCGAGTTTTTTCCCGTTTCCAGCCAATTTTGAAGGAGCGCGGGACGCCACGGTGTAGATCTGGAAAAGATTAGCGGTTTCGGAAAAAGATCAGCGAAACGGAGTCCGCGCGCGAGGTTATGAGCGTTCAAAGAATCAGGGGAGAGTGGGGTAAGGTGTGAAGAACTGGAAGGATGGGTAAGACCATATAAACAAATAGGAGCAGTGAGTTAATGGATGCGATCATACCAGCACTAATGCTCCGGATCCCATCAAAACTTCGCAGTTAAGCGTGCTAGGGCGAGAGTAGTACTAGGATGGGTGACCTCGTGGGAAGTCCTCGTGTTGCACCCCTTTTTTCGCCAAAATCCAGTTTTTTTCCCCGTTTCCAGCCAACTTTTGAGGAGCGCGGGACGCCGATCTCGAAAAGATAAGCGGTTTCAAAAAAAAGATCACTTAAAACGGAGGTCCGAGCGCGAAGTTATGAGCATTCAAAGAATCAGGGGGGAGTGGGGTAAAGTGTGAAGAACTAGAAGGATGGGTAAAACCATATAAACAAATTGGAGCAGTGAGTTAATGGATGCGATCATACCAGCACTAATGCACCGGATCCGATCAGAATTTCTCAGTTAAGCGTGCTTGGGAGAGAGTAGTACTAGGATGGGTGACCTCCTGGGAAGTCCTCGTGTTGCACCCCTTTTTTCGCCAAACTCGATTTTTTTCCAGTTTTCAGCCAATTTTTTAGGAGCGCGAGACGCCACGGCGTAGATCTCGAAAACAGAAGCGGTTTGAAACAAAAGATCACTGAAAACGGAGGTCCGAGCGCGAAGTTATGAGCGTTCAAAGAATCAGGGGAGAGTGGGGTAAGGTGTGAAGAACTGGAAGGATGGGAATGACCATATAAACAAATAGGAGCAGTGAGTTAATGGATGCGATCATACCGGCGCTAATGCACTTTGGATCCCATCAAAACTCGCTTGATTAAGCGTGCTTGGGCGAGAGTAGTACTAGGATGGGTGACCTCGTGGGAAGTCCTCGTGTTGCACCCCTTTTTCGCCAAAATCAAGTTTTTTCCCCGTTTCCAGCCAAGTTTTGAGGAGCGCGGGTCGCCACGGCGTACATCTCGAAAAGATAAGCGGTTCGAAAAAAAAAGATCACTGAAAACAAAGGTCCGAACACGAAGTTATGAGCTTTCAATGAATCAGGGGGGAGTGGGGTAACGTGTGAAGAACTGGAAGGATGGGAAAGACCATATAAACAAATTGGAGCAGTGAGTTAATGGATGCGATCATACTAGCACTAATGCACCGAATCCCATCAGAACTCCGCAGTTAAGCGCGCTTGGGCGAGAGAAGTACTTGGATGGGTGACCTCCTGGGAAGTCCTCGTGTTGCACCCCTTTTTTTGCCAAAATCGATTTTTTTTTCCAGTTTTCAGCCAATTTTTGAGGAGCACGGGACGCCACGGCGTAGATCTCGAAAACAGAAGCGGTTTGAAAAAAATTGATCACTGAAAACGGAGGTCCGAGCGCGAAGTTATGAGCGTTCAAAGAATCAGGGGAGAGTGGGGTAAGGTGTGAAGAACTGGAAGGATGGGAATGACCATATAAACAAATAGGAGCAGTGAGTTAATGGATGCGATCATACCAGCGCTAATGCACTGGATCCCATCAAAACTCGCAGTTAAGCGTGCTTGGGCGAGAGTAGTACTAGGATGGGTGACCTCGTGGGAAGTCCTCGTGTTGCACCCCTTTTTTCGCCAAAATCCAGTTTTTTCTCTGTTTCCAGCCAACTTTTGAGGAGCGCGGGTCGCCACGGCGTACATCTCGAAAAGATAAGCGGTTCGAAAAAAAAGATCACTGAAAACAAAGGTCCGAACGCGAAGTTATGAGCGTTCAATGAATCAGGGGGGAGTGGGGTAACGTGTGAAGAACTGGAGGATTGGAAAGACCATATAAACAAATTGGAGCAGTGAGTTAATGGATGCGATCATACTAGCACAAATGCACCGAATCCCATCAGAACTCCGCAGTTAAGCGCGCTTGGGCGAGAGAAGTAGTAGGATGGGTGACCTCCTGGGAAGTCCTCGTGTTGCACCCCTTTTTTTGCCAAAATTAATTTTTTACCCCGTTTTCAGCCAATTTTTGAGGAGCATGGGACACCACGGCGTAGATCTCGAAAAGATAAGCGGTTTGAAAAAAAAGATCACTGAAAACGGAGGTCCGAGCGCGAAGTTATGTGCGTTCAAAGAATCAGGGGAGAGTGGGGTAAGGTGTGAACAACTGGAAGGATGGGTAAGACCATATAAACAAATTGGAGCAGTGAGTTAATGGATGCGATCATACCAGCACTAATGCACCGGATCCCATCAGAACTCCGCAGTTAAGCGTGCTTGGGCGAGAGTAGTACTAGGATGGGTGACCTCCTGGGAAGTCCTCGTGTTGCACCCTTTTATCGCCAAAATCGAGTTTTTTCCCGTTTCCAGCCAATTTTGAAGGAGCGCGGGACGCCACGGTGTAGATCTGGAAAAGATTAGCGGTTTCAGAAAAAAGATCACTGAAAACCGAGGTCCGAGCGCGAAGTTATGAGCGTTCAAAGAATCAGGGGAGAGTGGGGTAAGGTGTGAAGAACTGGAAGGATGGGTAAGACCATATAAACAAATAGGAGCAGTGAGTTAATGGATGCGATCATACCAGCACTAATGCTCCGGATCCCATCAAAACTTCGCAGTTAAGCGTGCTAGGGCGAGAGTAGTACTAGGATGGGTGACCTCGTGGGAAGTCCTCGTGTTGCACCCCTTTTTTCGCCAAAATCCAGTTTTTTTCCCCGTTTCCAGCCAACTTTTGAGGAGCGCGGGACGCCGATCTCGAAAAGATAAGCGGTTTCAAAAAAAAGATCACTTAAAACGGAGGTCCGAGCGCGAAGTTATGAGCATTCAAAGAATCAGGGGGGAGTGGGGTAAAGTGTGAAGAACTAGAAGGATGGGTAAAACCATATAAACAAATTGGAGCAATGAGTTAATGGATGCGATCATACCAGCACTAATGCACCGGATCCGATCAGAATTTCTCAGTTAAGCGTGCTTGGGAGAGAGTAGTACTAGGATGGGTGACCTCCTGGGAAGTCCTCGTGTTGCACCCCTTTTTTCGCCAAAATCGATTTTTTTCCAGTTTTCAGCCAATTTTTTAGGAGCGCGAGACGCCACGGCGTAGATCTCGAAAACAGAAGCGGTTTGAAACAAAAGATCACTGAAAACGGAGGTCCGAGCGCGAAGTTATGAGCGTTCAAAGAATCAGGGGAGAGTGGGGTAAGGTGTGAAGAACTGGAAGGATGGGAATGACCATATAAACAAATAGGAGCAGTGAGTTAATGGATGCGATCATACCAGCGCTAATGCACTGGATCCCATCAAAACTCGCAGTTAAGCGTGCTTGGGCGAGAGTAGTACTAGGATGGGTGACCTCGTGGGAAGTCCTCGTGTTGCACCCCTTTTTCGCCAAAATCAAGTTTTTTCCCCGTTTCCAGCCAAGTTTTGAGGAGCGCGGGTCGCCACGGCGTACATCTCGAAAAGATAAGCGGTTCGAAAAAAAAAGATCACTGAAAACAAAGGTCCGAACGCGAAGTTATGAGCTTTCAATGAATCAGGGGGGAGTGGGGTAACGTGTGAAGAACTGGAAGGATGGGAAAGACCATATAAACAAATTGGAGCAGTGAGTTAATGGATGCGATCATACTAGCACTAATGCACCGAATCCCATCAGAACTCCGCAGTTAAGCGCGCTTGGGCGAGAGAAGTAGTAGGATGGGTGACCTCCTGGGAAGTCCTCGTGTTGCACCCTTTTTTCTCCAAAATCGATTTCTTTTCCTGTTTCCAGCCTATTTTTTAGCAGCGCGGGTCGCCACGGCGTACATCTCGAAAAATAAGCGGTTCGAAAAAAAAGATCACTGAAAACAAAGGTCCGAACGCGAAGTTATGAGCGTTCAATGAATCAGGGGGGAGTGGGGTAACGTGTGAAGAACTGGAAGGATGGGAAAGACCATATAAACAAATTGGAGCAGTGAGTTAATGGATGCGATCATACTAGCACTAATGCACCGAATCCCATCAGAACTCCGCAGTTAAGCGCGCTTGGGCGAGAGAAGTACTTGGATGGGTGACCTCCTGGGAAGTCCTCGTGTTGCACCCCTTTTTTTGCCAAAATCGATTTTTTTCCAGTTTTCAGCCAATTTTTTAGGAGCACGAGACGCCACGGCGTAGATCTCGAAAACAGAAGCGGTTTGAAACAAAAGATCACTGAAAACGGAGGTCCGAGCGCGAAGTTATGAGCGTTCAAAGAATCAGGGGAGAGTGGGGTAAGGTGTGAAGAACTGGAAGGATGGAAATGACCATATAAACAAATAGGAGCAGTGAGTTAATGGATGCGATCATACCAGCGCTAATGCACTGGATCCCATCAAAGCTCGCAGTTAAGCGTGCTTGGGCGAGAGTAGTACTAGGATGGGTGACCTCGTGGGAAGTCCTCGTGTTGCACCCCTTTTTCGCTAAAATCAAGTTTTTTCCCCGTTTCCAGCCAACTTTTGAGGAGCGCGGGTCGCCACGGCGTACATCTCGAAAAGATAAGCGGTTCGAAAAAAAAAGATCACTGAAAACAAAGGTCCGAACGCGAAGTTATGAGCGTTCAATGAATCAGGGGGGAGTGGGGTAACGTGTGAAGAACTGGAAGGATGGGAAAGACCATATAAACAAATTGGAGCAGTGAGTTAATGGATGCGATCATACTAGCACTAATGCACCGAATCCCATCAGAACTCCGCAGTTAAGCGCGCTTGGGCGAGAGAAGTAGTAGGATGGGTGACCTCCTGGGAAGTCCTCGTGTTGCACCCTTTTTTCGCCAAAATCTATTTCTTTTCCTGTTTCCAGCCTATTTTTTAGCAGCGCGGGTCGCCACGGCGTACATCTCGAAAAGATAAGCGGTTCGAAAAAAAAGATCACTGAAAACAAAGGTCCGAACGCGAAGTTATGAGCGTTCAATGAATCAGGGGGGAGTGGGGTAACGTGTGAAGAACTGGAAGGATGGGAAAGACCATATAAACAAATTGGAGCAGTGAGTTAATGGATGCGATCATACTAGCACTAATGCACCGAATCCCATCAGAACTCCGCAGTTAAGCGCGCTTGGGCGAGAGAAGTACTTGGATGGGTGACCTCCTGGGAAGTCCTCGTGTTGCACCCCTTTTTTTGCCAAAATCGATTTTTTTCCAGTTTTCAGCCAATTTTTTAGGAGCACGAGACGCCACGGCGTAGATCTCGAAAACAGAAGCGGTTTGAAACAAAAGATCACTGAAAACGGAGGTCCGAGCGCGAAGTTATGAGCGTTCAAAGAATCAGGGGAGAGTGGGGTAAGGTGTGAAGAACTGGAAGGATGGGAATGACCATATAAACAAATAGGAGCAGTGAGTTAATGGATGCGATCATACCAGCGCTAATGCACTGGATCCCATCAAAACTCGCAGTTAAGCGTGCTTGGGCGAGAGTAGTACTAGGATGGGTGACCTCGTGGGAAGTCCTCGTGTTGCACCCCTTTTTCGCCAAAATCAAGTTTTTTCCCCGTTTCCAGCCAACTTTTGAGGAGCGCGGGTCGCCACGGCGTACATCTCGAAAAGATAAGCGGTTCGAAAAAAAAGATCACTGAAAACAAAGGACCGAACGCGAAGTTATGAGCGTTCAATGAATCAGGGGGGAGTGGGGCAACGTGTGAAGAACTGGAAGGATGGGAAAGACCATATAAACAAATTGGAGCAGTGAGTTAATGGATGCGATCATACTAGCACTAATGCACCGAATCCCATCAGAACTCCGCAGTTAAGCGCGCTTGGGCGAGAGAAGTAGTAGGATGGGTGACCTCCTGGGAAGTCCTCGTGTTGCACCCCTTTTTTTGCCAAAATTGATTTTTCACCACGGCGTCCTGGGAAAAAAAAGATCACTGAAAACGGAGGTCCGAGCGCGAAGTTATGAGCGTTCAAAGAATCAGGGGAGAGTGGGGTAAGGTGTGAACAACTGGAAGGATGGGTAAGACCATATAAACAAATTGGAGCAGTGAGTTAATGGATGCGATCATACCAGCACTAATGAACCGGATCCCATCAGAACTCCGCAGTTAAGCGTGCTTGGGCGAGAGTAGTACTAGGATGGGTGACCTCCTGGGAAGTCCTCGTGTTGCACCCTTTTATCGCCTAAATCGAGTTTTTCTCCCGTTTTCAGCCAATTTTTGAGGAGCGCGGGACGCCACGGTGTAGATCTGGAAAAGATTAGCGGTTTCAAAAAAAAGATCACTGAAAATCGAGGTCCGAGCGCGAAGTTATGAGCGTTCAAAGAATCAGGGGAGAGTGGGGTAAAGTGTGAAGAACTAGAAGGATGGGTAAAACCATATAAACAAATTGGAGCAGTGAGTTAATGGATGCGATCATACCAGCACTAATGCACCGGATCCGATCAGAATTTCTCAGTTAAGCGTGCTTGGGCGAGAGTAGTACTAGGATGGGTGACCTCCTGGGAAGTCCTCGTGTTGCACCCTTTTTTCGCCAAAATCGATTTTTTTTCCCGTTTCCAGCCAATTTTTGAGGAGCGCGGGACGCCACGGTGTAGATCTGGAAAAGATTAGCTTTTTCAAAAAAAAGATCACTGAAAACCGAGGTCCGAGCGCGAAGTTATGAGCGTTCAAAGAATCAGGGGAGAGTGGGGTAAAGTGTGAAGAACTAGAAGGATGGGTAAAACCATATGAACAAATTGGAGCAGTGAGTTAATGGATGCGATCATACCAGCACTAATGCACCGGATCCGATCAGAATTTCTCAGTTAAGCGTGCTTGGGCGAGAGTAGCACTAGGATGGGTGACCTCCTGGGAAGTCCTCGCGTTGCACCCTTTTTTCGCCAAAATCGATTTTTTTCCCGTTTCCAGCCAATTTTTGAGGAGCGCGGGACACCACGGTGTAGATCTGGAAAAGATTAGCGGTTTCAAAAAAAAGATCACTGAAAACCGAGGTCCGAGCGCGAAGTTATGAGCGTTCAAAGAATCAGGGGAGAGTGGGGTAAGGTGTGAAGAACTGGAAGGATGGGTAAGACCACATAAACAAATAGGAGCAGTGAGTTAATGGATGCGATCATACCAGCACTAATGCACCGGATCCGATCAGAATTTCTCAGTTAAGCGTGCTTGAGAGAGAGTAGTACTAGGATGGGTGACCTCCTGGGAAGTCCTCGTGTTGCACCCCTTTTTTTGCCAAAATCGATTTTTTTTCCCGTTTTCAGCCAATTTTTGAGGAGCACGGGACACCACGGCGTAGATTTCGAAAAGATAAGGGGTTTGAAAAAAAAGAGCACTGAAAACGGAGGTCCGAGCGCGAAGTTATGAGCGTTCAAAGAATCAGGGGAGAGTGGGGTAAGTTGTGAAGAACTGGAAGGATGGGAATGACCATATAAACAAATAGGAGCAGTGAGTTAATGGATGCGATCATACCAGCACTAATGCACCGGATCCCATCAAAACTCGCAGTTAAGCGTGCTTGGGCGAAAGTAGTACTAGGATGGGTGACCTCGTGGGAAGTCCTCGTGTTGCACCCCTTTTTTCGCCAAAATCCAGTTTATTTCCCCGTTTCCAGCCAACTTTTGAGGAGCGCGGGACGCCACGGCGTAGATCTCGAAAAGATAAGCGGTTTGAAAAAAAAGATCACTGAAAACGGAGGTCCGAGCGCGAAGTTATGATCGTTCAAAGAATAAGGGGGGAGTGGGGTAAGGTGTGAAGAACTGGAAGGATGGGTAAGACCATATAAACAAATAGGAGCAGTGAGTTAATGGATGCGATCAAACTAGCACTAATGCACCGAATCCCATCAGAACTCCGCAGTTAAGCGCGCTTGGGCGAGAGAAGTACTAGGATGGGTGACCTCCTTGGAAGTCCTCGTGTTGCACCCCTTTTTTTGCCAAAATCGATTTTTTTCCCGTTTTCAGCCAATTTTTGAGGAGCACGGGACACCACGGCGTAGATCTCGAAAAGATAAGCGGCATGAAATAAAAAGATCACTGAAAACGGAGGTCCGAGCGCGAAGTTATGAGCGTTCAAAGAATCAGGGGGGAGTGGGGTAAAGTGTGAAGAACTAGAAGGATGGGTAAAACCATATAAACAAATTGGAGCAGTGAGTTAATTGATGCGATCATACCAGCACTAATGCACCGAATCCGATCAGAATTTCTCAGTTAAGTGTGCTTGGGCGAGAGTAGTAATAGGATGGGTGACCTCCTGGGAAGTCCTCGTGTTGCACCCTTTTTTCGCCAAAATCGATTTTTTTCCAGTTTCCAGCCAATTTTTGAGGAGCGCGGGTCGCAACGGCGTACATCTCGAAAACATAAGCGGTTCGAAAAAAAAGATCACTGAAAACAAAGGTCCGAATGCGAAGTTATGAGCGTTCAATGAATCAGGGGGGAGTGGGGTAACGTGTAAAGAACTGGAAGGATGGGAAAGACCATATAAACAAATTGGAGCAGTGAGTTAATGGATGCGATCATACTAGCACTAATGCACCGAATCCCATCAGAACTCCGCAGTTAAGCACGCTTGGGCGAGAGAAGTACTAGGATGGGTGATCTCCTGGGAAGTCCTCGTGTTGCACCCCTTTTTTCCGCCATAATCGATTTTTTTCGTTTCCAACCAATTTTTGAGGAGCGCGGGTCGCCACGGCGTACAACTCAAAAAGATATGCGGTTCGAAAAAAAAGATAACTGAAAACAAAGGTCCGAACGCGAAGTTATGAGCGTTCAATGAATCAGGGGGAGTGGGGTAACGTGTGAAGAACAGGAAGGATGGGAAAGACCATATAAACAAATTGGAGCAGTGAGTTAATGGATGCGATCATACTAGCACTAATGCACCGAATCCCATCAGAACTCCGCAGTTAAGCGCGCTTGGGCGAGAGAAGTACTAGGATGGGTGACCTCCTGGGAAGTCGTCGTGTTGCACCCTTTTATCGCCAAACTCGAGTTTTTTTCCCCGTTTCCAGCCAACTTTTGAGTAGCGCGGGACGCCACGGCGTAGATCCCGAAAAGATAAGCTGTTTGAAAAAAAAAGATCACTGAAAACGGAGGTCCGAGCGCGAAGTTATGAGCGTTCAAAGAATCAGGGGAGAGTGGGGTGAGGTGTGAAGAACTGGAAGGATGGGAATGACCATATAAACAAATAGGAGCAGTGAGGTAATGGATGCGATCATACCAGCGCTAATGCACTGGATTCCATTAAAACTCGCAGTTAAGCGTGCTTGGGCGAGAGTAGTACTAGGATGGGCGACCTCGTGGGAAGTCCTCGTGTTGCACCCCTTTTTTCGCCAAAATCCAGTTTTTTCCCCGTTTCCAGGTAACTTTTGAGGAGCGCGGGTCGCCACGGTGTACATCTCGAAAAGATGAGCGTTCAATGATTCAGGGGGGAGTGAGGTAACATGTGAAGAACTGGAAGGATGGGAAAGACCATATAAACAAGTTGGAGCGGTGAGTTAATGGATGCGATCATACTAGCACTAATGCACCGAATCCCATCAGAACTCCGCAGTTAAGCGCGCTTGGGCGAGAGAAGTAGTAGGATGGGTGACCTCCAGGGAAGTCCTCGTGTTGCACCCCTTTTTTTGCCAAAATTGATTTTTTACCCCGTTTTCAGCCAATTTTTGATGAGCACGGGACACCACGGCGTAGATTTCAAAAAGATAAGGGGTTTGAAAAAAAAGAGCATTGAAAACGGAGATCCGAGCGCGAAGTTATGAGCGTTCAAAGAATTAGGGGAGAGTGGGGTAAGTTGTGAAAAACTGGAAGGATGGGAATGACCATATAAACAAATAGGAGCAGTGAGTTAATGGATGCGATCATACCAGCACTAATGCACCGGATCCCATCAAAACTCGCAGTTAAGCGTCCTTGGACGAGAGTAGTATTAGGATGGGTGACCTCGTGGGAAGTCCTCGTGTTGCACCTCTATTTTCGCCAAAATCCAGTTTTTTTTCCCCGTTTTCAGCCAACTTTTGAGGAGTGCGGGACGCCACAGCGTAGATCTCGAAAAGATAAGCGGTTTGAAAAAAAAGATCACTGAAAACGGAGGTCCGAGCGCGAAGTTATGAGCGTTCAAAGAATCAGGGGGGAGTGGGGTAAGGTGTGAAGAACTGGAAGGATGGGTAAGACCATATAAACAAATAGGAGCAGTGAGTTAATGGATGCGATCATACTAGCACTAATGCACCGAATCCCATCAGAACTCCGCAGTTAAGCGCGCTTGGGCGAGAGAAGTACTAGGATGGGTGACCTCCTGGGAAGTCCTCGTGTTGCACCCTTTTTTTGCCAAAATCGATTTTTTTCCCGTTTTCAGCCAATTTTTGAGGAGCACGGGACACCACGGCGTAGATCTCGAAAAGATAACCGGTTTGAAAAAAAAGATCACTGAAAACGGAGGTCCGAGAGCGAAGTTATGAGCGTTCAAAGAATCAGGGGGGAGTGGGGTAAAGTGTGAAGAACTAGAAGGATGGGTAAAACCATATAAACAAATTGGAGCAGTGAGTTAATTGATGCGATCATACCAGCACTAAGGCACCGGATCCGATCAGAATTTCTCTGTTAAGCGTGCTTGGGCGAGAGTAGTACTAGGATGGGTGACCTCCTGGGAAGTCCTCGTGTTGCACCCTTTTTTCGCCAAAATCGATTTTTTTCCCGTTTGCAGCCAATTTTTGAGGAGCACGGGACGCCACGGTGTAGATCTGGAAAAGATTAGCGGTTTCAAAAAAAAGATCACTGAAAACCGAGGTCCGAGCGCGAAGTTATGAGCGTTCAAAGAATCAGGGGAGAGTGGGGTAAGGTGTGAAGAACTGGAAGGATGGGTAAGACCATATAAACAAATAGGAGCAGTGAGTTAATGGATGCGATCATACCAGCACTAATGCACCGGATCCCATCAGAATTTCGCAGTTAAGCGTGCTTGGGCGAGAGTAGTACTAGGATGGGTGACCTCCTGGGAAGTCCTCGAGTTGCACCCTTTTTTCGCCAAAATCGATTTTTTTTCCCGTTTCTAGTTAATTTTTGAGGAGCGCGGGTCGCCACGGCGTACATCTCGAAAAGATAAGCGGTTCGAAAAAAAAAGATCACTGAAAACAAAGGTCCGAACGCGAAGTTATGAGCGTTTAATGAATCAGGGGGGAGTGGGGTAACGTGTGAAGAACTGGAAGGATGGGAAAAACCATATAAACAAATTGGAGCAGTGAGTTAATGGATGCGATCATACTAGCACTAATGCACTGAATCCCATCAGAACTCCGCAGTTAAGCGCGCTTGGGCGAGAGAAGTACTAGGATGGGGTGATCCCCTGGGAAGTCCTCGTGTTGCAACCCTTTTTTCGCCATAATCCATTTTTTTCGTTTCCAACCAATTTTTGAGGAGCGCGGGTCGCCATGGCGTACATCTCGAAAAGATAAGCGGTTCGAAAAAAAAGATCACTGAAAACAAAGGTCCGAACGCGAAGTTATGAGCGTTCAATGAATCATGGGGGAGTGGGGTAACGTGTGTAGAACTGGAAGGATGGGAAAGACCATATAAACAAATTGGAGCAGTGAGTTAATGGATGCGATCATACTAGCACTAATGCACCGAATCCCATCAGAACTCCGCAGTTAAGCACGCTCGGGCGAGAGAAGTACTAGGATGGGTGACCTCCTGGGAAGTCCTCGTGTTGCACCCCTTTTTTTGCCAAAATTGATTTTTTTCCCGTTTTCAGCCAATTTTTGAGGAGCACGGGACACCACGGCGTAGATCTCGAAAAGATAACCGGTTTGAAAAAAAAGATCACTGAAAACGGAGGTCCGAGAGCGAAGTTATGAGCGTTCAAAGAATCAGGGGGGAGTGGGGTAAAGTGTGAAGAACTAGAAGGATGGGTAAAACCATATAAGCAAATTGGAGCAGTGAGTTAATTGATGCGATCATACCAGCACTAATGCACCGGATCCGATCAGAATTTCTCTGTTAAGCGTGCTTGGGCGAGAGTAGTACTAGGATGGGTGACCTCCTGGGAAGTCCTCGTGTTGCACCCTTTTTTCGCCAAAATCGATTTTTTTCCCGTTTCCAGCCAATTTTTGAGGAGCACGGGACGCCACGGTGTAGATCTGGAAAAGATTAGCGGTTTCAAAAAAAAGATCACTTGAAAAAGTCGGCGCGAGGTTATGAGCGTTCAATGAATCGGGGAGAGTGGGGTAAGGTGTGAAGAACTGGAAGGATGGGTAAGACCATATAAACAAATAGGAGCAGTGAGTTAATGGATGCGATCATACTAGCACTAATGCACGGATCCCATCGAATTTCCGTGATTAAGCGTGCTTGGGCGAGAGTAGTACTAGGATGGGTGACCTCCTGGGAAGTCCTCGAGTTGCACCCTTTTTTCGCCAAAATCGATTTTTTTTCCCGTTTCTAGTTAATTTTTGAGGAGCGCGGGTCGCCACGGCGTACATCTCGAAAAAGATAAGCGGTTTGAAAAAAAAGATCACTGAAAACAAAGGTCCGAACGCGAAGTTATGAGCGTTTAATGAATCAGGGGGGAGTGGGGTAACGTGTGAAGAACTGGAAGGATGGGAAAAACCATATAAACAAATTGGAGCAGTGAGTTAATGGATGCGATCATACTAGCACTAATGCACCGAATCCCATCAGAACTCCGCAGTTAAGCGCGCTTGGGCGAGAGAAGTACTAGGATGGGGTGATCCCCTGGGAAGTCCTCGTGTTGCACCCTTTTTTTCGCCAAAATCCATTTTTTTCCCGTTTCCAACCAATTTTGAGGAGCGCGGGTCGCCATGGCGTACATCTCGAAAAAATAAGCGGTTTGAAAAAAAGATCACTTGAAAACAAAGGGCCGAAGCGCGAAGTTATGAGCGTTAATGAATCATGGGGGAGTGGGGTAACGTGTGTAGAACTGGAAGGATGGGAAAGACCATATAAACAAATTGGAGCAGTGAGTTAATGGATGCGATCATACTAGCACTAATGCACCGAATCCCATCAGAACTCCGCAGTTAAGCGCGCTCGGGCGAGAGAAGTACTAGGATGGGTGACCTCCTGGGAAGTCCTCGTGTTGGACCCCTTTTTCGCCAAAATCGAGTTTTTTTCCCGTTTCCAGCCAATTTTTGAGGAGCTTGGGCGCCACGGCGTACATCTCGAAAAGATAAGCGGTTTCGAAAAAAAAGATCAGCGAAAAAAAGGTCGGCGCGAAGTTATGAGCGTTCAAAGAATCAGGGGGGAGTGGGGTAAGGTGTGAAGAACTGGAAGGATGGGAAAGACCATATAAACAAATAGGAGCAGTGAGTTAATGGATGCGATCATACTAGCACTAATGCACCGGATCCCATCAAAACTACGCAGTTAAGCGTGCTTGGGCGAGAGTAGTACTAGGATGGGTGACCTCGTGGGAAGTCCTCGTGTTGCACCCCTTTTTAAGTCATAATCCATTTTTTCCCGTTTCCAGCCAATTTTTGAGGAGCGCGGGACGCCACGGCGTACATCTCGAAAAGATAAGCGGTTTGAAAAAAAGATCACTGAAAACGAAGGTCAGCGCGAGGTTATGAGCGTTAAAGAATCGGGGGAGTGGGGTAAAGTGTGAAGAACTAGAAGGATGGGTAAAACCATATAAACAAATTGGAGCAGTGAGTTAATGGATGCGATCATACTAGCACTAATGCGCGGATCCCATCAAACTCCGCGATTAAGCGTGCTTGGGCGAGAGAAGTACTAGGATGGGTGACCTCCGGGAAGTCCTCGTGTTGCACCCTTTTTTGCCAAAATCGATTTTTTTTCCCGTTTTCAGCCAATTTTTGAGGAGCACGGGACGCCACGGCGTAGATCTCGAAAAGAGAAGCGGTTT
The DNA here is from genome assembly GCA_947648045.1 of Beta corolliflora. Lineage (NCBI taxonomy): Eukaryota > Viridiplantae > Streptophyta > Magnoliopsida > Caryophyllales > Amaranthaceae > Beta > Beta corolliflora. The sequence continues at coordinate 137,563 of CANSZD010002990.1, forward strand.
GAAAAAATATCACTAAAACGGAGGTCCGACGTGAAGTTATGATCGTTTAATGAATCAGGGGAGAGTGGGGTAAGGTGTGAAGAAACTGGAAGGATGGGAATGACCATATAAACAAATAGGAGCAGTGAGTTAATGGATGCGATCATACCAGCACTAATGCACCGGATCCCATCAAAACTCGCAGTTAAGCGTGCTTGGGCGAGAGTAGTACTAGGATGGGTGACCTCGTGGGAAGTCCTCGTGTTGCACCCCTTTTTTCGCCAAAATCCAGTTTTTTTCCCGTTTCCAGCCAACTTTTGAGGAGCGCGGGACGCCACGGCTTAGATCTCGAAAAGACAAGCGGTTTGAAAATAAGGTCACTTAAAACGGAGGTCCGAGCGCGAAGTTATGAGCGTTCAAAGAATCAGGGGGGAGTGGGGTAAAGTGTGAAGAACTAGAAGGATGGGTAAAACCATATAAACAAATTGGAGCAGTGAATTAATGGATGCGATCATACCAGCACTAATGCGGCTTGGATCCCATCGAAATTTCGCGATTAAGCGTGCTTGGGCGAGAGTAGTACTAGGATGGGTGACCTCCTGGGAAGTCCTCGTGTTGCACCCTTTTTTCGCCAAAATCGATTTCTTTTCCCGTTTCCAGCCAATTTTTGAGGAGCGCGGGTCGCCACGGCGTACATCTCGAAAAGATAAGCGGTTCGAAAAAAAAGATCACTGAAAACAAAGGTCCGAACGCGAAGTTATGAGCGTTCAATGAATCAGGGGGGAGTGGGGTAACGTGTGATGAACTGGAAGGATGGGAAAGACCATATAAACAAAATGGAGCAGTGATTTAATGGATGCGATCATACTAGCACTAATGCACCGAATCCCATCAGAACTCCACAGTTAAGAGCGCTTGGGCGAGATAAGTACTAGGATGGGTGACCTCCTCGGAAGTCCTCGTGTTGCACCCCTTTTTTCATCATAATCCATTTTTTTCCCGTTTCCAACCAATTTTTGAGGAGCGCGGGTCGCCACGGCGTACATCTCGAAAAGATAAGCGGTTCGAAAAAAAGATCACTGAAAATAATGGTCGAAGCGAAGTTATGAGCGTTCAATGAATCAGGGGGGAGTGGGGTAACGTGTGAAGAACTGGAAGGATGGGAAAGACCATATAAACAAATTATAGCAGTGAGTTAATGGATGCGATCATACTAGCACTAATGCACCGAATCCCATCAGAACTCCGCAGTTAAGCGTGCTTGGGCGAGAGAAGTACTAGGATGGGTGACCTCCTGGGAAGTCCTCGTGTTGCACCACTTTTTTTGCCAAAATCGATTTTTTTCCTGTTTTCAGCAAATTTTTGAGGAGCACGGGACGCCACGGCGTAGATCTCGAAAAAAGAAGCGGTTTGAAAAAAAGATCCTTTGAAACGGAGGTCGAGCGTGAAGTTATGATCGTTTAATGAATCAGGGGAGAGTGGGGTAAGGTGTGAAGAACTGGAAGGATGGGAATGACCATATAAACAAATAGGAGCAGTGAGTTAATGGATGCGATCATACCAGCACTAATGCACGGGATCCCATCAAAACTCGCAGTTAAGCGTGCTTGGGCGAGAGTAGTACTAGGATGGGTGACCTCGTGGGAAGTCCTCGTGTTGCACCCCTTTTTCGCCAAAATCCAGTTTTTTTCCCCGTTTCCAGCCAACTTTTAAGGAGCGCGGGGCGCCACGGCGTAGATCTCGAAAAGAGAAGCGGTTTGAAAAAAAAGATCACTGAAAACGGAGGCTCGAGCGCGAAGTTATGAGCGTTCAAAGAATCAGGGGGGAGTGGGGTAAAGTGTGAAGAACTAGAAGGATGGGAAAAACCATATAAACAAATTGGAGCAGTGAATTAATGGATGCGATCATACCAGCACTAATGCACCGGATCCCATCAGAATTTCGCAGTTAAGCGTGCTTGGGCGAGAGTAGTACTAGGATGGGTGACCTCCTGGGAAGTCCTCGTGTTGCACCCTTTTTTCGCCAAAATCGATTTCTTTTCCCGTTTCCAGCCAATTTTTGAGGAGCGCGGGTCGCCACGGCGTACATCTCGAAAAGATAAGCGGTTCGAAAAAAAAGATCACTGAAAACAAATGTCCGAACGCGAAGTTATGAGCGTTCAATGAATCAGGGGGGAGTGGGTTAACGTGTGAAGAACTGGAAGGATGGGAAAGACCATATAAACAAAATGGAGCAGTGAGTTAATGGATGCGATCATACTAGCACTAATGCACCGAATCCCATCAGAACTCCGCAGTTAAGCGCGCTTGGGCGAGAGAAGTACTAGGATGGGTGACCTCCTGGGAAGTCCTCGTGTTGCACCCCTTTTTTCGTCATAATCCATTTTTTTCCTGTTTCCAATCAATTTTTGAGGAGCGCGGGTCGCCACGGCGTACATCTCGAAAAGATAAGCAGTTCGAAAACAAAGATCACTGAAAACAAAGGTCGAACGAAGTTAGGAGCGTTGATGAATCGGGGGGAGTGGGGTAACGTGTGAAGAACTGGAAGGATGGGAAAGGCCATATAAACAAATTGGAGCAGTGAGTTAATGGATGCGATCATACTAGCACAATGCACCGAATCCCATCCGAACTCCGTGATTAAGCGCGCTTGGGCGAGAGAAGTACTAGGATGGGTGACCTCTGGGAAGTCCTCGTGTTGCACCGCTTTTGCCAAAATCGATTTTTTTTCCCGTTTTCAGCCAATTTTTGAGGAGCACGGGACGCCACGGCGTAGATCTCGAAAAGAGAAGCGGTTTGAAAAAAAAGATCACTTGAAAATGGAGGTCGGCGCGAAGTTATGAGCGTTCAAATGAATCGGGGGAGAGTGGGGTAAGGTGTGAAGAAGCTGGAAGGATGGGAATGACCATATAAACAAATAGGAGCGGTGAGTTAATGGATGCGATCATACCGGCACTAATGCACGGATCCCATCAAAACTCGCTGATTAAGCGTGCTTGGGCGAGAGTAGTACTTGGATGGGTGACCTCGTGGGAAGTGCTCGTGTTGCACCCCTTTTTCGCCAAAATACAGTTTTTTTCCCGTTTCCAGTCAACTTTTGAGGAGCGCGGGACGCCACGGCGTAGATCTCGAAAAGAAGCGGTTTGAAAAAAAGATCACTGAAACGGAGGTCGGCGCGAAGTTATGAGCGTTCAAAGAATCGGGGAGTGGGGTAAAGTGTGAAGAACTAGAAGGATGGGTAAAACCATAGAAACAAATTGGAGCGGTGAATTAATGGATGCGATCATACCGGCACTAATGCCTGGGATCCCATCGAAATTTCGCGATTAAGCGTGCTTGGGCGAGAGTAGTACTAGGATGGGTGACCTCGCGGGAAGTCCTCGTGTTGCACCCTTTTTTCGCCAAAATCGATTTCTTTTCCCGTTTCCAGCCAATTTTGAGGAGCGCGGGTCGCCACGGCGTACATCTCGAAAAGATAAGCGGTTCGAAAAAAAGATCACTGAAAACAAATGTCCGACGGCGAAGTTATGAGCGTTCAATGAATCCGGGGGAGTGGGTTAACGTGTGAGAGCTGGAAGGATGGGAAGGACCATATAAACAAAATGGAGCGGTGAGTTAATGGATGCGATCATACTAGCACTAATGCACGAATCCCATCGGAACTCCGCGATTAAGCGCGCTTGGGCGGAGAAGTACTAGGATGGGTGACCTCTCGGGAAGTCCTCGTGTTGCACCCCTTTTTTCGTCATAATCCATTTTTTTCCCGTTTCCAATCAATTTTTGAGGAGCGCGGGTCGCCACGGCGTACATCTCGAAAAGATAAGCGGTTCGAAAAAAAGATCACTTGAAAACAAAGGTCCGAGCGAAGTTATGAGCGTTCAATGAATCGGGGGAGTGGGGTAACGTGTGAAGAAGCTGGAAGGATGGGAAAGGCCATATAAACAAATTGGAGCGGTGAGTTAATGGATGCGTCATACTAGCACTAATGCACCGAATCCCATCGAACTCCGTGATTAAGCGCGCTTGGGCGAGAGAAGTACTAGGATGGGTGACCTCTGGGAAGTCCTCATGTTGCACCGCTTTGCCAAAATCGATTTTTTTTCCCGTTTTCAGCCAATTTTTGAGGAGCACGGGACGCCACGGCGTAGATCTCGAAAAGAAGCGGTTTGAAAAAAAGATCCTTGAAAATGGAGGTCGGCGCGAAGTTATGAGCGTTCAAAGAATCGGGGGAGAGTGGGGTAAGGTGTGAAGAAGCTGGAAGGATGGGAATGACCATATAAACAAATAGGAGCGGTGAGTTAATGGATGCGATCATACCGGCACTAATGCACGGATCCCATCAAAACTCGTGATTAAGCGTGCTTGGGCGAAGTAGTACTTGGATGGGTGACCTCGTGGGAAGTGCTCGTGTTGCACCCCTTTTTTCGCTAAAATACAGTTTTTTTCCCGTTTCCAGTCAACTTTTGAGGAGCGCGGATGCGCACGGCGTAGATCTCGAAAAGAGAAGCGGTTTGAAAAAAGATCACTGAAACGGAGGTCGGCGCGAAGTTATGAGCGTTCGAAGAATCGGGGGAGTGGGGTAAAGTGTGAAGAACTAGAAGGATGGGTAAAACCATAGAAACAAATTGGAGCGGTGAATTAATGGATGCGATCATACCGGCCACTAATGCACGGATCCCATCGAATTTCGCGATTAAGCGTGCTTGGGCGAGAGTAGTACTAGGATGGGTGACCTCCTGGGAAGTCGTCGTGTTGCACCCTTTTATCGCCAAAATCGAGTTTTTTTCCTGTTTCCAGCCAATTTTGTAGGAGCGCGGGACGCCACGGTGTAGATCTGGAAAAGATTAGCGGTTTCAAAAAAAAGATCATGGCAAAGTCGGCGCGAGGTTATGAGCGTTAAAGAATCGAGGGAGAGTGGGGTAAGGTGTGAAGAGCTGGATGGATGGGTAAGACCATATAAACAAATAGGAGCGGTGAGTTCTTGGATGCGAACATACCGGCACTAATGCGCGGATCCCATCAAAACTCCGTGATTAAGCGTGCTTGGGCGAGAGTAGTACTAGGATGGGTGACCTCGTGGGAAGTTCTCGTGTTGCACCCCTTTTTTCGCCAAAATCCATTTTTTTCCCGTTTTGAGCCAATTTTTGAGGAGCGCGGGTCGCCACGGCATACATCTCGAAAAAGATAAGCGGTTCGAAAAAAGATCACTTAAAACGGAGGTCGGCGCGAAGTTATGAGCGTTCAATGAATCGGGGGAGTGGGGTAACGTGTGAAGAGCTGGAAGGATGGGAAAGACCATATAAACAAAATGGAGCGGTGAGTTAATGGATGCGATCATACTAGCACTAATGCACGAATCCCATCGGAACTCCGTGATTAAGCGCGCTTGGGCGAGAGAAGTACTAGGATGGGTGACCTCCTGGAAGTCCTCGTGTTGCACCCCTTTTTTCATCATAATCCATTTTTTCCCGTTTCCAACCAATTTTGAGGAGCGCGGGTCGCCACGGCGTACATCTCGAAAAAGATAAGCGGTTCGAAAAAAAGATCACTTGAAAATAATGGTCGGCGCGAAGTTATGAGCGTTGATGAATCGGGGGAGTGGGGTAACGTGTGAGAGCTGGAAGGATGGGAAAGACCATATAAACAAATTATAGCAGTGAGTTAATGGATGCGATCATACTAGCACTAATGCACCGAATCCCATCAGAACTCCGCAGTTAAGCGTGATTGGGCGAGAGAAGTACTAGGATGGGTGACCTCCTGGGAAGTCCTCGTGTTGCACCACTTTTTTTGCCAAAATCGATTTTTTTTCCTGTTTTCGGCCAATTTTTGAGGAGCACGGGACGCCACGGCGTAGATCTCGAAAAAAAAGCGGTTTGAAAAAAGATCCGAAACGGAGTCGAGCGTGAAGTTATGATCGTTAATGAATCGGGGAGAGTGGGGTAAGGTGTGAAGAAGCTGGAAGGATGGGAATGACCATATAAACAAATAGGAGCGGTGAGTTAATGGATGCGATCATACCAGCACTAATGCACCGGATCCCATCAAAACTCGTAGTTAAGCGTGCTTGGGCGAGAGTAGTACTAGGATGGGTGACCTCGTGGGAAGTCCTCGTGTTGCACCCCTTTTTTCGCCAAAATCCAGTTTTTTTCCCCGTTTCCAGCCAACTTTTAAGGAGCGCGGGGCGCCACGGCGTAGATCTCGAAAAGAGAAGCGGTTTGAAAAAAGATCCGAAAACGGAGGCCGGCGCGAAGTTATGAGCGTTGAAAGAATCGGGGAGTGGGGTAAAGTGTGAAGAACTAGAAGGATGGGTAAAACCATATAAACAAATTGGAGCGGTGAATTAATGGATGCGATCATACCGGCACTAATGCCAGGATCCCATCGGAATTTCGTGATTAAGCGTGCTTGGGCGAGTGTAGTACTAGGATGGGTGACCTCCTGGGAAGTCCTCGTGTTGCACCCCTTTTTTCATCATAATCCATTTTTTTCCCGTTTCCAACCAATTTTTGAGGAGCGCGGGTCGCCACGGCGTACATCTCGAAAAGATAAGCGGTTCGAAAAAAATGATCACTTGAAAATAATGGTCGAGCGCGAAGTTATGAGCGTTGATGAATCGGGGGAGTGGGGTAACGTGTGAAGAAGCTGGAAGGATGGGAAAGACCATATAAACAAATTATAGCAGTGAGTTAATGGATGCGATCATACTAGCACTAATGCACGAATCCCATCGGAACTCCGTGATTAAGCGTGATTGGGCGAGAGAAGTACTAGGATGGGTGACCTCCTGGGAAGTCCTCGTGTTGCACCACTTTTTTTGCCAAAATCGATTTTTTTTCCTGTTTTCGGCCAATTTTTGAGGAGCACGGGACGCCACGGCGTAGATCTCGAAAAAAAAGCGGTTTGAAAAAAGATCAGGCGGAGGTCGGGCGTGAAGTTATGATCGTTAATGAATCGGGGAGAGTGGGGTAAGGTGTGAAGAGCTGGAAGGATGGGAATGACCATATAAACAAATAGGAGCGGTGAGTTAATGGATGCGATCATACCGGCACTAATGCACGGATCCCATCAAAACTCGCAGTTAAGCGTGCTTGGGCGAGAGTAGTACTAGGATGGGTGACCTCGTGGGAAGTCCTCGTGTTGCACCCCATTTTTCGCCAAAATCCAGTTTTTTTCCCGTTTCCGGCCAACTTTTAAGGAGCGCGGGCGCCACGGCGTAGATCTCGAAAAGAGAAGCGGTTCGAAAAAAAGATCACTTGAAAACAAAGGTCAGACGGCGAAGTTATGAGCGTTCAATGAATCGAGGGGAGTGGGTTAACGTGTGAAGAAGCTGGAAGGATGGGAAAGACCATATAAACAAAATGGAGCGGTGAGTTAATGGATGCGATCATACTAGCACTAATGCACCGAATCCCATCGGAACTCCGTGATTAAGCGCACTTGGGCGAGAGAAGTACTAGGATGGGTGACCTCGCGGGAAGTCCTCGTGTTGCACCCCTTTTTTCGTCATAATCCATTTTTTTCCTGTTTCCAACCAATTTTTGAGGAGCGCGGGTCGCCACGGCGTACATCTCGAAAAGATAAGCAGTTCGAAAAAAAAGATCACTAAAAACAAAGGTCCGAACGCGAAGTTATGAGCGTTCAATGAATCAGGGGGGGAGTGGGGTAACGTGTGAAGAAGCTGGAAGGATGGGAAAGACCATATAAACAAATTGGTGCGGTGAGTTAATGGATGCGATCATACTAGCACTAATGCACCGAATCCCATCGAACTCCGTGATTAAGCGCGCTTGGGCGAGAGAAGTACTAGGATGGGTGACCTCCTGGGAAGTCCTCGTGTTGCACCCCTTTTTTTGCCAAAATCGATTTTTTTCCCGTTTTCAGCAAATTTTTGAGGAGCACGGGACGCCACGGCGTAGATCTCGAAAAAAAAGCGGTTTGAACAAAAGATCATGAAACGGAGTCGGCGCGCGAAGTTATGAGCGTTCAAAGAATCGAGGGAGAGTGGGGTTAGGTGTGAAGAGCTGGAAGGATGGGAATGACCATATAAACAAATAGGAGCGGTGAGTTAATGGATGCGATCATACCGGCACTAATGCACGGATCCCATCAAAACTCGTGATTAAGCGTGCTTGGGCGGGAGTAGTACTAGGATGGGTGACCTCGTGGGAAGTCCTCGTGTTGCACCCCTTTTTCGCCAAAATCCAGTTTTTTCCCGTTTCCAGCCAACTTTTGAGGAGTGCGGGTCGCCACGGCGTAGATCTCGAAAAGAGAAGCGGTTTGAAAAAAAATATCACTGAAAACGGAGGTCCGAGCGCGAAGTTATGAACGTTCAAAGAATCAGGGGGGAGTGGGGTAAAGTGTGAAGAACTAGAAGGATGGGTAAAACCATATAAACAAATTGGAGCAGTGAATTAATGGATGCGATCATACCGGCACTAATGCCGGATCCCATCGAATTTCGCGATTAAGCGTGCTTGGCGAGAGTAGTACTAGGATGGGTGACCTCCGGGAAGTCCTCGTGTTGCACGCTTTTTTCGCCAAAATCGATTTCTTTTCCCGTTTCCAGCCAATTTTTGAGGACCGTGGGTCGCCACGGCGTACATCTCGAAAAGATAGGCGGTTCGAAAAGAAAGATCACTGAAATCGAAGGTCGAGCGCGAAGTTATGAGCGTTGATGAATCGGGGGAGTGGGGTAACGTGTGAAGAACTGGAAGGATGGGAAACACCATATAAACAAAAGGGAGCAGTGAGTTAATGGATGCGATCATACTAGCACTAATGCACCGAATCGCATCGAACTCGCGTGATTAAGCGCGCTTGGGCGAGAAGTACTAGGATGGGTGACCTCCTGGGAAGTCCTCGTGTTGCACCCTTTTTTCGTCATAATCCATTTTTTTCCTGTTTCCAACCAATTTTTGAGGAGCGCGGGTCGCCACGGCGTACATCTCGAAAAGATAAGCGGTTCGAAAATAAAGATCACTTGAAAACAAAGGTCGAGCGCGAAGTTATGAGCGTTAATGAATCGGGGGAGTGGGGTAACGTGTGAAGAAGCTGGAAGGATGGGAAAGGCCATATAAACAAATTGGAGCGGTGAGTTAATGGATGCGATCATACTAGCACTAATGCACCGAATCCCATCGGAACTCCATGATTAAGCGCGCTTGGGCGAGAGAAGTACTAGGATGGGTGACCTCCTGGGAAGTCCTCATGTTGCACCCCTTTTTTTGCCAAAATCGATTTTTTTTCCCGTTTTCAGCCAATTTTGGAGGATTACGGGACGCCACGGCGTAGATCTCGAAAAGAGAAGCGGTTTGGAAAAAAAGATCACTGAAAATGGAGATCCGGCGCGAAGTTATGAGCGTTCAAGAATCGGGGGAGAGTGGGGTAAGGTGTGAAGAAGCTGGAAGGATGGGAATGACCATATAAACAAATAGGAGCGATGTGAGTTAATGGATGCGTCATACCGGCACTAATGCACCGGATCCCATCAAAACTCATGATTAAGCGTGCTTGGGCGAAGTAGTACTTGGATGGGTGACCTCGTGGGAAGTGCTCGTGTTGCACCCTTTTTTTGCCAAAATCCATTTTTTTCCCGTTTCCAATCAACTTTTGAGAAGCGCGGGACGCCACGGCGTAGATCTCGAAAAGAGAAGCGGTTTGAAAAAAAAATCAGCTGAACGGAGTCGGCGCGAAGTTATGAGCGTTCAAGAATCGGGGGAGTGGGGTAAAGTGTGAAAAACTAGAAGGATGGGTAAAACCATATAAACAAATTGGAGCAGTGAATTAATGGATACGATCATACCAGCACTAATGCACCGGATCCCATCAGAATTTCACAGTTAAGCGTGCTTGGGCGAGAGTAGTACTAGGATGGGTGACCTCCTGGGAAGTCGTCGTGTTGCACCCTTTTATCGCCAAAATCGATTTTTTTCTGTTTCGGCCAATTTTGAAGGAGCGCGGGGCGCCACGGTGTAGATCTGGAAAAGATTAGCGGTTTCAAAAAAAATTATGAAAATCAGGGGTAGCCGCGAAGTTATGAGCGTTAGAATAAGGGAGAGTGGGGTAACGTGTGAAGTCCTCGTATTGCACCCCTTTTTTGCCAAAATCGATTTTTTTTTCCCGTTTTCAGCCAATTTTGAGGCGCACGGGACGCCACGGCGTAGATCTCGAAAAGAAAGCGGTTTGAAACACAAAGATCACGAAACGGCAGAGCGCGAAGTTATGAGCGTTCAAAGAATCAGGGGAGAGTGGGGTAAGGTGTGAAGAACTGGATGGATGGGAATGACCATATAAACAAATAGGAGCAGCGAGTTAATGGATGCGATCATACCAGCACTAATGCACCGGATCCCATCAAAAGTCGCAGTTAAGCGTGCTTGGGCGAGAGTAGTACTAGGATGGGTGACCTCGTGGGAAGTCCTCGTGTTGCACCCCTTTCTTCGCCAAAATCCAGTTTTTTTCCCTGTTTCCAGCCAACTTTTGAGGAGCGCGGGGCGCCACGGCGTAGATCTCGAAAAGAGAAGCGGTTTGAAAAAAAATCACGAACGGAGGTCGGGCGCGAAGTTATGAGCGTTGATGAATCGGGGGAGTGGGGTAACGTGTGAAGAAGCTGGAAGGATGGGAAAGACCATATAAACAAAATGGAGCGGTGAGTTAATGGATGCGATCATACTAGCACTAATGCACCGAATCCCATCAGAACTCCGCAGTTAAGCGCGCTTGGGCGAGAGAAATACTAGGATGGGTGACCTCCTGGGAAGTCCTCGTGTTGCACCCCTTTTTTCGTCATAATCCATTTTTTTCCTGTTTCCAACCAATTTTTGAGGAGCGCGGGTCGCCACGGCGTACATCTCGAAAAGATAAGCGGTTCGAAAAAAAAGATCACTGAAAACAAAGGTCGAGCGCGAAGTTATGAGCGTTCGATGAGATCGGGGGAGTGGGGTAACGTGTGAAGAAGCTGGAAGGATGGGAAAGGCCATATAAACAAATTGGAGCAGTGAGTTAATGGATGCGATCATACGAGCACTAATGCACCGAATCCCATTAGAACTCCGTGATTAAGCGCGCTTGGGCGAGAGAAGTACTAGGATGGGTGACCTCCTGGGAAGTCCTCATGTTGCACCCCTTTTTTTGCCAAAATCGATTTTTTTCCCGTTTTCGGCCAATTTTGGAGGAGCACGGGACGCCACGGCGTAGATCTCGAAAAGAAGCGGTTTGGGAAAAAGATCCTTGAAAATGGAGATCCGGCGCGAAGTTATGAGCGTTCAAGAATCGAGGGGAGAGTGGGGTAAGGTGTGAAGAAGCTGGAAGGATGGGAATGACCATATAAACAAATAGGAGCGGTGAGTTAATGGATGCGTCATACCGGCACTAATGCACGGATCCCATCAAAACTCATGATTAAGCGTGCTTGGGCGAGAGTAGTACTTGGATGGGTGACCTCGTGGGAAGTGCTCGTGTTGCACCCCTTTTTTTGCCAAAATCCAGTTTTTTTCCCGTTTCCAATCAACTTTTGAGAAGCGCGGGCGCCACGGCGTAGATCTCGAAAAGAAGCGGTTTGAAAAAAAAAATCACGAACGGAGTCGGGCGCGAAGTTATGAGCGTTCAAAGAATCAGGGGGGAGTGGGGTAAAGTGTGAAAAACTAGAAGGATGGGTAAAACCATATAAACAAATTAGAGCAGTGAATTAATGGATGCGATCATACCAGCACTAATGCACCGGATCCCATCAGAATTTCGCAGTTAAGCGTGCTTGGGCGAGAGTAGTACTAGGATGGGTGACCTCCTGGGAAGTCGTCGTGTTGCACCCTTTTATCGCCAAAATCGAGTTTTTTCCTTTTTCCGGCCAATTTTGAAGGAGCGCGGGGCGCCCACGGTGTAGATCCGGAAAAGATTAGCGGTTTCAAAAAAAGATCATTGAAAGGAGTCAGCGGAGTTGAAATCGAGGGAGAGTGGGGTAAGGTGTGAAGTCCTCGTATTGCACCCCTTTTTTTGCCAAAATCGATTTTTTTTTCCATTTTCAGCCAATTTTTGAGGCGCACGGAACGCCACCGCGTAGATCTCGAAAAGAGAAGCGGTTTGAAAAAAGATCACGAACGGGGGTCGGCGCGAAGTTATGAGCGTTCAAAGGAATCGAGGGGAGAGTGGGGTAAGGTGTGAAGAACTGGATGGATGGGAATGACCATATAAACAAATAGGAGCAGCGAGTTAATGGATGCGATCATACCAGCACTAATGCATCGGATCCCATCAAAACTCGCAGTTAAGCGTGCTTGGGCGAGAGTAGTACTAGGATGGGTGACCTAGTGGGAAGTCCTCGTGTTGCACCCCTTTCTTCGCCAAAATCCTGTTTTTTTCCCCGTTTCCAGCCAACTTTTGAGGTGCGCGGGGCGCCACGGCGTAGATCTCGAAAAGAAGCGGTTTGAAAAAAAATCACTAAACGGAGGTCGGCGCGAAGTTATGAGCGTTGATGAATCGGGGGAGTGGGGTAACGTGTGAAGAAGCTGGAAGGATGGGAAAGACCATATAAACAAAATGGAGCGGTGAGTTAATGGATGCGATCATACTAGCACTAATGCACCGAATCCCATCGAACTCCGCGATTAAGCGCGCTTGGGCGAGAGAAGTACTAGGATGGGTGACCTCTGAGGAAGTCCTCATGTTGCACCCCTTTTTTTGCCAAATTCGATTTTTTTTCCCGTTTTCAGCCAATTTTGGAGGAGCACGGGACGCCACGGCGTAGATCTCGAAAAGAGAAGCGGTTTGGAAAAAAAGATCACTGAAAATGGAGATCAGGCGCGAAGTTACGGGCGTTCAAAGAATCGGGGAGAGTGGGGTAAGGTGTGAAGAAGCTGGAAGGATGGGAATGACCATATAAACAAATAGGAGCAGTGAGTTAATGGATGCGATCATACCAGCACTAATGCACCGGATCCCATCAAAACTCGCAGTTAAGCGTGCTTGGGCGAGAGTAGTACTTGGATGGGTGACCTCGTGGGAAGTGCTCGTGTTGCACCCCTTTTTTGCCAAAATCCAGTTTTTTTCCCCGTTTCCAGAAAACTTTTGAGGAGCGCGGGACGCCACGGCGTAGATCTCGAAAAGAGAAGCGGTTTGGAAAAAAAATCACAGCGGAGGTCGGCGCGAAGTTATGAGCGTTCAAAGAATCGGGGGAGTGGGGTAAAGTGTGAAGAACTAGAAGGATGGGTAAAACCATATAAACAAATTGGAGCGGTCAGTTAATGGATGCGATCATACCAGCACTAATGCACCGGATCCCATCGAAATTTCGCGATTAAGCGTGCTTGGGCGAGAGTAGTACTAGGATGGGTGACCTCCTGGGAAGTCGTCGTGTTGCACCCTTTTATCGCCAAAATCGAGTTTTTTTCCTATTTCCAGCCAATTTTGAAGGAGCGCGGGACGCCACGGTGTAGATCTGGAAAAGATTAGCGGTTTAAAAAAAAGATCCTTTGAAGCAGAGTCGGCCCGAAGTTATGAGCGTTCAAAGAATCGGGGGGAGTGGGGTAAGGTGTGAAGAAGCTGGAAGGATGGGTAAGACCATATAAACAAATAGGAGCGGTGAGTTAATGGATGCGAACATACCGGCACTAATGCACGGATCCCATCAAAACTCCCGCGATTAAGCGTGCTTGGGCGAGAGTAGTACTAGGATGGGTGACCTCGTGGGAAATCCTCGTGTTGCACCCCTTTTTCGCCAAAATCCAGTTTTTTTCCCGTTTTGAGCCAATTTTGAGGAGCGCGGGTCGCCACGGCATACATCTCGAAAAAGATAATCGGTTCGAAAAAAAGATCACTTAAAACGGAGGTCGGCGTGAAGTTATGAGCGTTCAATGAATCGGGGGAGTGGGGTAACGTGTGATGAGCTGGAAGGATGGGAAAGACCATATAAACAAATTGGAACGGTGAGTTAATGGATGCGATCATACTAGCACTAATGCACGAATCCCATCGAACTCCGCGATTAAGCGGGGCGAGAAAGTCTTAGGATGGGTGACCTCCTGGGAAGTCCTCATATTGCACCCCTTTTTTTTGCCAAAATCGATTTTTTTTCCCGTTTTCAGCCAATTTTTGATGCGCACGGAACGCCACGGCGTAGATCTCGAAAAGAGAAGCGGTTTGAAAAAAGATCAGCGAAACGGAGTCGGCGCGAAGTTATGAGCGTTGAAGAATCGGGGAGAGTGGGGTAAGGTGTGAAGAAGCTGGATGGATGGGAATGACCATATAAACAAATAGGAGCGGCGAGTTAATGGATGCGATCATACCGGCACTAATGCAGGATCCCATCAAAACTCGCTGATTAAGCGTGCTTGGGCGGCTTGAGTAGTACTAGGATGGGTGACCTCGTGGGAAGTCCTCGTGTTGCACCCCTTTTTTCGCCAAAATCCAGTTTTTTCCCGTTTCCGGCCTACTTTTGAGGAGCGCGGGCGCCACGGCGTAGATCTCGAAAAGAGAAGCGGTTTGAAAAAAAAGATCAGCACGGAGTCGAGCGCGAAGTTATGAGCGTTCAATGAATCGAGGGAGTGGGGTAACGTGTGAAGAACTGGATGGATGGGAAAGACCATATAAACAAAATGGAGCAGTGAGTTAATGGATGCGATCATACTAGCACTAATGCACGAATCCCATCGAACTCCGCGATCAGCGCGCTTGGGCGGAGAAGTACTAGGATGGGTGACCTCCTGGGAAGTCCTCGTGTTGCACCCCTTTTTTCATCATAATCCATTTTTTTCCCGTTTCCAACCAATTTTTGAGGAGCGCGGGTCGCCACGGCGTACATCTCAAAAAGATAAGCGGTTCGAAAAAAAAGATCACTGAAAACAAAGGTCGCGCGAAGTTATGAGCGTTGATGAATCGGGGGAGTGGGGTAACGTGTGAAGAAGGGGAAGGATGGGAAAGACCATATAAATAAATTGGAGCGGTGAGTTAATGGATGCGATCATACTAGCACTAATGCACGAATCCCATCAGAACTCCCGTGATTAAGCGTGCTTGGGCGAGAGAAGTACTAGGATGGGTGACCTCCTGGGAAGTCCTCGTATTGCACCCCTTTTTTTGCCAAAATCGATTTTTTTCCCGTTTTCAGCCAATTTTTGAGGAGCACGGAACGCCACGGCGTAGATCTCGAAAAGAGAAGTGGTTTGAAAAAAGATCTAGCGAAGCAGTCGAGCGCGAAGTTATGAGCGTTCAAGAATCGAGGGGAGAGTGGGGTAAGGTGTGAGAAGCTGGAAGGATGGGAATGACCATATAAACAAATAGGAGCGGTGAGTTAATGGATGCAATCATACCAGCACTAATGCACCGGATCCCATCAAAACTCGCAGTTAAGCGTGCATGGGCGAGAGTAGTACTAGGATGGGTGACCTCGTGGGAAGTGCTCGTGTTGCACCCCTTTTTTCGCCAAAATCCAGTTTTTTCCCGTTTCCAGTCAACTTTTGAGGAGCGCGGGACGCCCGCGGCGTAGATCTCGAAAAGAAAGCGGTTTGAAAAAAGATCAGAACGGAGGTCGGCGCGAAGTTATGAGCGTTGAAGAATCGGGGAGTGGGGTAAAGTGTGAAGAACTAGAAGGATGGGTAAAACCATATAAACGAATTGGAGCGGTGAATTAATGGATGCGATCATACCGGCACTAATGCCGGATCCCATCGGAATTTCGCGATTAAGCGTGCTTGGGCGAGAGAAGTACTAGGATGGGTGACCTCCTGGGAAGTCCTCGTGTTGCACCCCTTTTTTCGCCAAAATCCAGTGTTTCTCCCCGTTTCCAGCCAATTTTTGAGGAGATTGGGACGCCACAGCGTAGATCTCGAAAAGATAAGCGGTTTGAAAAAAAAGATCACTGAAAACGGAGGTCCGAGCACGAAGTTATGAACGTTCAAAGAATCAGGGTGAGTGGTGTAAGGTGTGAAGAACTGGAAGGATGGGTAAGACCATATAAACAAATAGGAGCGGTGAGTTAATGGATGCAATCATACCGGCACTAATGCACCGGATCCCATCAAAACTCCGTGATTAAGCGTGCTTGGGCGAGTAGTAGTAGGATGGGTGACCTCGTGGGAAGTCCTCGTGTTGCACCCCTTTTTTCGCTAAAATCCAGTTTTTTTCCCGTTTCCAGCCAACTTTTGAGGAGCGCGGGGACGCCACGGCGTAGATCTCGAAAAGAGAAGCGGTTTGAAAAAAGATCAGCGAAAACGGAGTCGGCGCGAAGTTATGAGCGTTCGAAGAATCGGGGAGTGGGATAAAGTGTGAAGAACTAGAAGGATGGGTAAAACCATATAAACAAATTGGAGCAGTGAATTAATGGATGCGATCATACCAGCAATAATGCGCCGGATCCCATCAAAACTCCCGTGATTAAGCGTGCTTGGGCGGAGTAGTACTAGGATGGGTGACGTCGTGGGAAGTCCTCGTGTTGCACCCCTTTTTCGCCGAAATCCGGTTTTTTCCCGTTTCCGGCCAACTTTTGAGGAGCGCGGGGCGCCGCGGCTTAGATCTCGAAAAGATAAGCGGTTTGAAAATAAGATCACTTAAAACGGAGGTCGGCGCGAAGTTATTAGCGTTCGAAGAATCGGGGGAGTGGGATAAAGTGTGAAGAACTAGAAGGATGGGTAAAACCATATAAACAAATTGGAGCGGTGAGTTAATGGATGCGATCATACCGGCACTAATCCGTTGGATCCCGTCGGATTTCGCGATTAAGCGTGCTTGGGCGGAAGTAGTACTAGGATGGGTGACCTCACGGGAAGTCCTCGTGTTGCACCCTTTTTTCGCCAAAATCGATTTCTTTTCCCGTTTCCAGTCAATATTTGAGGAGCGCGGGTCGCCACGGCATACATCTCGAAAAGATAAGCGGTTCGAAAAAAAAGATCACGGAAAACAAAGGTCGAGCGTGAAGTTATGAGCGTTGATGAATCGAGGGGAGTGGGGTAACGTGTGAAGAGCTGGAAGGATTGGAAAGACCATATAAACAAAATGGAGCGGTGAGTTAATGGATGCGATCATAGTAGCACTAATGCACGAATCCCATCGAACTCCGTGATTAAGAGCGCTTGGGCGAGATAAGTACTAGGATGGGTGACCTCCTGGGAAGTCCTCGTGTTGCACCCCTTTTTTCATCATAATCCATTTTTTTCCCGTTTCCAACCAATTTTTGAGGTGCGCGGGTCGCCACGGCGTACATCTCGAAAAGATAAGCGGTTCGAAAAAAAAGATCACTGAAAATAATGGTCCGAACGCGAAGTTATGAGCGTTGATGAATCGGGGGAGTGGGGTAACGTGTGAAGAAGCTGGAAAGATGGGAAAGACCATATAAACAAATTGGAGCGGTGAGTTAATGGATGCGATCATACTAGCACTAATGCACCGAATCCCATCGAGAACTCCGTGATTAAGCGCGCTTGGGCGGGAGAAGTACTAGGATGGGTGACCTCTGGGAAGTCCTCGTGTTGCACCCCTTTTTTTGCCAAAATCGATTTTTTTCCCGTTTTCGGCCAATTTTTGAGGAGCACGGGACACTACGGCGTAGATCTCGAAAAGATAAGCGGTTTTGAAAAAAGATCACGAACGGGAGGTCAGGAAGGCGAAGTTATGAGCGTTGAGAATCGGGGGAGTGGGGTAAAGTGTGAAGAACTAGAAGGATGGGTAAAACCATATAAACAAATTGGAGCAGTGAGTTAATTGATGCGATCATACCAGCACTAATGCACCGGATCCGATCAGAATTTCTCAATTAAGCGTGCTTGGGCGAGAGTAGTACTAGGTTGGGTGACCTCCTGGGAAGTCCTCGTGTTGCACCCTTTTTTCGCCAAAATCGATTTTTTCCCGTTTCCAGCCAATTTTTGAGGAACACGGGACGCCACGGTGTCGATCTGGAAAAGATTAGCGGTTTCAAAAAAGATCACTGGCGGGGAGTCGGCGCGAAGTTATGAGCGTTGAAGAATCGAGGGAGAGTGGGGTAAGGGTGTGAAGAAGCTGGAAGGATGGGTAAGACCATATAAACAAATAGGAGCGGTGAGTTAATGGATGCGATCATACCAGCACTAATGCACCGGATCCCATCAGAATTTCGCAGTTAAGCGTGCTTGGGCGAGAGTAGTACTAGGATGGGTGACCTCCTGGGAAGTCCTCGTGTTGCACCCTTTTTTCGACAAAATTGATTTTTTTTCCCATTTCCAGTTAATTCTTGAGCAGCGCGGGTCGCCACGGCGTACATCTCGAAAAGATAAGCGGTTCGAAAAAAAAGATCACTGAAAACAAAGGTCCGAACGCGAAGTTATGAGCGTTTAATGAATCAGGGGGGAGTGGGGTAACGTGTGAAGAACTGGAAGGATGGGAAAAACCATATAAACAAATTGGAGCAGTGAGTTAATGGATGCGATCATACCAGCAATAATGCGTCGGATCCCATCAAAACTCCGCAGTTAAGCGTGCTTGGGCGAGAGTAGTACTAGGATGGGTGACCTCGTGGGAAGTCCTCGTGTTGCACCCCTTTTTTCGCCAAAATCCAGTTTTTTTCCCCGTTTCCAGCCAACTTTTGAGGAGCGCGGGACGCCACGGCTTAGATCTCGAAAAGATAAGCGGTTTGAAAATAAGATCACTTAAAACGGAGGTCGGCGCGAAGTTATGAGCGTTGAAGAATCTGGGGGAGTGGGGTAAAGTGTGAAGAACTAGAAGGATGGGTAAAACCATATAAACAAATTGGAGCGGTGAGTTAATGGATGCGATCATACCGGCACTAATGCGTTGGATCCCATCGAAATTCGTGATTAAGCGTGGTTGGGCGAAGTAGTACTAGGATGGGTGACCTCCAGGAAGTCCTCGTGTTGCACCCTTTTTTCGCCAAAATCGATTTCTTTTCCCGTTTCCAGTCAATTTTTGAGGAGCGCGGGTCGCCACGGCATACATCTCGAAAAGATAAGCGGTTCGAAAAAAGATCACTTGAAAACAAAGGTCGAAAAGCGAAGTTATGAGCGTTAATGAATCGGGGGAGTGGGGTAACGTGTGAAGAAGCTGAAGGATGGGAAAGACCATATAAACAAAATGGAGCGGTGAGTTAATGGATGCGATCATACTAGCACTAATGCAGAATCCCATCGAAATCCACGATTAAGAGCGCTTGGGCGAGATAAGTACTAGGATGGGTGACCTCGCGGGAAGTCCTCGTGTTGCACCCCTTTTTTCATCATAATCCATTTTTTCCCGTTTCCAACCAATTTTGAGGAGCGCGGGTCGCCACGGCGTACATCTCGAAAAGATAAGCGGTTCGAAAAAAAGATCACTTGAAAATAATGGTGCGAGCGCGAAGTTATGAGCGTTCGATGAATCGGGGAGAGTGGGGTAACGTGTGAAGAAGCTGGAAGGATGGGAAAGACCATATAAACAAATTGGAGCGGTGAGTTAATGGATGCGATCATACTAGCACTAATGCACGAATCCCATCAGAACTCCGCAGTTAAGCGCGCTTGGGCGAGAGAAGTACTAGGATGGGTGACCTCCTAGGAAGTCCTCGTGTTGCACCCTTTTTTTGCCAAAATCGATTTTTTTCCCGTTTTCGGCCAATTTTTATGGAGCACGGGACGCCCACGGCGTAGATCTCGAAAAAAGCGGTTTTAAAAAAAGAATCAGCGACGGAGGTCGGCGTGAAGTTATGATCGTTCGAAGAATCGGGGGAGAGTGGGGTAAGGTGTGAAGAAGCTGGAAGGATGGGAATGACCATATAAACAAATAGGAGCTGGTGAGTTAATGGATGCGATCATACCGGCACTAATGCACCGGATCCCATCAAAACTCGCTTGATTAAGCGTGCTTGGGCGAAGTAGTACTAGGATGGGAGACCTCGTGGGAAGTCCTCGTGTTGCACCCCTTTTTTTCGCCAAAATCCAGTTTTTTTCCCCGTTTCCAGCCAACTTTTGAGGAGCGCGGGGCGCCACGGCGTAGATCTCGAAAAGAAGCGGTTTGAAAAAAAAGATCAGCGGAGGTCGGGCGCGAAGTTATGAGCGTTCAAAGAATCGGGGGAGTGGGGTAAAGTGTGAAGAACTTGAAGGATGGGTAAAACCATATAAACAAATTGGAGCGGTGAATTAATGGATGCGTCGGACTAGCACTAATGCACGGATCCCATCGGAATTTCGTGATTAAGCGTGCTTGGGCGAGAGTAGTACTAGGATGGGTGACCTCCGGGAAGTCCTCGTGTTGCACCCCTTTTTTCGTCATAATCCATTTTTTTCCTGTTTCCAACCAATTTTTGAGGAGCGCGGGTCGCCACGGCGTACATCTCGAAAAGATAAGCGGTTCGAAAAAAAGATCACTGAAAACAAAGGTACGAGGCGCGAAGTTATGAGCGTTCGATGAATCGAGGGGAGTGGGGTAACGTGTGAAGAGCTGGAAGGATGGGAAAGACCATATAAACAAATTGGAGCGGTGAGTTAATGGATGCGATCATACTAGCACTAATGCACCGAATCCCATCAGAACTCCGCAGTTAAGCGCGCTTGGGCGAGAAGTACTAGGATGGGTGACCTCTCGGGAAGTCCTCGTGTTGCACCCTTTTTTCGCCAAAATCGATTTCTTTTCCCATTTCCAGGCCAATTTTGAGGAGCGCGGGTCGCCGCGGCGTACATCTCGAAAAGATAAGCGGTTCGAAAAAAAGATCACTGAAAACAAAGGTCGAACGCGTAGTTATGAGCGTTGATAAATCGGGGGAGTGGGTTAACGTGTGGAAGCTGGAAGGATGGGAAAGACCATATAAACAAAATGGAGCAGTGAGTTAATGGATGCGATCATACTAGCACTAATGGACCGAATCCCATCAGAACTCCGCAGTTAAGCGCGCTTGGGCGGAGAAGTACTAGGATGGGTGACCTCCTGGGAAGTCCTCGTGTTGCACCCCTTTTTTCGTCATAATCCATTTTTTCCTGTTTCCGACCAATTTTTGAGGAGCGTGGGTCGCCACGGCGTACATCTCGAAAAGATAAGCGGTTCGAAAAAAGATCACGAAAACAAAAGGTCCGAGCGCGAAGTTATGAGCGTTGATGAATCGGGGGAGTGGGGTAACGTGTGAAGAAGCTGGAAGGATGGGAAAGACCATATAAACAAATTGGAGCGGTGAGTTAATGGATGCGATCATACTAGCACTAATGCACCGAATCCCATCGAACTCCGCTGATTAAGCGCGCTTGGGCGAGAAGTACTAGGATGGGTGACCTCTGGGAAGTCCTAATGTTGCACCCCCTTTTTTTGCCAAAATCGATTTTTTTTTCCCGTTTTCGGCCAATTTTTGAGGAGCACGGGACACCACGGCGTAGATCTCGAAAAGAGAAGCGGTTTGAAAAAAAGATCACTTGAAAATGGAGGTCGGCGCGAGGTTATGAGCGTTCAAGAATCGAGGAGAGTGGGGTAAGGTGTGAGAAGCTGGAAGGATGGGAATGACCATATAAACAAATAGGAGCGAGTGAGTTAATGGATGCGATCATACCGGCACTAATGCAACGGATCCCATCAAAAGTCGTGATTAAGCGTGCTTGGGCGAAGTAGTACTTGGATGGGTGACCTCGTGGGAAGTGCTCGTGTTGCACCCCTTTTTCGCCAAAATCCAGTTTTTTTCCCGTTTCCAGTCAACTTTTGAGGAGGGGCGGGGCGCCGCGGCGTAGATCTCGAAAAGAAGCGGTTTGAAAAAAGATCGGAACGGAGGTCGGCGCGAAGTTATGAGCGTTCAAAGAATCGGGGGAGTGGGGTAAAGTGTGAAGAACTAGAAGGATGGGTAAAACCATAGAAACAAATTGGAGCGGTGAATTAATGGATGCGATCATACCGGCACTAATGCCGGATCCCATCGGGAATTTCGTGATTAAGCGTGCTTGGGCGAGAGTAGTACTAGGATGGGTGACCTCTGGGAAGTCGTCGTGTTGCACCCTTTTATCGCCAAAATCGAGTTTTTTTCCTGTTTCCAGCCAATTTTGTAGGAGCGCGGGACGCCACGGTGTAGATCCGGAAAAGATTAGCGGTTTCAAAAAAGATCACTTGAACAGGAGTCAGGCGCGAAGTTATGAGCGTTAAAGAATCAGGGGAGAGTGGGGTAAGGTGTGAAGAAGCTGGAAGGATGGGTAAGACCATATAAACAAATAGGAGCGGTGAGTTAATGGATGCGAACATACCGGCACTAATGCGCGGATCCCATCAAAACTCCGTGATTAAGCGTGCTTGGGCGAGAGTAGTACTAGGATGGGTGACCTCGTGGGAAGTCCTCGTGTTGCACCCATTTTTTCGCCAAAATCAGTTTTTTTCCCGTTTCGAGCCAATTTTTGAGGAGCGCGGGTCGCCACGGCATACATCTCGAAAAGATAAGCGGTTCTAAAAAAGATCACTTAAAACGGAGTCGGGCGCGAAGTTATGAGCGTTCAATGAATCGGGGAGTGGGGTAACGTGTGAAGAAGCTGGAAGGATGGGAAAGACCATATAAACAAAATGGAGCGGTGAGTTAATGGATGCGATCATACTAGCACTAATGCACCGAATCCCATCGGATCTCCGTGATTAAGCGCGCTTGGGCGAGAGAAGTACTAGGATGGGTGACCTCTGGGAAGTCCTCGTGTTGCACCCCTTTTTTCATCATAATCCATTTTTTCCCGTTTCCAACCAATTTTGGAGGAGCGCGGGTCGCCACGGCGTACACCTCGAAAAGATAAGCGGTTCGAAAAAAGATCATGAAAACAAAGGTCAGAACACGAAGTTATGAACGTTGATGAATCGGGGGAGTGGGGTAACGTGTGAAGAGCTGGAAGGATGCGAAAGACCATATAAACAAATTGGAGCGGTGAGTTAATGGATGCGATCATACTAGCACTAATGCACGAATCCCATCGAACTCCGTGATTAAGAGCGCTTGGGCGAGATAAGTACTAGGATGGGTGACCTCTGGGAAGTCCTCGTGTTGCACACCTTTTTTAGCCAAAATCGATTTTTTCCCGTTTTCAACCAATTTTTGAGGAGCACGGGGACGCCACGGCGTAGATCTCGAAAAAAGCGGTTTGAAAAAAAGATCGAAGCGGGGTCGGCGCGAAGTTATGAGCGTTCAAGAATCGGGGAGAGTGGGGTAAGGTGTGAAGAAGCTGGAAGGATGGGAATGACCATATAAACAAATAGGAGCGGTGAGTTAATGGATGCGATCATACCGGCACTAATGCACGGATCCCATCAAAACTCGTGATTAAGCGTGCTTGGGCGAGAGTAGTACTAGGATGGGTGACCTCGTGGGAAGTCCTCGTGTTGCACCCCTTTTTTCGGCAAAATCCAGTTTTTTCCCGTTTCCAGCCAACTTTTGAGGAGCGCGGGCGCCACGGCGTAGATCTCGAAAAGAAGCGGTTTGAAAAAAAAGATCACGAACGCAGGTCGGCGCGAAGTTATGAACGTTCAAAGAATCAGGGGGGAGTGGGGTAAAGTGTGAAGAACTGGAAGGATGGGAAAGATCATATAAACAAAATGGAGCAGTGAGTTAATGGATGCGATCATAGTAGCACTAATGCACCGAATCCCATCAGAATTTCGCAGTTAAGCGTGCTTGGACGAGAGTAGTACTAGGATGGGTGACCTCCTGGGAAGTCCTCGTGTTGCACCCTTTTTTCGCCAAAATCGATTTCTTTTCCCGTTTCCAGCCAATTTTTGAGTAGCGCGGGTCGCCACGGCGTACATCTCGAAAAGATAAGCGGTTCGAAAAAAAGATCACTTGAAAACAAAGGTCGAGGCGAGGTTATGAGCGTTGAAAGAATCGGGGGAGTGGGGTAACGTGTGAGAAGCTGGAAGGATGGGAAAGACCATATAAACAAAATGGAGCAGTGAGTTAATGGATGCGATCATACTAGCACTAATGCACCGAATCCCATCAGAACTCCGCAGTTAAGCACGCTTGGGCGAGAGAAGTACTAGGATGGGTGACCTCCTGGGAAGTCCTCGTGTTGCACCCCTTTTTTCGTCATAATCCATTTTTTTCCTGTTTCCAACCAATTTTTGAGGAGCGCGGGTCGCCACGGCGTACATCTCGAAAAGATAAGCGGTTCGAAAAAAAAGATCACTGAAAACAAAGGTCCGAGCGAAGTTATGAGCGTTGATAGATAGGGAGGAGTGGGGTAACGTGTGAAGAAGCTGGATGGATGGGAAAGACCATATAAACAAATTGGAGCGGTGAGTTAATGGATGCGATCATACTAGCACTAATGCACCGAATCCCATCGGAACTCCGTGATTAAGCGTGCTTGGGCGAGAGAAGTACTAGGATGGGTGACCTCGCGGGAAGTCCTCATGTTGCACCCTTTTTTTGCCAAAATCGATTTTTTTTCCCGTTTTCAGCCAATTTTGGAGGAGCACGGGACGCCACGGCGTAGATCTCGAAAAGAAGCGGTTTGGAAAAAAGATCCTTAGAATAATGAGCGAAGTTTATGAGCGTTCAAAGAATCGAGGGAGAGTGGGGTAAGGTGTGAGAAGCTGGAAGGATGGGAATGACCATATAAACAAATAGGAAGCTGGTGAGTTAATGGTGCTTTTTTTTTTTTTTTATTTTTTTTTTTTTTTTTTATTTAATGGTTAATGGATGCGATCATACCGGCACTAATGCGCGGGATCCCATCAAAACTCGCGATTAAGCGTGCTTGGGCGAAGTAGTACTTGGATGGGTGACCTTGTGGGAAGTGCTCGTGTTGCACCCTTTTTTGCCAAAATCCAGTTTTTTCCCGTTTCAGCCGACTTTTGAGGAGCGCGGGGCGCCTCGGCGTAGATCTCGAAAAGAGAAGCGGTTTGAAAAAAAAAATCTTTGAACGGAGTCCGCGAAGTTATGAGCGTTGGAGAATCGGGGGAGTGGGGTAAGGTGTGAAGAAGCTGGAAGGATGGGTAAGACCATATAAACAAATAGGAGCAGTGAGTTAATGGATGCGAACATACCAGCACTAATGCGCCGGATCCCATCAAAACTCTGCAGTTAAGCGTGCTTGGGCGAGAGTAGTACTAGGATGGGTGACCTCGTGGGAAGTCCTCGTGTTGCACCCCTTTTTCGCCAAAATCCAGTTTTTTTCCCGTTTCGAGCCAATTTTTGAGGAGCGCGGGTCGCCACGGCATACATCTCGAAAAGATAAGCGGTTCGAAAAAAATATCACTTAAAACGGAGGTCGGCGCGAAGTTATGAGCGTTCAATGAATCGGGGAGTGGGGTAATGTGTGAAGAAGCTGGAAGGATGGGAAAGACCATATAAACAAAATGGAGCGGTGAGTTAATGGATGCGATCATACTAGCACTAATGCACCGAATCCCATCGAACTCCGCGATTAAGCGCGCTTGGGCGGAGAAGTACTAGGATGGGTGACCTCCTGGGAAGTCCTCGTGTTGCACCCCTTTTTTCATCATAATCCATTTTTTTCCCGTTTCCAACCAATTTTTGAGGAGCGCGGGTCGCCACGGCGTACATCTCGAAAAGATAAGCGGTTCGAAAAAAGATCACTTGAAAACAAAGGTCGAGCGAAGTTATGAGTGTTGATGAATCGGGGAGTGGGGTAACGTGTGAAGAAGCTGGAAGGATGGGAAAGACCATATAAACAAATTGGAGCGGTGAGTTAATGGATGCGATCATACTAGCGATAATGCACCGAATCCCATCGAACTCCGTGATTAAGCGCGCTTGGGCGAGAGAAGTACTACGATGGGTGACCTCCTGGGAAGTCCTCGTGTTGCACCCCTTTTTTCGTCATAATCCATTTTTTTCCTGTTTCCAACCAATTTTTGAGGAGCGCGGGTCGCCACGGCGTACATCTCGAAAAGATAAGCGGTTCGAAAAAAAGATCACTTGAAAACAAAGGTCGAACGCGAAGTTATGAGTGTTCGATGGATCGGGGGAGTGGGGTAACGTGTGAAGAAGCTGGAAGGATGGGAAAGACCATATAAACAAATTGGAGCGGTGAGTTAATGGATGCGATCATACTAGCACTAATGCACAGAATCCCATCGGAACTCCGTGATTAAGCGCGCTTGGGCGAGAGAAGTACTAGGATGGGTGACCTCCGGGAAGTCCTCGTATTGCACCCTTTTTTGCCAAAATCGATTTTTTCCCGTTTTCAGCCAATTTTTGAGGAGCACGGAACGCCACGGCGTAGATATCGAAAAGAAGCGGTTTGAAAAAAGATCACTGGGGGAGTCGGCGCGAAGTTATGAGCGTTCAAAGAATCGAGGGAGAGTGGGGTAAGGTGTGAAGAACTGGAAGGATGGGAATGACCATATAAACAAATAGGAGCAGCGAGTTAATGGATGCGATCATACCAGCACTAATGCACCGGATCCCATCAGAATTTCGCAGTTAAGCGTGCTTGGGCGAGAGTAGTACTAGGATGGGTGACCTCCTGGGAAGTCCTCGTGTTGCACCCCTTTTTCGCCAAAATCCAGTTTTTTCCCGGTTTCCAGCCAACTTTTGAGGAGCGCGGGGCGCCACGGCGTAGATCTCGAAAAAGAAGCGGTTTGAAAAAAGATCACGAAACGGAGGTCGGCGCGACGTTATGAGCGTTCGAAGAATCGGGGGAGTGGGGTAAAGTGTGAAGAACTAGAAGGATGGGTAAAACCATATAAACAAATTGGAGCGGTGAATTAATGGATGCGATCATACCGGCGTGATAATGCAGGATCCCATCGGAATTTCGCAGTTAAGCGTGCTTGGGCGAGAGTAGTACTAGGATGGGTGACCTCCTGGGAAGTCCTCGTGTTGCACCCTTTTTTCGCCAAAATCGATTTCTTTTCCCGTTTCCAGCCAATTTTTTAGGAGCGCGGGTCGCCACGGCGTACATCTCGAAAAGATAAGCGGTTTGAAAAAAAAGATCACTTGAAAACAAAGGGCGCGAAGTTATGAGCGTTGATGAATCGGGGGAGTGGGGTAACGTGTGAAGAATTGGAAGGATGGGAAAGACCATATAAACAAAATGGGGCTGTGAGTTAATGGATGCGATCATACTAGCGGTAATGCACGAATCCCATCGAACTCCGCTTGATTAAGCGCGCTTGGGCGAGAGAAGTACTACGATGGGTGACCTCCTGGGAAGTCCTCGTGTTGCACCCCTTTTTTCGTCATAATCCATTTTTTTCCTGTTTCCAACCATTTTTTGAGGAGCGCGGGTCGCCACGGCGTACATCTCGAAAAGATAAGCGGTTCGAAAAAAGATCACTTGAAAACAAAGGTCCGAAGGCGAAGTTATGAGCGTTGATGAATCGAGGGAGTGGAATTACGTGTGAAGAAGCTGGAAGGATGGGAAAGACCATATAAACAAATTGGAGCGGTGAGTTAATGGATGCGATCATACTAGCACTAATGCACCGAATCCCATCGGAACTCGCGATTAAGCGCGCTTGGGCGGGAAGTACTAGGATGGGTGACCTCCTAGGAAGTCCTCGTATTGCACCCCTTTTTTTGCCAAAATCGATTTTTTTTCCCGTTTTCAGTCAATTTTTGAGGATCACGGAACGCCACGGCGTAGATATCGAAAAGAGAAGCGGTTTGAAAAAAAATATCTTTGAGCAGTCGGCGCGAGGTTATGAGCGTTCAAAGAATCGGGGGAGAGTGGGGTAAGGTGTGAAGAAGCTGGATGGATGGGAATGACCATATAAACAAATAGGGAGCGGCGAGTTAATGGATGCGATCATACCGGCCCAAATGCACGGATCCCATCAAAACTCGCGATTAAGCGTGCTTGGGCGAGAGTAGTACTAGGATGGGTGACCTCGTGGGAAGTCCTCGTGTTGCACCCCTTTTTTCGCCAAAATCAAGTTTTTTTCCCCGTTTCCAGCCAACTTTAGAGGAGCGCGGGCGCCACGGCGTAGATCTCGAAAAGAAAGCGGTTTGAAAAAAGATCACTAGCGGAGTCGGCGCGAAGTTATGAGCGTTCAGAGAATCGGGGAGTGGGGTAAAGTGTGAAGAACTAGAAGGATGGGTAAAACCATATAAACAAATTGGAGCGGTGAATTAATGGATGCGATCATACCGGCACTAATGCACCGGATCCCATCGAGAATTTCGTGATTAAGCGTGCTTGGGCGAAGTAGTACTAGGATGGGTGACCTCCTGGGAAGTCGTCGTGTTGCACCCTTTTATCGCCAAAATCGAGTTTTTTTCCTGTTTCCAGCCAATTTTGAAGGAGCGCGGGGCGCCACGGCGTAGATACGGAAAAGATTAGCGGTTTCAAAAAAAGATCACTTGGCAGGAGTCGGCGCGAAGTTATGAGCGTTCGGAGAATCGAGGGAGAGTGGGGTAAGGTGTGAAGAAGCTGGAAGGATGGGTAAGACCATATAAACAAATAGGAGCAGTGAGTTAATGGATGCGAACATACCAGCACTAATGCGCCGGATCCCATCAAAACTCTGCAGTTAAGCGTGCTTGGGCGAGAGTAGTACTAGGATGGGTGACCTCGTGGGAAGTCCTCGTGTTGCACCCCTTTTTTCGCCAAAATCCAGTTTTTTTTCCCGTTTCGAGCCAATTTTTGAGGAGCGCGGGTCGCCACGGCATACATCTCGAAAAGATAAGCGGTTCGAAAAAAAATATCACTTAAAACGGAGGTCGGCGCGAAGTTATGAGCGTTCGATGAATCGGGGAGTGGGGTAACGTGTGAAGAAGCTGGAAGGATGGGAAAGACCATATAAACAAAATGGAGCGGTGAGTTAAGGGATGCGATCATACTAGCACTAATGCACGAATCCCATCGAACTCCGTGATTAAGCGCGCTTGGGCGAGAGAAGTACTAGGATGGGTGACCTCACGGGAAGTCCTCGTGTTGCACCCCTTTTTCATCATAATCCATTTTTTCCCGTTTCCAACCAATTTTTGAGGAGCGCGGGTCGCCACGGCGTACATCTCGAAAAGATAAGCGGTTCGAAAAAAGATCATGAAAACAAAGGTCGAACGCGAAGTTATGAGTGTTGATGAATCGGGGGAGTGGGGTAACGTGTGAAGAAGCTGGAAGGATGGGAAAGACCATATAAACAAATTGGAGCGGTGAGTTAATGGATGCGATCATACTAGCGATAATGCACCGAATCCCATCGGAACTCCGTGATTAAGCGCGCTTGGGCGAGAGAAGTACTACGATGGGTGACCTCCGGGAAGTCCTCGTGTTGCACCCCTTTTTCGTCATAATCCATTTTTTTCTGTTTCCAACCAATTTTTGAGGAGCGCGGGTCGCCACGGCGTACATCTCGAAAAAGATAAGCGGTTCGAAAAAAGATCACTTGAAAACAAAGGTCCGAACGCGAAGTTATGAGTGTTGATGAATCGAGGGGAGTGGGGTAACGTGTGAGAGCTGGAAGGATGGGAAAGACCATATAAACAAATTGGAGCGGTGAGTTAATGGATGCGATCATACTAGCACTAATGCACCGAATCCCATCGAACTCCGCTGATTAAGCGCGCTTGGGCGAGAAGTACTAGGATGGGTGACCTCCGGGAAGTCCTCGTATTGCACCCCTTTTTTTGCCAAAATCGATTTTTTCCCGTTTTCAGCCAATTTTTGAGGAGCACGGAACGCCACGGCGTAGATATCGAAAAGAAGCGGTTTGAAAAAAGATCAAAGCAGTCGGCGCGAAGTTATGAGCGTTCAAAGAATCGGGGAGAGTGGGGTAAGGTGTGAAGAGCTGGATGGATGGGAATGACCATATAAACAAATAGGAGCGGCGAGTTAATGGATGCGATCATACCAGCACTAATGCACCGGATCCCATCAAAACTCGCAGTTAAGCGTGCTTGGGCGAGAGTAGTACTAGGATGGGTGACCTCGTGGGAAGTCCTCGTGTTGCACCCCTTTTTTCGCCAAAATCAAGTTTTTTTCCCCGTTTCCAGCCAACTTTAGAGGAGCGCGGGGCGCCACGGCGTAGATCTCGAAAAGAAGCGGTTTGAAAAAAGATCAAGCGGAGGTCGGCGCGAAGTTATGAGCGTTCGAAGAATCGGGGAGTGGGGTAAAGTGTGAAGAACTAGAAGGATGGGTAAAACCATATAAACAAATTGGAGCGGTGAATTAATGGATGCGATCATACCGGCACTAATGCACGGATCCCATCGGAATTTCGTGATTAAGCGTGCTTGGGCGAGAGTAGTACTAGGATGGGTGACCTCCTGGGAAGTCGTCGTGTTGCACCCTTTTATCGCCAAAATCGAGTTTTTTTCCTGTTTCAAGCCAATTTTGAAGGAGCGCGGGACGCCACGGCGTAGATCTCGAAAAGATTAGCGGTTTCAAAAAAAGATCATGGCAAAAGCGAGTCGAGCGCGAAGTTATGAGCGTTGAAGAATCGGGGAGAGTGGGGTAAGGTGTGAAGAGCTGGAAGGATGGGTAAGACCATATAAACAAATAGGAGCGGTGAGTTAATGGATGCGAACATACCGGCACTAATGCGCCGGATCCCATCAAAACTCTGCAGTTAAGCGTGCTTGGGCGAGAGTAGTACTAGGATGGGTGACCTCGTGGGAAGTCCTCGTGTTGCACCCCTTTTTTCGCCAAAATCCAGTTTTTTTTCCCCGTTTCGAGCCAATTTTTGAGGAGCGCGGGTCGCCACGGCGTACATCTCGAAAAGATTAGCGGTTCGAAAAAAAATATCACTTAAAACGGAGGTCGGCGCGAGGTTATGAGCGTTCAATGAATCGGGGAGTGGGGTAACGTGTGTGAAGGCTGGAAGGATGGGAAAGACCATATAAACAAAATGGAGCGGTGAGTTAATGGATGCGATCATACTAGCACTAATGCCCGGAATCCCATCGGAACTCCGTGATTAAGCGCGCTTGGGCGAGAAGTACTAGGATGGGTGACCTCTCGGGAAGTCCTCGTGTTGCACCCCTTTTTCATCATAATCCATTTTTTTCCCGTTTCCACCCAATTTTTGAGGAGCGCGGGTCGCCACGGCGTACATCTCGAAAAGATAAGCGGTTCGAAAAAAAGATCACTTTGAAAACAAAGGTCGAACGCGAAGTTATGAGTGTTCGATGAATCGGGGGAGTGGGGTAACGTGTGAAGAGCTGGAAGGATGGGAAAGACCATATAAACAAATTGGGAGCGGTGAGTTAATGGATGCGATCATACTAGCGAGTAATGCACCGAATCCCATCGGAACTCCGCGATTAAGCGCGCTTGGGCGAGGAAGTACTACGATGGGTGACCTCCTGGGAAGTCCTCGTGTTGCACCCCTTTTTTCGTCATAATCCATTTTTTTCCTGTTTCCAACCAATTTTTGAGGAGCGCGGGTCGCCACGGCGTACATCTCGAAAAAGATAAGCGGTTCGAAAAAAGATCCTTGAAAACAAAGGTCGACAGCGAAGTTATGAGTGTTAATGAATCGGGGGGAGTGGGGTAACGTGTGAAGAAGCTGGAAGGATGGGAAAGACCATATAAACAAATTGGAGCGGTGAGTTAATGGATGCGATCATACTAGCACTAATGCGCCGAATCCCATCGGAACTCCTTGATTAAGCGCGCTTGGGCGAGAGAAGTACTAGGATGGGTGACCTCCTGGGAAGTCCTCGTATTGCGCCCCTTTTTTTGCCAAAATCGATTTTTTTCCTGTTTTCAGCCAATTTTTGAGGAGCACGGAACGCCACGGCGTAGATATCGAAAAGAGAAGCGGTTTGAAAAAAAGATCAGCGGAGTCGGCGCGAAGTTATGAGCGTTCAAAGAATCGGGGGAGAGTGGGGTAAGGTGTGAAGAAGCTGGATGGATGGGAATGACCATATAAACAAATAGGAGCGGCGAGTTAATGGATGCGATCATACCGGCACCAATGCACCGGATCCCATCGAATTTCGCGATTAAGCGTGCTTGGCGAGAGTAGTACTAGGATGGGTGACCTCTGGGAAGTCCTCGTGTTGCACCCCTTTTTTCGCCAAAATCCGGTTTTTTCCCGTTTCCGGCCAACTTTTGAGGAGCGCGGGCGCCACGGCGTAGATCTCGAAAAGAAAGCGGTTCGAAAAAAGATCACTTGAAAACAAAGGTCGAACGCGAAGTTATGAGCGTTCAATGAATCGGGGGAGTGGGATTACGTGTGAAGAAGCTGGAAGGATGGGAAAGACCATATAAACAAATTGGAGCGGTGAGTTAATGGATGCGATCATACTAGCACTAATGCACCGAATCCCATCGGAACTCATTTGTTAAGCGCGCTTAGGCGAAGAAGTACTAGGATGGGTGACCTCCGGGAAGTCCTCGTGTTGCACCCCTTTTTTGCCAAAATCTATTTTTTTCCCGTTTTCGGCCAATTTTTGAGGAGCACGGGATGCCACGGCGTAGATCTCCAAAACGAAGCGGTTTGAAAAAAAGATCACTGAAAATGGAGGTCGGCGCGAAGTTATGAGCGTTCGAAGAATCGGGGGAGAGTGGGGTAAGGTGTGAAGAAGCTGGAAGGATGGGAATGACCATATAAACAAATAGGAGCGGTGAGTTAATGGATGCAATCATACCGGCACTAATGCACCGGATCCCATCAAAACTCGTGATTAAGCGTGCTTGGGCGGGAGTAGTACTAGGATGGGTGACCTCGTGGGAAGTGCTCGTGTTGCACCCTTTTTTCGCCAAAATCCAGTTTTTTCCCGTTTCCAGTCCAACTTTTGAGGAGCGCGGGGCGCTACGGCGTAGATCTCGAAAAGAGAAGCGGTTTGAAAAAAGATCACTGAAACGGAGTCGGCGCGAGGTTATGAGCGTTGAAAGAATCAGGGGGGAGTGGGGTAAAGTGTGAAGAACTAGAAGGATGGGTAAAACCATATAAACAAATTGGAGCAATGAATTAATGGATGCGATCATACCAGCACTAATGCACCGGATCCCATCGGAATTTCGTGATTAAGCGTGCTTGGGCGGAGTAGTACTAGGATGGGTGACCTCGCGGGAAGTCGTCGTTTTGCACCCTTTTATCGCCAAAATCTAAATTTTTTCCTGTTTCCAGCCAATTTTGAAGGAGCGTGGGACGCCACGGTGTAGATCCGGAAAAGATTAGCGGTTTTCAAAAAAAAGATCACTGAAGGGAGTCGGCGCGAAGTTATGAGCGTTGAAAATCAGCGAGAGTGGGGTAAGGTGTGAAGAACTGGAAGAATGGGTTAGACCATATAAACAAATAGGAGCAGTGAGTTAATGGATGCGAACATACCAGCACTAATGCGCCGGATCCCATCAAAACTCCGCAGTTAAGAGTGCTTGGGCGAGAGTAGTACTAGGATGGGTGACCTCGTGGGAAGTCCTCGTGTTGCACCCCTTTTTCGCCAAAATCCAGTTTTTTTCCCGTTTCGAGCCAATTTTTGAGGAGCGCGGGTCGCCACGGCATACATCTCGAAAAGATAAGCGGTTCGAAAAAAAGATCACTTAAAACGGAGGTCGGCGCGAAGTTATGAGCGTTCAAAGAATCGGGGGAGTGGGGTAAAGTGTGAAGAACTAGAAGGATGGGTAAAACCATATAAACAAATTGGAGCGGTGAGTTAATGGATGCGATCATACCGGCACTAATGCGCGGGATACGATCGGAATTTCGCGATTAAGCGTGCTTGGGCGAGTAGTACTAGGATGGGTGACCTCCCGGGAAGTCCTCGTGTTGCACCCCTTTTTTTGCCAAAATTGATTTTTTACCCCGTTTTCAGCCAATTTTTGAGGAGCACGGGATACCACGGCGGAGATCTCGAAAAGATAAGCGGTTTGAAAAAAGATCAGAAGCGGAGGTCGGCGCGAGGTTATGAGCGTTGAAAATCGGGGGAGAGTGGGGTAATGTGTGAACAAGCTGGAAGGATGGGAAAGACCATACAAACAAATAGGAGCGGTGAGTTAATGGATGCGATCATAAAATCACTAATGCACGGATCCCATCGAATTTCGCTGATTAAGCGTGCTTGGGCGAAGTAGTACTAGGATGGGTGACCTCGCGGGAAGTCGTAGTGTTGCACCCTTTTATCGCCAAAATCGAGTTTTTTTCCTGTTTCCAGCCAATTTTGAAGGAGCACGGGACGCCACGGTGTAGATCCGGAAAAGATTAGCGGTTTCAAAAAAAAGATCCTTGAAACCGGAGTCGGCGCGAAGTTATGAGCGTTCGAAGAATCGGGGAGAGTGGGGTAAGGTGTGAAGAGCTGGAAGGATGGGTAAGACCATATAAACAAATAGGAGCAGTGAGTTAATGGATGCGAACATACCAGCACTAATGCGCCGGATCCCATCAAAACTCCGCAGTTAAGAGTGCTTGGGCGAGAGTAGTACTAGGATGGGTGACCTCGTGGGAAGTCCTCGTGTTGCACCCCTTTTTTAGCCAAAATCGAGTTTTTTTCCCGTTTCGAGCCAATTTTGAGGAGCGCGGGTCGCCACGGCATACATCTTGAAAAGATAAGCGGTTCGAAAAAAAGATCACTTAAAACGGAGGTCGGCGCGAAGTTATGAGCGTTAATGAATCGGGGGAGTGGGGTAACGTGTGAAGAACTGGAAGGATGGGAAAGACCATATAAACAAAATGGAGCAGTGAGTTAATGGATGCCATCATACTAGCACTAATGCACCGAATCCCATCAGAACTCCGCAGTTAAGCGCGCTTGGGCGAGAGAAGTACTAGGATGGGTGACCTCCTAGGAAGTCCTCGTGTCGCACCCCTTTTTTCAGCATAATCCATTTTTTTCCCGTTTCCAACCAATTTTTGAGGAGCGCGGGTCGCCACGGCGTACATCTCGAAAAGATAAGCGGTTCGAAAAAAAGATCACTTGAAAACAAAGGTCGGAACGCGAAGTTATGAGCGTTGATGAATCGGGGGAGTGGGGTAACGTGTGAAGAAGCTGGAAGGATGGGAAAGACCATATAAACAAAATGGAGCAGTGAGTTAATGGATGCGATCATACTAGCACTAATGCACCGAATCCCATCAGAACTCCGCAGTTAAGCGCGCTTGGGCGAGAGAAGTACTAGGATGGGTGACCTCCTGGGAAGTCCTCGTGTTGCACCCCTTTTTTTGCCAAAATCGATTTTTTTTCCCGTTTTCAGCCAATTTTTGAGGAGCACGGAACGCCACGGCGTAGATATCGAAAAGAGAAGCGGTTTGAAAAAAGATCATACGGAGGTTCGGCGCGAAGTTATGAGCGTTCAAAGAATCAGGGGAGAGTGGGGTAAGGTGTGAAGAACCGGATGGATGGGAATGACCATATAAACAAATAGGAGCAGCGAGTTAATGGATGCGATCATACCAGCACTAATGCACCGGATCCCATCAAAACTCGCAGTTAAGCGTGCTTGGGCGAGAGTAGTACTAGGATGGGTGACCTCCTGGGAAGTCGTCGTGTTGCACCCTTTTATCGCCAAAATCGAATTTTTTTCCTGTTTCCAGCCAATTTTGAAGGAGCGTGGGACACCACGGTGAAGATCTGGAAAAGATTAGCGGTTTCAAAAAAAGATCACTTGAAGCGGAGTCCGGCGTGAAGTTATGAGCGTTAAAGAATCAGCGGCGAGTGGGGTAAGGTGTGAAGAGCTGGAAGGATGGGTTAGACCATATAAACAAATAGGAGCGGTGAGTTAATGGATGCGAACATACCAGCACTAATGCTCCGGATCCGATCAGAATTTCGCAGTTAAGCGTGCTTGGGCGAGAGTAGTACTAGGATGGGTGACCTCGTGGGAAGTCCTCGTGTTGCACCCCTTTTTTCGCCAAAATCAGTTTTTTCCCGTTTCCAGCCAACTTTTGAGGAGCGCGGGGCGCCACGGCGTAGATCTCGAAAAGATAAGCGGTTTGAAAAAAGATCACTTAAAACGGAGGTCGGCGCGAAGTTATGAGCGTTGAAAGAATCGAGGGGAGTGGGGTAAAGTGTGAAGAACTAGAAGGATGGGTAAAACCATATAAACAAATTGGAGCGGTGAGTTAATGGATGCGATCATACCGGCCTAATTGCGCGGGGATCCGATCGAATTTCGCGATTAAGCGTGCTTGGGCGAGAGTAGTACTAGGATGGGTGACCTCGTGGGAAGTCCTCGTGTTGCACCCCTTTTTTGCCAAAATCGATTTTATTTCCTGTTTCAGCCAATTTTTGAGGAGCACGGGATGCTATGTAATCTAAAAAGATAAGCGGTTTGTAAAAAGATCATTAAACGGAGTCAGCGGAAGTTATGAGGTTAAATAGGGAGTGGGGTAAAGTGTGAAGAACTAGAAGGATGGGTAAAACCATATAAAAAATTGGAGTGTGAGTTAATGGATGGATATATAGTATATGGGGATGATAATTTTGTTAAGGTGTTGGAGTAGTATAGGATGGGTGATTTGGAAGTTTGTGTTATTTTTTTTGAAAATGATTTTTTTTTTTTTTTGGCCAATTTTTGAGAGCACGGGATGCCACGGCGTATATCTCGAAAAGAGCGGTTCGAAAAAAAGATAGCGAAAACGGAGTCCAAGCACGAAGTTATGAGGGGAGAGTGGGGTAAGGTGTGAAGCTGGAAGGATGGGAATGACCATATAATCAAATAGGAGCGGTGAGTTAATGGAGCGATCATACCGGCGCTAATGCACCGAATCCCATCGAACTCCGCTGATTAAGCGTGCTTGGGCGAGAGTAGTACTAGGATGGGTGACCTCGTGGGAAGTCCTCGTGTTGCACCCCTTTTTTCGCCAAAATCCAGTTTTTTCCCGTTTCCGGCCAACTTTTGAGGAGCGCGGGTCGGCACGGCGTACATCTCGAAAAGATAAGCGGTTCGAAATGAAATATCACTTTGAAAACAAAGGTCCGAACGCGAAGTTATGAGCGTTCATGGAATCGGGGAGTGGGATTACGTGTGAAGAGCTGGAAGGATGGGAAAGACCATATAAACAAATTGGAGCGGTGAGTTAATGGATGCGATCATACTAGCACTAATGCACGAATCCCATCGAACTCCGCAGTTAAGCGCGCTTGGGCGAGAGAAGTACTAGGATGGGTGACCTCCTGGGAAGTCCTCGTGTTGCACCCCTTTTTTTTGCCAAAGACTATTTTTTCCCGTTTTCAGCCAATTTTGAGGAGCACGGGATGCCACGGCGTAGATCTCCCAAAACGAAGCGGTTTGAAAAAAAGATCACTTGAAAATGGAGGTCGAGCGCGAAGTTATGAGCGTTCAAAGAATCGGGGAGAGAGGGGTAAGGTGTGAAGAAGCTGGAAGGATGGGAATGACCATATAAACAAATAGGAGCGGTGAGTTAATGGATGCAATCATACCGGCACTAATGCCGGATCCCATCAAAACTCGTAGTTAAGCGTGCTTGGGCGAGAGTAGTACTAGGATGGGTGACCTCGTGGGAAGTGCTCGTGTTGCACCCCTTTTTTCGCCAAAATCCAGTTTTTTTCCCGTTTCAGTCAACTTTTGAGGAGCGCGGGACGCCACGGCGTAGATCTCGAAAAGAGAAGCGGTTTGAAAAAAAGATCACGAAAACGGTGGTCCGAGCACGAAGTTATGAGAGTTCAAAGAATCAGGGGGGAGTGGGGTAAAGTGTGAAGAACTAGAAGGATGGGTAAAACCATATAAACAAATTGGAGCAGTGAATTAATGGATGCGATCATACCAGCACTAATGCGCCGGATCCCATCAAAACTCCGCAATTAAGCGTGCTTGGGCGAGAGTAGTACTAGGATGGGTGACCTCGTGGGAAGTCCTCGTGTTGCACCCCTTTTTTCGCCAAAATCCTGTTTTTTTCCCGTTTTCAGCCAACTTTTGAGGAGCGCGGGACGCCACGGCGTAGATCTCGAAAAGAAAAGCGGTTTGAAAAAAGATCACTTAAAAACGGAGGTCGGAGCGCGAAGTTATGAGCGTTAAAGAATCAGGGGGGTGTGGGGTAAAGTGTGAAGAACTAGAAGGATGGGTAAAACCATATAACCAAATTGGAGCAGTGAGTTAATGGATGCGATCATACCAGCACAATTGCGCCGGATCCGATCAGAATTTCGCAATTAAGCGTGCTTGGGCGAGAGTAGTACTAGGATGGGTGACCTCGCGGGAAGTCCTCGTGTTGCACCCCTTTTTTCGCCAAAATCCATTTTTTTCCCGTTTCCAGCCAACTTTTGAGGAGCGCGGGACGCCACGGCGTAGATCTCGAAAAAGATAAGCGGTTTGAAAAAAAGATCACTTAAAACGGAGGTCCGAGCGCGAAGTTATGAGCGTTCAAAGAATCAGGGGGGAGTGGGGTAAAGTGTGAAGAACTAGAAGGATGGGTAAAACCATATAAACAAATTGGAGCAGTGAGTTAATGGATGCGATCATACCAGCACTAATGCGCAGGATCCGATCAGAATTTCGCAGTTAAGCGTGCTTGGGCGAGAGTAGTACTAGGATGGGTGACCTCCTGGGAAGTCCTCGTGTTGCACCCCTTTTTTTGCCAAAATTGATTTTTACCCGTTTTCAGCCAATTTTTGAGGAGCACGGGACACCACGGTGTAGATCTCGAAAAGATAAGCGGTTTGAAAAAAAGATCCGAAACGGAGGTCAGAGCGCGAAGTTATTAGCGTTCAAAGAATCAGGGGAGAGTGGGGTAAGGTGTGAACAACTGGAAGGATGGGAAAGACCATATAAACAAATAGGAGCAGTGAGTTAATGGATGCGATCATACCAGCACTAATGCACCGGATCCCATCAAAACTCGTAGTTAAGCGTGCTTGGGCGAGAGTAGTACTAGGATGGGTGACCTCGTGGGAAGTCCTCGTGTTGCACCCTTTTTTCGCCAAAATCCAGTTTTTTCCCCGTTTCCAGCCAACTTTTGAGGAGCCCGGGTCGCCACGGCGTACATCTCGAAAAGATAAGCGGTTCGAAAAAAAAGATCACTGAAAACAAAGGTCCGAACGCGAAGTTATGAGCGTTGATGAATCGGGGAGTGGGGTAACGTGTGAAGAAGCTGGAAGGATGGGAAAGACCATATAAACAAATTGGAGCAGTGAGTTAATGGATGCGATCATACTAGCACTAATGCACCGAATCCCATCAGAACTCCGCAGTTAAGCGCGCTTGGGCGAGAGAAGTACTAGGATGGGTGACCTCCTGGGAAGTCCTCGTGTTGCACCCCTTTTTTTGCCAAAATTGATTTTTTACCCCGTTTTCAGCCAATTTTTGAGGAGCACGGGACACCACGGCGTAGATCTTGAAAAGATAAGCGGTTTGAAAAAAAGATCACGAAAACGGAGGTCGGCGCGAAGTTATGAGCGTTCAAAGAATCGAGGAGAGTGGGGTAAGGTGTGAACAACTGGAAGGATGGGAAAGACCATATAAACAAATAGGAGCAGTGAGTTAATGGATGCGATCATACCAGCACTAATGCACCGGATCCCATCAAAACTCGCAGTTAAGCGTGCTTGGGCGAGAGTAGAACTAGGATGGGTGTCCTCGTGGGAAGTCCTCGTGTTGCACCCCTTTTTTCGCCAAAATCCAGTTTTTTTTCCCGTTTCCAGCCAACTTTTGAGGAGTGCGGGACGCCACGGCGTAGATCTCGAAAAGATAAGCGGATTGAAAAAATAGATCCACGAAAACGGAGTCGGCGCGAGGTTATGAGCGTTCAAAGAATCGGGGGAGTGGGGTAAGGTGTGAAGAACTGGAAGGATGGGTAAGACCATATAAACAAATAGGAGCAGTGAGTTAATGGATGCGATCATACCAGCACTAATGCACCGAATCCCATCAGAACTCCGTGATTAAGCGCGCTTGGGCGAGAGAAGTACTAGGATGGGTGACCTCCTGGGAAGTCCTCGTGTTGCACCCCTTTTTTTGCCAAAATCGATTTTTTTTCCCATTTTCAGCCAATTTTTTAGGAGCAAGGGACACCACGGCGTAGATTTCGAAAAGATAAGGGGTTTGAAAAAAAAGAGCACTGAAAACGGAGATCCGAGCGCGAAGTTATGAGCGTTCAAAGAATCGGGGGAGAGTGGGGTAAGTTGTGAAGAAGCTGGAAGGATGGGAATGACCATATAAACAAATAGGAGCAGTGAGTTAATGGATGCGATCATACGAGCACTAATGCACCGGATCCCATCAAAACTCGCAGTTAAGCGTGCTTGGGCGAGAGTAGTACTAGGATGGGTGACCTCGTGGGAAGTCCTCATGTTGCACCCCTTTTTTCGCCAAAATCCAGTTTTTTCCCGTTTCCAGCCAACTTTTGAGGAGCGCGGGACGCCACGGCGTAGATCTCGAAAAAGATAAGCGGTTTGAAAAAAGATCACTTAAAACGGAGGTCGGCGCGAGGTTATGAGCGTTCAAAGAATCGAGGGAGAGGGGGTAAGGTGTGAAGCTGGAAGGATGGGAATGACCATATAAACAAATAGGAGCAGTGAGTTAATGGATGCGATCATACCAGCACTAATGCACCGGATCCCATCAGAACTCCGCAGTTAAGCGCGCTTGGGCGAGAGAAGTACTAGGATGGGTGACCTCCTGGGAAGTCCTCGTGTTGCACCCCTTTTTTCGCCAAAATCCTGTTTTTTCCCGTTTCCGGTAAACTTTTGAGGAGCGCGGGCGCGCACGGCGTAGATCTCGAAAAGAGAAGCGGTTTGAAAAAAAAGATCACTGAACTCGGAGGTTCGAGCGCGAAGTTATGAGCGTTCAAAGAATCAGGGGGGAGTGGGGTAAAGTGTGAAGAACTAGAAGGATGGGTAAAACCATATAAACAAATTGGAGCAGTGAATTAATGGATGCGATCATACCAGCACTAATGCACCGGATCCCATCAGAATTTCGCAGTTAAGCGTGCTTTGGCGAGAGTAGTACTAGGATGGGTGACCTCCTGGGAAGTCGTCGTGTTGCACCCTTTTATCGCCAAAATTGAGTTCTTTTCCT
Source organism: Beta corolliflora (assembly GCA_947648045.1). Taxonomy (NCBI): domain Eukaryota; kingdom Viridiplantae; phylum Streptophyta; class Magnoliopsida; order Caryophyllales; family Amaranthaceae; genus Beta; species Beta corolliflora. The sequence continues at coordinate 178,328 of CANSZD010002990.1, forward strand.
GTTTCCAGCCAATTTTGATGGAGCGCGGGACGCCACGGTGTAGATCTGGAAAAGATTAGCGGTTTCAAAAAAAAGATCACTGGAAAACGGAGGTCGGCGTGAAGTTATGAGCGTTCAAAGAATCAAGGGAGAGTGGGGTAAGGTGTGAAGAACTGGAAGGATGGGTAAGACCATATAAACAAATAGGAGCAGTGAGTTAATGGATGCGATCATACCAGCACTAATGCACCGGATCCCATCAGAACTCCGCAGTTAAGCGCGCTTGGGCGAGAGAAGTACTAGGATGGGTGACCTCCTGGGAAGTCCTCGTGTTGCACCCCTTTTTTCGTCATAATCCATTTTTTTCCTGTTTCCAACCAATTTTAGAGGAACGCGGGTCGCCACGGCGTACATCACGAAAAGATAAGCGGTTCGAAAAAAAAGATCACTGAAAACAAAGGTCCGATCGCGAAGTTATGAGCGTTAAATGAATCAGGGGGGAGTGGGGTAACGTGTGAAGAACTGGAAGGATGGGAAAGACCATATAAACAAATAGGAGCCGTGAGTTAATGCATGCAATCATACCAGCACTAATGCACCGGATCCCATCAAAACTCGCAGTTAAGCGTGCTTGGGCGAGAGTAGTACTAGGATGGGTGACCTCGTGGGAAGTCCTCGTGTCGCACCCCTTTTTTCGCCAAAATCCTGATTTTTTCCCGTTTCCAGCCAACTTTTGAGGAGCGCGGGCGCCACAACGTAGATCTCGAAAAGAGAAGCGGTTTGAAAAAAAAGATCAGCGGAGGTCAGGCGCGAAGTTATGAGCGTTAACAGAATTAGGGGGGAGTGGGGTAAAGTGTGAAGAACTAGAAGGATGGGTAAAACCATATAAACCAATTGGAGCAGTGAATTAATGGATGCGATCATACTAGCACTAATGCACCGAATCCCATCAGAACTCCGCAGTTAAGCGCGCTTGGGCGAGAGAAGTACTAGGATGGGTGACCTCCTGGGAAGTCCTCGTGTTGCACCCCTTTTTTTGTCATAATCCATTTTTTTCCTGTTTCCAACCAATTTTAGAGGAACGCGGGTCGCCACGGCGTACATCACGAAAAGATAAGCGGTTCGAAAAAAAAGATCACTGAAAACAAAGGTCCGATCGCGAAGTTATGAGCGTTAAATGAATCAGGGGGGAGTGGGGTAACGTGTGAAGAACTGGAAGGATGGGAAAGACCATATAAACAAATAGGAGCCATGAGTTAATGCATGCAATCATACCAGCACTAATGCACCGGATCCCATCAAAACTCGCAGTTAAGCGTGCTTGGGCGAGAGTAGTACTAGGATGGGTGACCTCGTGGGAAGTCCTCGTGTTGCACCCCTTTTTTCGCCAAAATCCTGTTTTTTTCCCCGTTTCCAGCCAACTTTTGAGGAGCGCGGGCGCCACAGCGTAGATCTCGAAAAGAGAAGCGGTTTGAAAAAAGATCACTAAACGGAGGTCGGCGCGAAGTTATGAGCGTTAACAGAATTAGGGGGGAGTGGGGTAAAGTGTGAAGAACTAGAAGGATGGGTAAAACCATATAAACAAATTGGAGCAGTGAATTAATGGATGCGATCATACCAGCACTAATGCACCGGATCCCATCAGAATTTCGTAGTTAAGCGTGCTTGGGCGAGAGTAGTACTAGAATGGGTGACCTCCTGGGAAGTCCTCGTGTTGCACCCTTTTTTCGCCAAAATCGATTTCTTTTCCCGTTTCCAGTCAATTTTTGAGGAGCGCGGGTCGCCACGGCGTACATCTCGAAAAGATAAGCGGTTCGAAAAAAAGATCCTTGAAAACAAAGGTCGAACGCGAAGTTATGAGCGTTCAATGAATCACGGGAATGTGGGGTAACGTGTGAAGAACGGGAAGGATGGGAAAGACCATATAAACAAAATGGAGCAGTGAGTTAATGGATGCGATCATACTAGCACTAATGCACCGAATCCCATCAGAACTCCGCAGTTAAGCGCGCTTGGGCGAGAGAAGTACTAGGATGGGTGACCTCCTGGGAAGTACTCGTGTTGCACCCTTTTTTTTGCCAAAATCGATTTTTTTCCCGTTTTCAGCCAATTTTTGAGGAGCACGGGACGCCACGGCGTAGATCTCGAAAAGAGAAGCGGTTTGAAAAAAAAGATCACAAAACGCGGTCCGAGCGCGAGGTTATGAGCGTTCAAAGAATCAGGGGAGAGTGGGGTAAGGTGTGAAGAACTGGAAGGATGGGAATGACCATATAAACAAATAGGACCAGTGAGTTAATGGATGCGATCATACCAGCACTAATGCACCGGATCCCACCAAAACTCCTGATTAAGCGTGCTTGGGCGAGAGTAGTACTAGGATGGGTGACCTCGTGGGAAGTCCTCGTGTTGCACCCCTTTTTTTCGCCAAAATCCGGTTTTTTTCCCGTTTCCAGCCAACTTTTGAGGAGCGCGGGACGCCACAACGTAGATCTCGAAAAGAGAAGCGGTTTGAAAAAAAGATCACTTGAAATCAAAGGTCGGACGCGAAGTTATGAGCGTTCAAAGAATCAAGGGGAGTGGGGTAAAGTGTGAAGAACTAGAAGGATGGGATAAGACCATATAAACAAAATTGGAGCAGGTGAGTTAATGGATGCGATCATACTAGCACTAATGCACCGGATCCCATCAGAACTCCGTGATTAAGCGCGCTTGGGCGAGAGTAGTACTAGGATGGGTGACCTCCAGGGAAGTACTCGTGTTGCACCCTTTTTTTGCCAAAATCGATTTTTTTTCCTGTTTTCAGCCAATTTTTGAGGAGCACGGGACGCCACGGCGTAGATCTCGAAAAGAGAAGCGGTTTGAAAAAAAAGATCACTGAAAACGGAGGTCCGAGCGCGAAGTTATGAGCGTTCAAAGAATCAGGGGAGAGTGGGGTAAGGTGTGAAGAACTGGAAGGATGGGAATGACCATATAAACAAATAGGACCAGTGAGTTAATGGATGCGATCATACCAGCACTAATGCACCGGATCCCACCAAAACTCGCAGTTAAGCGTGCTTGGGCGAGAGTAGTACTAGGATGGGTGACCTCGTGGGAAGTCCTCGTGTTGCACCCCTTTTTTCGCCAAAATCCTGTTTTTTTCCCCGTTTCCAGCCAACTTTTGAGGAGCGCGGGCGCCACAGCGTAGATCTCGAAAAGAGAAGCGGTTTGAAAAAAAAGATCACTGAAAACAAAGGTCCGAACGCGAAGTTATGAGCGTTCAATGAATCACGGGAATGTGGGGTAACGTGTGAAGAACAGGAAGGATGGGAAAGACCATATAAACAAAATGGAGCAGTGAGTTAATGGATGCGATCATACTAGCACTAATGCACCGAATCCCATCAGAACTCCGCAGTTAAGCGCGCTTGGGCGAGAGAAGTACTAGGATGGGTGACCTCCTGGGAAGTCCTCGTGTTGCACCCTTTTTTTTGCCAAAATCGATTTTTTTCCCGTTTTCAGCCAATTTTTGAGGAGCACGGGACGCCACGGCGTAGATCTCGAAAAGAGAAGCGGTTTGAAAAAAAAGATCACTGAAAACGGAGGTCCGAGCGCGAAGTTATGAGCGTTCAAAGAATCAGGGGAGAGTGGGGTAAGGTGTGAAGAACTGGAAGGATGGGAATGACCATATAAACAAATAGGACCAGTGAGTTAATGGATGCGATCATACCAGCACTAATGCACCGGATCCCACCAAAACTCGCAGTTAAGCGTGCTTGGGCGAGAGTAGTACTAGGATGGGTGACCTCGTGGGAAGTCCTCGTGTTGCACCCCTTTTTTCGCCAAAATCCTGTTTTTTTCCCGTTTCCAGTCAACTTTTGAGGAGCGCCGGGACGCCACGACGTAGATCTCGAAAAGAGAAGCGGTTTGAAAAAAAAGATCACTGAACTCGGAGGTCCGAGCGCGAAGTTATGAGCGTTCAAAGAATCAAGGGGGGAGTGGGGAAAAGTGTGAAGAACTAGAAGGATGGGTAAAACCATATAAACAAATTGGAGCAGTGAATTAATGGATGCGATCATACCAGCACTAATGCAACGGATCCCATCAGAATTTCGCAGTTAAGCGTGCTTGGGCGAGAGTAGTACTAGGATGGGTGACCTCCTGGGAAGTCGTCGTGTTGCACCCTTTTATCGCCAAAATTGAGTTTTTTTCCTGTTTCCAGCCAATTTTGATGGAGCGCGGGACGCCACGGTGTAGATCTGGAAAAGATTAGCGGTTTCAAAAAAAAGATCACTGCACGAGGTCCGAGCGCGAAGTTATGAGCGTTCAAAGAATCAAGGGAGAGTGGGGTAAGGTGTGAAGAACTGGAAGGATGGGTAAGACCATATAAACAAATAGGAGCAGTGAGTTAATGGATGCGATCATACCAGCACTAATGCGCCGGATCCCATCGAAACTCCGCAGTTAAGCGTGCTTGGGCGAGAGTAGTACTAGGATGGGTGACCTCGTGGGAAGCCTCGTGTTGCACCCCATTTTTCGCCAAAATCCAGTTTTTTTCCCTGTTTCCAGCCAATTTTGAGGAGCGCGGGACGCCACGGTGTAGATCTCTAAAAGAGAAGCGGTTTGAAAAAAAAGATCACTTAAAACGGAGGTCCGAGCGCGAAGTTATGAGCGTTCAAAGAATCAGGGGGGAGTGGGGTAAAGTGTGAAGAACTAGAAGGATGGGTAAAACCATATAAACAAATTGGAGCAGTGAGTTAATGGATGCGATCATACCAGCACTAATGCGCCGGATCCGATCATAATTTCGCAGTTAAGCGTGCTTGGGCGAGAGTAGTACTAGGATGGGTGACCTCCTGGGAAGTCCTCGTGTTGCACCCTTTTTTCGCCAAAATCGATTTCTTTTCCCGTTTCCAGCCAATTTTTGAGGAGTGCGGGTCGCCACGGCGTACATCTCGAAAAGATAAGCGGTTCGAAAAAAAAGATCACTAAAAACAAAGGTCCGAACGCTAAGTTATGAGCGTTCAATGAATCAGGGGGGAGTGGGGTAACGTGTGAAGAACTGGAAGGATGGGAAAGACCATATAAACAAAATGGAGCAGTGAGTTAATGGATGCGATCATACTAGCACTAATGCACTGAATCTCATCAGAACTCCGCAGTTAAGTGCGCTTGAGCCAGAGAAGTACTAGGATGGGTGACCTCTTGGGAAGTCCTCGTGTTGCAACCCTTTTTTCGTCATAATCCATTTTTTTCCCGTTTCCAACCTATTTTTGAGGAGCGCGGGTCGCCACGGCGTACATATCGAAAAGATAAGCGGTTCGAAAAAAAAGATCACTGAAAACAAAGGTCCGAACGCGAAGTTATGAGCGTTCAATGAATCAGGGGGGAGTGGGGTAACGTGTGAAGAACTGGAAGGATGGGAAAGACCATATAAACAAATAGGAGCCGTGAGTTAATGCATGCAATCATACCAGCACTAATGCACCGGATCCCATCAAAACTCGCAGTTAAGCGTGCTTGGGCGAGAGTAGTACTAGGATGGGTGACCTCGTGGGAAGTCCTTGTGTTGCACCCCTTTTTTCGCCAAAATCCTGTTTTTTTCCCCGTTTCCAGCCAACTTTTGAGTAGCGCGGGCGCCACAGCGTAGATCTCGAAAAGAGAAGCGGTTTGAAAAAAAAGATCACTGAAAACGGAGGTCCGAGCGCGAAGTTATGAGCGTTAACAGAATTAGGGGGGAGTGGGGTAAGGTGTGAAGAACTGGAAGGATGGGAATGACCATATAAACAAATAGGAGCAGTGAGTTAATGGATGCGATCATACCAGCACTAATGCACCGGATCCCATCAAAACTCGCAGTTAAGCGTGCTTGGGCGAGAGTAGTACTAGCATGGGTGACCTCGTGGGAAGTCCTCGTGTTGCACCCCTTTTTTCGTCATAATCCAGTTTTTTTTCCCGTTTCCAGCCAACTTTCGAGGAGCGCGGGACGCCACGGCGTAGATCTCGAAAAGAGAAGCGGTTTAAAAAAAGATCACGCAAAGGAGGTCGAGCGCGAAGTTATGAGCGTTCAAAGAATCAGGGGGGAGTGGGGTAACGTGTGAAGAACTGGAAGGATGGGAAAGACCATATAAACAAATAGGAGCCGTGAGTTAATGCATGCGATCATACCAGCACTAATGCACCGGATCCCATCAAAACTCGCAGTTAAGCGTGCTTGGGCGAGAGTAGTACTAGGATGGGTGACCTCGTGGGAAGTCCTCGTGTTGCACCCCTTTTTTCGCGAAAATCCTGTTTTTTTCCCCGTTTCCAGCCAACTTTTGAGGAGCGCGGGCGCCACAGCGTAGATCTCGAAAAGAGAAGCGGTTTGGAAAAAAAGATCACTGAAAACGGAGGTCCGAGCGCGAAGTTATGAGCGTTAAAGAATCAGGGGGGAGTGGGGTAAAGTGTGAAGAACTAGAAGGATGGGTAAAACCATATAAACAAATTGGAGCAGTGAATTAATGGATGCGATCATACCAGCACTAATGCGCCGGATCCCATCAGAATTTCGCAGTTAAGCGTGCTTGGGCGAGAGTAGTACTAGGATGGGTGACCTCCTGGGAAGTCCTCGTGTTGCACCCTTTTTTCGCCAAAATCGATTTCTATTCCCGTTTCCAGCCAATTTTTGAGGAGCGCGGGTCGCCACGGCGTACATCTCGAAAAGATAAGCGGTTCGAAAAAAAAGATCACTGAAATCAAAGGTCCGAACGTGAAGTTATGAGCGTTCAATGAATCACGGGAATGTGGGGTAACGTGTGAAGAACTGGAAGGATGGGAAAGACCATATAAACAAAATGGAGCAGTGAGTTAATGGATGCGATCATACTAGCACTAATGCACCGAATCCCATCAGAACTCCGCGTTAAGTGCGCTTAGGCGAGAAGTACTAGGATGGGTGACCTCTTGGGAAGTCCTCGTGTTGCACCCTTTTTTCGTCATAATCCATTTTTTCCCGTTTCCAACCAATTTTTGAGGAGCGCGGGTCGCCACGGCGTACATATCGAAAAAGATAAGCGGTTCGAAAAAAAGATCACTGAAAACAAAGGTCGGAACGCGAGTTATGAGCGTTCAATGAATCAGGGGGGAGTGGGGTAACGTGTGAAGAACTGGAAGGATGGGAAAGACCATATAAACAAATTGGAGCAGTGAGTTAATGGATGCGATCATACTAGCACTAATGCACCGAATCCCATCAGAACTCCGCAGTTAAGCGCGCTTGGGCGAGAGAAGTACTAGGATGGGCGACCTCCAGGGAAGTCCTCGTGTTGCACCCTTTTTTTTACCAAAATCGATTTTTTTCCCGTTTTCAGCCAATTTTTGAGGAGCACGGGACGCCACGGCGTAGATCTCGAAAAGAGAAGCGGTTTGAAAAAAAGATCACGAAAGTCAGAGGCTCGAAGTTATGAGCGTTCAAAGAATCGGGGAGAGTGGGGTAAGGTGTGAAGAACTGGAAGGATGGGAATGACCATATAAACAAATAGGAGCAGTGAGTTAATGGATGCGATCATACCAGGACTAATGCACCGGATCCCATCAAAACTCGCAGTTAAGCGTGCTTGGGCGAGAGTAGTACTAGGATGGGTGACCTCGTGGGAAGTCCGCGTGTTACACACCTTTTTTCGCCAAAATCCAGTTTTTTTTCCCGTTTCCAGTCAACTTTCGAGGAGCGCGGGACGCCACGGCGTAGATCTCGAAAAGAGAAGCGGTTTGAAAAAAAAGATCACCGAAACGGAGGTCGGCGCGAAGTTATGAGCGTTCAAAGAATCAGGGGGGAGTGGGGTAAAGTGTGAAGAACTAGAAGGATGGGTAAAACCATATAAACAAATTGGAGCAGTGAATTAATGGATGCGATCATACCAGCACTAATGCACCGGATCCCATCAGAATTTTGCAGTTAAGCGTGCATGGGCGAGAGTAGTACTAGGATGGGTGACCTCCTGGGAAGTCGTCGTGTTGCACCCTTTTATCGCCAAAATCGAGTTTTTTTCCTATTTCCTGCCAATTTTAAAGGAGCGCGGGACGCCACGGTGTAGATCTGGAAAAGATTAGCGGTTTCAAAAAAAAGATCACTTGGCAGAGTCGAGCGCGAAGTTATGAGCGTTCAAAGAATCAAGGGAGAGTGGGATAAGGTGTGAAGAACTGGAAGGATGGGTAAGACCATATAAACAAATAGGAGCAGTGAGTTAATGGATGCGATCATACCAGCACTAATGCGCCGGATCCCATCAAAACTCCGCAGTTAAGCGTGCTTGGGCGAGAGTAGTACTAGGATGGGTGACCTCGTGGGAAGCCTCGTGTTGCACCCCTTTTTTCGCCAAAATCCAGTTTTTTTCCCCGTTTCCAGCCAACTTTTGAGGAGCACGGGACGCCACGGTGTAGATCTCGAAAAGATAAGCGGTTTCGAAAAAAAGATCACTTGAAAACGAAGGTCCGAGCGCGAAGTTATGAGCGTTCAAAGAATCAGGGGGGAGTGGGGTAACGTGTGAAGAACTGGAAGGATAGGATAAAACCATATAAACAAAATGGAGCGGTGAGTTAATGGATGCGATCATACTAGCACTAATGCACTGAATCCCATCAGAACTCCGCTGTTAAGTGCGCTTGGGCGAGAGTAGTACTAGGATGGGTGACCTCCTGGGAAGTCCTCGTGTTGCACCCCTTTTTTCGTCATAATCCATTTTTTTCCCGTTTCCAACCAATTTTTGAGGAGCGCGGGTCGCCACGGCGTACATCTCGAAAAGATAAGCGGTTCGAAAAAAAGATCACTTGAAAACAAAGGTCCGAACGTGAAGTTATGAGCGTTCAATGAATCAGGGGGGAGTGGGGTAACGTGTGAAGAACTGGAAGGATGGGAAAGACCATATAAACAAATTGGAGCAGTGAGTTAATGGATGCGATCATACTAGCACTAATGCACCGAATCCCATCAGAACTCCGCAGTTAAGCGCGCTTGGGCGAGAGAAGTACAAGGATGGGTGACCTCCTGGGAAGTCCTCGTGTTGCACCCCTTTTTTTGCCAAAATCGATTTTTTCCCGTTTTCAGCCAATTTTTGAGGAGCACGAGACGCCACGGCGTAGATCTCGAAAAGAGAAGCGGTTTGAAAAAAGATCACGAAAACGGAGGTCGAGCTCGAAGTTATGAGCGTTAAAGAATCGGGGAGAGTGGGGTAAGGTGTGAAGCTGGAAGGATGGGAATGACCATATAAACAAATTGGAGCGGTGAGTTAATGGATGCGATCATACTAGCACTAATGCACCGAATCCCATCGAACTCGCTTGTTAAGCGCGCTTGGGCGAGAAGTACTAGGATGGGCGACCTCTGGGAAGTCCTCGTGTTGCACCCCTTTTTTTGCCAAAATCGATTTTTTTCCCGTTTTCAGCCAATTTTTGAGGAGCACGGGACGCCACGGCGTAGATCTCGAAAAGAGAAGCGGTTTGAAAAAAAAGATCACTGAAAACGGAGGTCCGAGCTCGAAGTTATGAGCGTTCAAAGAATCAGGGGAGAGTGGGGTAAGGTGTGAAGAACTGGAAGGATGGGAATGACCATATAAACAAATAGGAGCAGTGAGTTAATGGATGCGATCATACCAGCACTAATGCACCGGATCCCATCAAAACTCGCAGTTAAGCGTGCTTGGGCGAGAGTAGTACTAGGATGGGTGACCTCGTGGGAAGTCCTCGTGTTGCACCCCTTTTTTCGCCAAAATCCATATTTTTGCCCCGTTTCCAGCCAACTTTTGAGGGGCGCGGGACGCCACGGCGTAGATCTCGAAAAGAGAAGCGGTTTGAAAAAAAAAGATCAAACGGAGGTCGGTCGGCGCGAAGTTATGAGCGTTCAAAGAATCGGGGGAGGGGGGTAAAGTGTGAAGAACTAGAAGGATGGGTAAAACCATATAAACAAATTGGAGCTGGTGAATTAATGGATGCGATCATACCAGCACTAATGCACCGGATCCCATCAGAATTTCGCAGTTAAGCGTGCTTGGGCGAGAGTAGTACTAGGATGGGTGACCTCCTGGGAAGTCGTCGTGTTGCACCCTTTTATCGCCAAAATCGAGTTTTTTTTCCTGTTTCCAGCCAATTTTGAAGGAGCGCGGGACGCCACGGTGTAGATCTGGAAAAGATTAGCGGTTTCAAAAAAAGATCACTGAAAACCGAGGTCCGAGCGCGAAATTATGAGCGTTCAAAGAATCAAGGGAGAGTGGGGTAAGGTGTGAAGAACTGGAAGGATGGGTAAGACCATATAAACAAATAGGAGCAGTGAGTTAATGGATGCGATCATACCAGCACTAATGCGCCGGATCCCATCAAAACTACGCAGTTAAGCGTGCTTGGGCGAGAGTAGTACTAGGATGGGTGACCTCGTGGGAAGCCTCGTGTTGCACCCCTTTTTTCGCCAAAATCCAGTTTTTTTCCCCGTTTCCAGCCAACTTTTGAGGAGCGCGGGACGCCACGGCGTAGATCTCGAAAAGATAAGCGGTTCGAAAAAAAAGATCACTGAAAACAAAGGTCCGAACGCGAAGTTATGAGCGTTCAATGAATCAGGGGGAGTGGGGTAACGTGTGAAGAACTGGAAGGATGGGAAAGACCATATAAACAAAATGGAGCAGTGAGTTAATGGATGCGATCATACTAGCACTAATGCACCGAATCCCATCAGAACTCCGCAGTTAAGCGCGCTTGGGCGAGAGAAGTACTAGGATGGGTGACCTCCTGGGAAGTCCTCGTGTTGCACCCCTTTTTTCGCCATAATCCATTTTTTTCCCGTTTCCAACCAATTTTTGAGGAGCGCGGGTCGCCACGGCGTACATCTCGAAAAGATAAGCGGTTCGAAAAAAAAGATCACTGAAAACAAAGGTCCGAACGCGAAGTTATGAGCGTTCAATGAATCAGGGGGGAGTGGGGTAACGTGTGAAGAACTGGAAGGATGGGAAAGACCATATAAACAAATTGGAGCAGTGAGTTAATGGATGCGATCATACTAGCACTAATGCACCGGATCCCATCAGAACTCCGCAGTTAAGCGTGCTTGGGCGAGAGTAGTACTAGGATGGGTGACCTCCTGGGAAGTCCTCGTGTTGCACCCCTTTTTTTGCCAAAATCGATTATTTTCCCGTTTTCAGCCAATTTTTTAGGAGCGCGGGACGCCACGGCGTAGATCTCGAAAAGAGAAGCGGTTTGAAAAAAAAGATCACTGAAAACGGAGGTCCGAGCTCGAAGTTATGAGCGTTAAAAGAATCGGGGGGAGTGGGGTAAAGTGTGAAGAACTAGAAGGATGGGTAAAACCATATAAACAAATTGGAGCAGTGAGTTAATGGATGCGATCATACCAGCACTAATGCACCGGATCCCATCAGAATTTCGCAGTTAAGCGTGCTTGGGCGAGAGTAGTACTAGGATGGGTGACCTCCTGGGAAGTCGTCGTGTTGCACCCTTTTATCGCCAAAATCGAGTTTTTTCCCGTTTCCAGCCAATTTTGAAGGAGCGTGGGACGCCACGGTGTAGATCTGGAAAAGATTAGCGGTTTCAAAAAAAGATCACTGAAAAGGAGGTCCGAGCGCGAAGTTATGAGCGTTCAAAGAATCAAGGGAGAGTGGGGTAAGGTGTGAAGAACTGGAAGGATGGGTAAGACCATATAAACAAATAGGAGCAGTGAGTTAATGGATGCGATCATACCAGCACTAATGCGCCGGATCCCATCAAAACTCCGCAGTTAAGCGTGCTTGGGCGAGAGTAGTACTAGGTTGGGTGACCTCGTGGGAAGTCCTCGTGTTGCACCCCTTTTTCGCCAAAATCCAGTTTTTTTCCCCGTTTCCAGCCAACTTTTGAGGAGCGCGGGACGCCACGGCGTAGATCTCGAAAAAGATAAGCGGTTTGAAAAAAAAGATCACTTAAAACGGAGGTCCGAGCGCGAAGTTATGAGCGTTGAAAGAATCAGGGGGGGTGGGGTAAAGTGTGAAGAACTAGAAGGATGGGTAAAACCATATAAACAAATTGGAGCAGTGAGTTAATGGATGTGATCATACCAGCACTAATGCGCCGGATCCGATCAGAATTTCGCTGTTAAGCGTGCTTGGGCGAGAGTAGTACTAGGATGGGTGACCTCCTGGGAAGTCCTCGTGTTGCACCCTTTTTTCGCCAAAATCGATTTCTTTTCCCGTTTCCAGCCAATTTTTGAGGAGCGCGGGTCGCCACGGCGTACATCTCGAAAAGATAAGCGGTTCGAAAAAAAAGATCACTGAAAACAAAGGTCCGAACGCGAAGTTATGAGCGTTCAATGAATCAGGGGGGAGTGGGGTAACGTGTGAAGAACTGGAAGGATGGGAAAGACCATATAAACAAAATGGAGCAGTGAGTTAATGGATGCGATCATACTAGCACTAATGCACCGAATCCCATCAGAACTCCGCAGTTAAGCGCGCTTGGGCGAGAGAAGTACTAGGATGGGTGACCTCCTGGGAAGTCCTCGTGTTGCACCCCTTTTTTCGTCATAATCCATTTTTTTCCCGTTTCCAACCAATTTTTGAGGAGCGCGGGTCGCCACGGCGTACATCTCGAAAAGATAAGCGGTTCGAAAAAAAAGATCACTGAAAACAAAGGTCCGAACGCGAAGTTATGAGCGTTCAATGAATCAGGGGGGAGTGGGGTAACGTGTGAAGAACTGGAAGGATGGGAAAGACCATATAAACAAATTGGAGCAGTGAGTTAATGGATGCGATCATACTAGCACTAATGCACCGAATCCCATCAGAACTCCGCAGTTAAGCGCGCTTGGGCGAGAGAAGTACTAGGATGGGTGACCTCCTGGGAAGTCCTCGTGTTGCACCCCTTTTTTGCCAAAATCGATTTTTTTTCCCGTTTTCAGCCAATTTTTGAGGAGCACGGGACGCCACGGCGTAGATCTCGAAAAGAGAAGCGGTTTGAAAAAAAGATCACTGAAAACGGAGGTCCGAGCGCGAAGTTATGAGCGTTCAAAGAATCAGGGGAGAGTGGGGTAAGGTGTGAAGAACTGGAAGGATGGGAATGACCATATAAACAAATAGGAGCAGTGAGTTAATGGATGCGATCATACCAGCACTAATGCACCGGATCCCATCAAAACTTCGCAGTTAAGCGTGCTTGGGCGAGAGTAGTACTAGGATGGGTGACCTCGTGGGAAGTCCTCGTGTTGCACCCCTTTTTTCGCCAAAATCCAGTTTTTTCCCCGTTTCCAGCCAACTTTTGAGGAGCGCGGGACGCCACGGCGTAGATCTCGAAAAGAGAAGCGGTTTGAAAAAAAAGATCACTGAAAACGGAGGTCCGAGCGCGAAGTTATGAGCGTTCAAAGAATCAGGGGGGAGTGGGGTAAAGTGTGAAGAACTAGAAGGATGGGTAAAACCATATAAACAAATTGGAGCAGTGAGTTAATGGATGCGATCATACCAGCACTAATGCACCGGATCCCATCAGAATTTCGCAGTTAAGCGTGCTTGGGCGAGAGTAGTACTAGGATGGGTGACCTCCTGGGAAGTCCTCGTGTTGCACCCTTTTTTCGCCAAAATCGATTTTTTTCCCGTTTCCAGCCAATTTTGAAGGAGCGCGGGACGCCACGGTGTAGATCTGGAAAAGATTAGCGGTTTCAAAAAAAAGATCACTGAAAATCGAGGTCCGAGCGCGAAGTTATGAGCGTTCAAAGAATCAAGGGAGAGTGGGGTAAGGTGTGAAGAACTGGAAGGATGGGTAAGACCATATAAACAAATAGGAGCAGTGAGTTAATGGATGCGATCATACCAGCACTAATGCGCCGGATCCCATCAAAACTCCGCAGTTAAGCGTGCTTGGGCGAGAGTAGTACTAGGATGGGTGACCTCGTGGGAAGTCCTCGTGTTGCACCCCTTTTTTCGCCAAAATCCAGTTTTTTTCCCCGTTTCCAGCCAACTTTTGAGGAGCGCGGGACGCCACGGCGTAGATCTCGAAAAGATAAGCGGTTTGAAAAAAAGATCACTTAAAACGGAGGTCCGAGCGCGAAGTTATGAGCGTTCAAAGAATCAGGGGGGAGTGGGGTAAAGTGTGAAGAACTAGAAGGATGGGTAAAACCATATAAACAAATTGGAGCAGTGAGTTAATGGATGCGATCATACCAGCACTAATGCGCCGGATCCGATCAGAATTTCGCAGTTAAGCGTGCTTGGGCGAGAGTAGTACTAGGATGGGTGACCTCCTGGGAAGTCCTCGTGTTGCACCCTTTTTTCGCCAAAATCGATTTATTTTCCCGTTTCCAGCCAATTTTTGAGGAGCGCGGGTCGCCACGGCGTACATCTCGAAAAGATAAGCGGTTCGAAAAAAAAGATCACTGAAAAAAAAGGTCCGAACGCGAAGTTATGAGCGTTCAATGAATCAGGGGGTAGTGGGGAAACGTGTGAAGAACTGGAAGGATGGGAAATACCATATAAACAAATAGGAGCAGTGAGTTAATGGATGCGATCATACCAGCACTAATGCGCCGGATCCCATCAAAACTCCGCAGTTAAGCGTGCTTGGGCGAGAGTAGTACTAGGATGGGTGACCTCGTGGGAAGTCCTCGTGTTGCACCCCTTTTTTTGCCAAAATCGATTTTTTCCCGTTTTCTGCCAATTTTTCAGGAGCATGGGACACCACGGTGTAGATTTCGAAAAGATAAGGGGTTTGAAGAAAAAGATCACTGAAAACGGAGGTCCGAGCGCGAAGTTATGAGCGTTCAAAGAATCTGGGGAGAGTGGGGTAAGGTGTGAAGAACTGGAAGGACGGGAATGACCATATAAACAAATAGGAGCAGTGAGTTAATGGATGCGATCATACCAGCACTAATGCACCGGATCCCATCAAAACTCGCAGTTAAGCGTGCTTGGGCGAGAGTAGTACTAGGATGGGTGACTTCGTGGGAAGTCCTCGTGTTGCACCCCTTTTTTCGCCAAAATCCAGATTTTTGCCCCGTTTCCAGCCAACTTTTGAGGGGCGCGGGACGCCACGGCGTAGATCTCGAAAAGAGAAGCGGTTTGAAAAAAAAGAACACTGAAAACGGAGGTCCGTGCGCGAAGTTATGAGCGTTCAAAGAATCAGGGGGGAGTGGGGTAAAGTGTGAAGAACTAGAAGGATGGGTAAAACCATATAAACAAATTGGTGCAGTGATTTAATGGATGCGATCATACCAGCACTAATGCACCGGATCCCATCAGAATTTCGCAGTTAAGCGTGCTTGGACGAGAGTAGTACTAGGATGGGTGACCTCCTGGGAAGTCGTCGTGTTGCACCCTTTTATCGCAAAAATCGAGTTTTTTTCCCTTTTCCAGCCAATTTTGAAGGAGCGCGGGACGCCACGATGTAGATCTGGAAAAGATTAGCGGTTTCAAAAAAAAGATCACTGAAAACCGAGGTCCGAGCGCGAAATTATGAGCGTTCAAAGAATCAAGGGAGAGTGGGGTAAGGTGTGAAGAACTGGAAGGATGGGAATGACCATATAAACAAATAGGAGCAGTGAGTTAATGGATGCGATCATACCAGCACTAATGCGCCGGATCCCATCAAAACTTCACAGTTAAGCGTGCTTGGGCGAGAGAAGTACTAGGATGGGTGACCTCCTGGGAAGTCCTCGTGTTGCACCCCTTTTTTCGTCATAATCCATTTTTTTCCCTTTTCCAACCAATTTTTGAGGAGCGCGGGTCGCCACGCCGTACATCTCGAAAAGATAAGCGGTTCGAAAAAAAAGATCACTGAAAACAAAGGTCCGAACGCGAAGTTATGAGCGTTCAATGAATCAAGGGGGATAGGGTAACGTGTGAAGAACTGGAAGGATGGGAAAGACCATATAAACAAATTGGAGCAGTGAGTTAATGGATGCGATCATACTAGCACAAATGCACCGAATCCCATCAGAACTCCGCAGTTAAGCGCGCTTAGGCGAGAGAAGTACTAGGATGGGTGACCTCCTGGGAAGTCCTCGTGTTGCACCCCTTTTTTTGCCAAAATCGATTTTTTTCACGTTTTCAGCCAATTTTTGAGGAGCACGGGACGCCACGGCGTAGATCTCGAAAAGAGAAGCGGTTTGAAAAAAAAGATCACTGAAAACGGAGGTCCGAGCGCGAAGTTATGAGCGTTCAAAGAATCAGGGGAGAGTGGGGTAAGGTGTGAAGAACTGGAAGGATGGGAATGACCATATAAACAAATAGGAGCAGCGAGTTAATGGATGCGATCATACCAGCACTAATGCACCGGATCCCATCAAAACTCGCAGTTAAGCGTGCTTGGGCGAGAGTAGTACTAGGATGGGTGACCTCGTGGGAAGTCCTCGTGTTGCACCCCTTTTTTCGCCAAAATCTAGTTTTTTCCCCGTTTCCAGCAAACTTTTGAGGAGCGCGGGACGCCACGGCGTAGATCTCGAAAAGAGAAGCGGTTTGAAAAAAAAGATCACTGAAAACGGAGGTCCGAGCGCGAAGTTATGAGCGTTAAAAGAATCAGGGGGAGTGGGGTAAAGTGTGAAGAACTAGAAGGATGGGTAAAACCATATAAACAAATTGGAGCAGTGAGTTAATGGATGCGATCATACCAGCACTAATGCACCAGATCCGATCAGAACTTCTCAGTTAAGCGTGCTTGGGCGAGAGTAGTACTAGGATGGGTGACGTCCTGGGAAGTCCTCGTGTTGCACCCTTTTTTCGCCAAAATTGATTTTTTTCCCGTTTCCAGCCAATTTTTGAGGAGCGCGGGACGCCACGGTGTAGATCTGGAAAAGATTAGCGGTTTCAAAAAAAAGATCACTGAAAACCGAGGTCCGAGCGCGAAGTTATGAGCGTTCAAAGAATCAAGTGAGAGTGGGGTAAGGTGTGAAGAACTGGAAGGATGGGTAAGACCATATAAACAAATAGGAGCAGTGAGTTAATGGATGCGATCATACCAGCAATAATGCGCCGGATCCCATCAAAACTCCGCAGTTAAGCGTGCTTGGGCGAGAGTAGTACTAGGATGGGTGACCTCGTGGGAAGTCCTCGTGTTGCACCCCTTTTTTCGCCAAAATCCAGTTTTTTTCCCCGTTTCCAGCTATCTTTTGAGGAGCACGGGACGCCACGGCGTAGATCTCGAAAAGATAAGCGGATTGAAAAAAAAGATCACTTAAAACGGAGGTCCGAGCGCGAAGTTATGAGCGTTCAAAGAATCAGGGGGGAGTGGGGTAAAGTGTGAAGAACTAGAAGGATGGGTATAACCATATAAACAAATTGGAGCAGTGAGTTAATGGATTCGATCATACCAGCACTAATGCGCCGGATCCGATCAGAATTTCGCAGTTAAGCGTGCTTGGACGAGAGTAGTACTAGGATGGGTGACCTCCTGGGAAGTCCTCGTGTTGCACCCTTTTTTCGCCAAAATCGATTTCTTTTCCCGTTTCCAGCCAATTTTTGAGAAGCACGTGTCGCCACGGCGTACATCTCGAAAAGATAAGCGGTTCGAAAATAAAGATCACTGAAAACAAAGGTCCGAACGCGAAGTTATGAGCGTTCAATGAATCAGGGGGGAGTGGGGAAACGTGTGAAGAACTGGAAGGATGGGAAATACCATATAAACAAAATGGAGCAGTGAGTTAATGGATGCGATCATACTAGCACTAATGCACCGAATCCCATCAGAACTCCGCAGTTAAGCGCGCTTGGGCGAGAGAAGTACTAGGATGGGTGACCTCCTGGGAAGTCCTCGTGTTGCACCCCTTTTTTCGTCATAATCCATTTTTTTCCATTTTCCAACCAATTTTTGAGGAGCGCAGGTCGCCACGGCGTACATCTCGAAAAGATAAGCGGTTCGAAAAAAAAGATCACTGAAAACAAAGGTCCGAACGCGAAGTTATGAGCGTTCAATGAATCAGGGGGGGATAGGGTAACGTGTGAAGAACTGGAAGGATGGGAAAGACCATATAAACAAATTGGAGCAGTGAGTTAATGGATGCGATCATACTAGCACTAATGCACCGAATCCCATCAGAACTCCGCAGTTAAGCGCGCTTGTGCGAGAGAAGTACTAGGATGGGTGACCTCCTGGGAAGTCCTCGTGTTGCACCCCTTTTTTTGCCAAAATCGATTTTTTTCCCGTTTTCAGCCAATTATTGAGGAACACGGGACGCCACGGCGTAGATCTCGAAAAGAGAAGCGGTTTGAAAAAAAAGATCACTGAAAACGGAGGTCCGAGCGCGAAGTTATGAGCGTTCAAAGAATCAGGGGAGAGTGGGGTAAGGTGTGAAGAACTGGAAGGATGGGAATGACCATATAAACAAATAGGAGCAGTGAGTTAATGGATGCGATCATACCAGCACTAATGCACTGGATCCCATCAAAACTCGCAGTTAAGCGTGCTTGGGCGAGAGTAGTACTAGGATGGGTGACCTCGTGGGAAGTCCTCGTGTTGCACACCTTTTTTCGCCAAAATCTAGTTTTTTCCCCGTTTCCAGCCAACTTTTGAGGAGCGCGGGACGCCACGGCGTAGATCTCGAAAAGAGAAGCGGTTTTAAAAAAAAGATCACTGAAAACGGAGGTCCGAGCGCGAAGTTATGAGCGTTCAAAGAATCAGGGGGGAGTGGGGTAAAGTGTGAAGAACTAGAAGGATGGGTAAAACCAAATAAACAAATTGGAGCAGTGAGTTAATGGATGCGATCATACCAGCACTAATGCACCGGATCCGATCAGAATTTCTCAGTTAAGCGTGCTTGGGCGAGAGTAGTACTAGGATGGGTGACCTCCTGGGAAGTCCTCGTGTTGCACCCTTTTTTCGCCAAAATCTTTTTTTTTCCCATTTCCAGCCAATTTTTGAGGAGCGTGGGGACGCCACGGTGTAGATCTGGAAAAGATTAGCGGTTTCAAAAAAAAGATCACTGAAAACCGAGGTCCGAGCGCGAAGTTATGAGCGTTCAAAGAATCAGGGGAGAGTGGGGTAAGGTGTGAAGAACTGGAAGGATGGGAATGACCATATAAACAAATAGGAGCAGTGAGTTAATGGATGCGATCATACCAGCACTAATGCACCGGATCCCATCAAAACTCGCAGTTAAGCGTGCTTGGGCGAGAGTAGTACTAGGATGGGTGACCTCGTGGGAAGTCCTCGTGTTGCACCCCTTTTTTCGCCAAAATCCAGTTTTTTTCCCCGTTTCCAGCCAACTTTTGAGGAGCGCGGGACGCCAGGGCGTAGATCTCGAAAAGATAAGCGGTTTGAAAAAAAAGATCACTTAAAACGGAGGTCTGAGCGCGAAGTTATGAGCGTTCAAAGAATCAGGGGGGAGTGGGGTAAAGTGTGAAGAACTAGAAGGATGGGTAAAACCATATAAACAAATTGGAGCAGTGAGTTAATTGATGCGATCATACCAGAACTAATGCACCGGATCCGATCAGAATTTCTCAGTTAAGCGTGCTTGGGCGAGAGTAGTACTAGGATGGGTGACCTCCTGGGAACTCCTCGTGTTACACCCTTTTTTCGCCAAAATCGATTTTTTTCCCGTTTCCAGCCAATTTGTGAAGAGCGCCAGACGCCACGGTGTAGATCTGGAAAAGATTAGCGGTTTCAAAAAAAAGATCACAGAAAACCGAGGTCCGAGCGCGAAGTTATGAGCGTTCAAAGAATCAGGGGAGAGTGGGGTAAGGTGTGAAGAACTGGAAGGATGGGTAAGACCATATAAACAAATAGGAGCAGTGAGTTAATGGATGCGACCATACCAGCACTAATGCATCGGATCCCATCAACACTCCGCAGTTAAGCGTGCTTGGGCGAGAGTAGTACTAGGATGGGTGACCTCGTGGGAAGTCCTCGTGTTGCACCCCGTTTTTCGCCAAAATCCAGTTTTTTTTCCCGTTTCCAGCCAACTTTTGAGGAGCGCGGGACGCCACGGCGTAGATCTCGAAAAGAGAAGCGGTTTGAAAAAAAAGATCACTGAAAACGGAGGTCCGAGCGCGAAGTTATGAGCGTTCAAAGAATCAGGGGGGAGTGGGGTAAAGTGTGAAGAACTAGAAGGATGGGTAAAACCATATAAACAAATTGGAGCAGTGAGTTAATGGATGCGATCATACCAGCACTAATGCACCAGATCCGATCAGAACTTCTCAGTTAAGCGTGCTTGGGCGAGAGTAGTACTAGGATGGGTGACGTCCTGGGAAGTCCTCGTGTTGCACCCTTTTTTCGCCAAAATTGATTTTTTTCCCGTTTCCAGCCAATTTTTGAGGAGCGCGGGACGCCACGGTGTAGATCTGGAAAAGATTAGCGGTTTCAAAAAAAAGATCACTGAAAACCGAGGTCCGAGCGCGAAGTTATGAGCGTTCAAAGAATCAAGTGAGAGTGGGGTAAGGTGTGAAGAACTGGAAGGATGGGTAAGACCATATAAACAAATAGGAGCAGTGAGTTAATGGATGCGATCATACCAGCAATAATGCGCCGGATCCCATCAAAACTCCGCAGTTAAGCGTGCTTGGGCGAGAGTAGTACTAGGATGGGTGACCTCGTGGGAAGTCCTCGTGTTGCACCCCTTTTTTCGCCAAAATCCAGTTTTTTTCCCCGTTTCCAGCTATCTTTTGAGGAGCACGGGACGCCACGGCATAGATCTCGAAAAGATAAGCGGATTGAAAAAAAAGATCACTTAAAACGGAGGTCCGAGCGCGAAGTTATGAGCGTTCAAAGAATCAGGGGGGAGTGGGGTAAAGTGTGAAGAACTAGAAGGATGGGTATAACCATATAAACAAATTGGAGCAGTGAGTTAATGGATTCGATCATACCAGCACTAATGCGCCGGATCCGATCAGAATTTCGCAGTTAAGCGTGCTTGGACGAGAGTAGTACTAGGATGGGTGACCTCCTGGGAAGTCCTCGTGTTGCACCCTTTTTTCGCCAAAATCGATTTCTTTTCCCGTTTCCAGCCAATTTTTGAGAAGCACGTGTCGCCACGGCGTACATCTCGAAAAGATAAGCGGTTCGAAAATAAAGATCACTGAAAACAAAGGTCCGAACGCGAAGTTATGAGCGTTCAATGAATCAGGGGGGAGTGGGGAAACGTGTGAAGAACTGGAAGGATGGGAAATACCATATAAACAAAATGGAGCAGTGAGTTAATGGATGCGATCATACTAGCACTAATGCACCGAATCCCATCAGAACTCCGCAGTTAAGCGCGCTTGGGCGAGAGAAGTACTAGGATGGGTGACCTCCTGGGAAGTCCTCGTGTTGCACCCCTTTTTTCGTCATAATCCATTTTTTTCCATTTTCCAACCAATTTTTGAGGAGCGCAGGTCGCCACGGCGTACATCTCGAAAAGATAAGCGGTTTCGAAAAAAAGATCACCGAAAACAAAGGTCGAGCGCGAAGTTATGAGCGTTCAATGAATCAGGGGGGAGTGGGTAACGTGTGAAGAACTTGAAGGATGGGAAAGACCATATAAACAAATTGGAGCAGTGAGTTAATGGATGCGATCATACTAGCACTAATGCACCGAATCCCATCAGAACTCCGCAGTTAAGCGTGCTTGGGCGAGAGTAGTACTAGGATGGGTGACCTCCTGGGAAGTCCTCGTGTTGCACCCCTTTTTTTGCCAAAATCGATTTTTTTCCCGTTTTCAGCCAATTATTGAGGAGCACGGGACGCCACGGCGTAGATCTCGAAAAAGAGAAGCGGTTTGAAAAAAAAAGATCACTGAAAACGGAGGTCCGAGCGCGAAGTTATGAGCGTTCAAAGAATCAGGGGAGAGTGGGGTAAGGTGTGAAGAACTGGAAGGATGGGAATGACCATATAAACAAATAGGAGCAGTGAGTTAATGGATGCGATCATACCAGCACTAATGCACTGGATCCCATCAAAACTCGCAGTTAAGCGTGCTTGGGCGAGAGTAGTACTAGGATGGGTGACCTCGTGGGAAGTCCTCGTGTTGCACCCCTTTTTTCGCCAAAATCTAGTTTTTTCCCCGTTTCCAGCCAACTTTTGAGGAGCGCGGGACGCCACGGCGTAGATCTCGAAAAGAGAAGCGGTTTTAAAAAAAAGATCACTGAAAACGGAGGTCCGAGCGCGAAGTTATGAGCGTTCAAAGAATCAGGGGGGAGTGGGGTAAAGTGTGAAGAACTAGAAGGATGGGTAAAACCAAATAAACAAATTGGAGCAGTGAGTTAATGGATGCGATCATACCAGCACTAATGCACCGGATCCCATCAGAATTTCTCAGTTAAGCGTGCTTGGGCGAGAGTAGTACTAGGATGGGTGACCTCCTGGGAAGTCCTCGTGTTGCACCCTTTTTTCGCCAAAATCTTTTTTTTTCCCATTTCCAGCCAATTTTTGAGGAGCGTGGGACGCCACGGTGTAGATCTGGAAAAGATTAGCGGTTTCAAAAAAAAGATCACTGAAAACCGAGGTCCGAGCGCGAAGTTATGAGCGTTCAAAGAATCAGGGGAGAGTGGGGTAAGGTGTGAAGAACTGGAAGGATGGGAATGACCATATAAACAAATAGGAGCAGTGAGTTAATGGATGCGATCATACCAGCACTAATGCACCGGATCCCATCAAAACTCGCAGTTAAGCGTGCTTGGGCGAGAGTAGTACTAGGATGGGTGACCTCGTGGGAAGTCCTCGTGTTGCACCCCTTTTTTCGCTAAAATCCAGTTTTTTTTCCCCGTTTCCAGCCAACTTTTGAGGAGCGCGGGACGCCAGGGCGTAGATCTCGAAAAGATAAGCGGTTTGAAAAAAAAGATCACTTAAAACGGAGGTCCGAGCGCGAAGTTATGAGCGTTCAAAGAATCAGGGGGGAGTGGGGTAAAGTGTGAAGAACTAGAAGGATGGGTAAAACCATATAAACAAATTGGAGCAGTGAGTTAATTGATGCGATCATACCAGAACTAATGCACCGGATCCGATCAGAATTTCTCAGTTAAGCGTGCTTGGGCGAGAGTAGTACTAGGATGGGTGACCTCCTGGGAACTCCTCGTGTTGCACCCTTTTTTCGCCAAAATCGATTTTTTTCCCGTTTCCAGCCAATTTGTGAAGAGCGCCAGACGCCACGGCGTAGATCTCGAAAAGAGAAGCGGTTTGAAAAAAAAGATCCACGAAAACCCAGGGTCCGAGCGCGAAGTTATGAGCGTTCAAAGAATCGGGGAGAGTGGGGTAAGGTGTGAAGAAGCTGGAAGGATGGGTAAGACCATATAAACAAATAGGAGCAGTGAGTTAATGGATGCGACCATACCAGCACTAATGCATCGGATCCCATCAACACTCCGCAGTTAAGCGTGCTTGGGCGAGAGTAGTACTAGGATGGGTGACCTCGTGGGAAGTCCTCGTGTTGCACCCCGTTTTTCGCCAAAATCCAGTTTTTTTTCCCGTTTCCAGCCAACTTTTGAGGAGCGCGGGACGCCACGGCGTAGATCTCGAAAAAGAGAAGCGGTTTGAAAAAAAGATCACACAAACGGAGGTCCGAGCGCGAAGTTATGAGCGTTCAAAGAATCAGGGGGGAGTGGGGTAAAGTGTGAAGAACTAGAAGGATGGGTAAAACCATATAAACAAATTGGAGCAGTGAGTTAATGGATGCGATCATACCAGCACTAATGCACCGGATCCCATCAGAATTTCGCAGTTAAGCGTGCTTGGGCGAGAGTAGTACAAGGATGGGTGACCTCCTGGGAAGTCCTCGTGTTGCACCCTTTTTTCGCCAAAATCGATTTTTTTTCCCGTTTCCTGCCAATTTTTGAGGAGCGCGGGACGCCACGGTGTAGATCTGGAAAAGATTAGCGGTTTCAAAAAAAAGATCACTGAAAACCGAGGTCCGAGCGCGAAGTTATGAGCGTTCAAAGAATCAGGGGAGAGTGGGGTAAGGTGTGAAGAACTGGAAGGATGGGTAAGACCATATAAACAAATAGGAGCTGTGAGTTAATGGATGCGATCATACCAGCACTAATGCGCCGGATCACATCAAAACTCCGCTGTTAAGCGTGCTTGGGCGAGAGTAGTACTAGGATGGGTGACCTCGTGGGAAGTCCTCGTGTTGCACCCCTTTTATTGCCAAAATCGATTTTTTCCCGTTTTCTGCCAATTTTTGAGGAGCACGGGACGCCACGGCGTAGATTTCGAAAAGATAAGGGGTTTGAAAAAAAAGATCACTGAAAACGGAGGTCCGAGCGCGAAGTTATGAGCGTTCAAAGAATCTGGGGAGAGTGGGGTAAGGTGTGATGAACTGGAAGGATGGGAATGACCATATAAACAAATAGGAGCAGTGAGTTAATGGATGCGATCATACCAGCACTAATGCACCGGATCCCATCAAAACTCGCAGTTAAGCGTGCTTGGGCGAGAGTAGTACTAGGATGGGTGACCTCGTGGGAAGTCCTCGTGTTGCACCCCTTTTTTCGCCAAAATCCAGTTTTTTTCCCCGTTTCCAGCCAACTTTTGAGGAGCGCGGGACGCCACGGCGTAGATCTCGAAAAGATAAGCGGTTTGAAAAAAAAGATCACTGAAAACGGAGGTCCGAGCGCGAAGTTATGAGCGTTCAAAGAATCAGGGGGGAGTGAGGTAAAGTGTGAAGAACTAGAAGGATGGGTAAAACCATATAAACAAATTGGAGCAGTGAGTTAATTGATGCGATCATACCAGAACTAATGCACCGGATCCGATCAGAATTTCTCAGTTAAGCGTGCTTGGGCGAGAGTAGTACTAGGATGGGTGACCTCCTGGGAACTCCTCGTGTTGCACCCTTTTTTCGCCAAAATCGATTTTTTTCCCGTTTCCAGCCAATTTGAAAAGAGCGCCAGACGCCACGGTGTAGATCTGGAAAAGATTAGCGGTTTCAAAAAAAGATCCACGAAAACGAGGTCCGAGCGCGAAGTTATGAGCGTTCAAAGAATCAGGGGAGAGTGGGGTAAGGTGTGAAGAACTGGAAGGATGGGTAAGACCATATAAACAAATAGGAGCAGTGAGTTAATGGATGCGACCATACCAGCACTAATGCACCGGATCCCATCAACACTCCGCAGTTAAGCGTGCTTGGGCGAGAGTAGTACTAGGATGGGTGACCTCGTGGGAAGTCCTCGTGTTGCACCCCGTTTTTCGCCAAAATCCAGTTTTTTTTCCCGTTTCCAGCCAACTTTTGAGGAGCGCGGGAGGCCACGGCGTAGATCTCGAAAAGAGAAGCGGTTTGAAAAAAAAGATCACTGAAAACGGAGGTCCGAGCGCGAAGTTATGAGCGTTCAAAGAATCAGGGGGGAGTGGGGTAAAGTGTGAAGAACTAGAAGGATGGGTAAAACCATATAAACAAATTGGAGCAGTGAGTTAATGGATGCGATCATACCAGCACTAATGCACCGGATCCCATCAGAATTTCGCAGTTAAGCGTGCTTGGGCGAGAGTAGTACAAGGATGGGTGACCTCCTGGGAAGTCCTCGTGTTGCACCCTTTTTTCGCCAAAATCGATTTTTTTTCCCGTTTCCTGCCAATTTTTGAGGAGCGCGGGACGCCACGGTGTAGATCTGGAAAAGATTAGCGGTTTCAAAAAAAAGATCACTGAAAACCGAGGTCCGAGCGCGAAGTTATGAGCGTTCAAAGAATCAGGGGAGAGTGGGGTAAGGTGTGAAGAACTGGAAGGATGGGTAAGACCATATAAACAAATAGGAGCTGTGAGTTAATGGATGCGATCATACCAGCACTAATGCGCCGGATCACATCAAAACTCCGCAGTTAAGCGTGCTTGGGCGAGAGTAGTACTAGGATGGGTGACCTCGTGGGAAGTCCTCGTGTTGCACCCCTTTTTTTGCCAAAATCGATTTTTTCCCGTTTTCTGCCAATTTTTGAGGAGCACGGGACGCCACGGCGTAGATTTCGAAAAGATAAGGGGTTTGAAAAAAAAGATCACTGAAAACGGAGGTCCGAGCGCGAAGTTATGAGCGTTCAAAGAATCTGGGGAGAGTGGGGTAAGGTGTGAAGAACTGGAAGGATGGGAATGACCATATAAACAAATAGGAGCAGTGAGTTAATGGATGCGATCATACCAGCACTAATGCACCGGATCCCATCAAAACTCCTTGATTAAGCGTGCTTGGGCGAGAGTAGTACTAGGATGGGTGACCTCGTGGGAAGTCCTCGTGTTGCACCCCTTTTTTCGCCAAAATCCAGTTTTTTTCCCCGTTTCCAGCCAACTTTTGAGGAGCGTGGGACGCCACGGCGTAGATCTCGAAAAGATAAGTGGTTTGAAAAAAAAGATCAAGCGGAGGTCGGCGCGAAGTTATGAGCGTTCAAAGAATCAGGGGGGAGTGACGTAAAGTGTGAAGAACTAGAAGGATGGGTAAAACCATATAAACAAATTGGAGCAGTGAGTTAATTGATGCGATCATACCTGAACTAATGCACCGGATCCGATCAGAATTTCTCAGTTAAGCGTGCTTGGGCGAGAGTAGTACTAGGATGGGTGACCTCCTGGGAAGTCCTCGTGTTGAACCCTTTTTTCGCCAAAATCGATTTTTTTCCCGTTTCCAGCCAATTTGTGAGTAACGCGAGACGCCACGGTGTAGATCTGGAAAAGATTAGCGGTTTCAAAAAAAAGATCACTGAAAACCGAGGTCCGAGCGCGAAGTTATGAGCGTTCAAAGAATCAGGGGAGAGTGGGGTAAGGTGTGAAGAACTGGAAGGATGGGTAAGACCATATAAACAAATAGGAGCAGTGAGTTAATGGATGCGACCATACCAGCACTAATGCACCGGATCCCATCAACACTCCGCAGTTAAGCGTGCTTGGGCGAGAGTAGTACTAGGATGGGTGACCTCGTGGGAAGTCCTCGTGTTGCACCCCGTTTTTCGCCAAAATCCAGTTTTTTTTCCCGTTTCCAGCCAACTTTTGAGGAGCGCGGGACGCCACGGCGTAGATCTCTAAAAGAGAAGCGGTTTGAAAAAAAAGATCACTGAAAACGGAGGTCCGAGCGCGAAGTTATGAGCGTTCAAAGAATCAAGGGGGAGTGGGGTAAAGTGTGAAGAACTAGAAGGATGGGTAAAACCATATAAACAAATTGGAGCAGTGAGTTAATGGATGCGATCATACCAGCACTAATGCACCGGATCCCATCAGAATTTCTCAGTTAAGCGTGCTTGGGCGAGAGTAGTACAAGGATGGGTGACCTCTTGGGAAGTCCTCGTGTTGCACCCTTTTATCACCAAAATTGATTTTTTTTCCCGTTTCCAGCAAATTTTGAAGGAGCGCGGGACGCCACGGTGTAGATCTGGAAAAGATTAGCGGTTTCAAAAAAAAGATCACTGAAAACCGAGATCCGAGCGCGAATTTATGAGCGTTCAAAGAATCAGGGGAGAGTGGGGTAAGGTGTGAAGAACTGGAAGGATGGGTAAGACCATATAAACAAATAGGAGCTGTGAGTTAATGGATGCGATCATACCAGCACTAATGCGCCGGATCCCATCAAAACTCCGCAGTTAAGCGTGCTTGGGCGAGAGTAGTACTAGGATGGGTGACCTCGTGGGAAGTCCTCGTGTTGCACCCCTTTTTTCGCCAAAATCCAGTTTTTTCCCCGTTTCCAGAAAACTTTTGAGGAGAGCGGGACGCCACGTCGTAGATCTCGAAAAGATAAGCGGTTTGAAATAAAAGATAACTTAAAACGGAGGTCCGAGCACGAAGTTATGAGCGTTCAAAGAATCAGGGGGGAGTGGGGTAAAGTGTGAAGAACTAGAAGGATGGGTAAAACCATATAAACAAATTGGAGCAGTGAGTTAATGGATGCGATCATACCAGCACTAATGCACCGGATCCGATCAGAATTTCTCAGTTAAGTGTGCTTGGGCGAGAGTAGTACTAGGATGGGTGACCTCCTGGGAAGTCCTCGTGTTGCACCCTTTTTTCGCCAAAATCGATTTTTTTCCCGTTTCCAGCCAATTTTTGAGGACCGCGGGACGCCAAGGTGTAGATCTGGAAAAGATTAGCGGTTTCAAAAAAAAGATCACTAAAAACCGAGGTCCGAGCGCGAAGTTATGAGCGTTCAAAGAATCAGGGGAGAGTGGGGTAAGGTGTGAAGAACTGGAAGGATGGGTAAGACCATATAAACAAATAGGAGCAGTGAGTTAATGGATGCGATCATACCAGCACTAATGCACCGGATCCCATCAGAACTTCGCAGTTAAGCGCTCTTGGGCGAGAGAAGTACTAGGATGGGTGACCTCCTGGGAAGTCCTCGAGTTGCACCCCTTTTTTCGCCATAATCCATTTTTTCCCGTTTCCAACCAATTTTTGAGGAGCGCGGGTCGCCACGGCGTAAATCTCGAAAAGATAAGCGGTTCGAAAAAAAATATCACTGAAAACAAAGGTCCGAACGCGAAGTTATGAGCGTTCAATGAATCAGGGGGGAGTGGGGTAACGTGTGAAGAACTGGAAGGATGGGAAAGACCATATAAACAAATTGGAGCAGTGAGTTAATGGATGCGATCATACTAGCACTAATGCATCGAATCCAATCAGAACTTCGCAGTTAAGCGCTCTTGGGCGAGAGAAGTACTAGGATGGGTGACCTCCTGGGAAGTCCTCGTGTTGCACCCCTTTTTTCGCCATAATCCATTTTTTTCCCGTTTCCAACCAATTTTTGAGGAGCGCGGGTCGCCACGGCGTACATCTCGAAAAGATAAGCGGTTCGAAAAAAAATATCACTGAAAACAAAGGTCCGATCGCGAAGTTATGAGCGTTCAATGAATCAGGGGGGAGTGGGGTAACGTGTGAAGAACTGGAAGGATGGGAAAGACCATATAAACAAATTGGAGCTGTGAGTTAATGGATGCGATCATACTAGCACTAATGCACCGAATCCCATCAGAATTCCGCAGTTAAGCGCGCCTGGGCGAGAGAAGTACTAGGAGCACGGGACGTAACGGCGTAGATCTCGAAAAGAGAAGCGGTTTGAAAAAAAAGATCACTGAAAACGGAGGTCCGAGCGCGAAGTTATGAGCGTTCAAAGAATCAGGGGAGAGTGGGATAAGGTGTGAAGAACTGGAAGGATGGGAATGACCATATAAACAAATAGGAGCAGTGAGTTAATGGATGCGATCATACCAGCACTAATGCACCGGATCCCATCAAAACTCGCAGTTAAGCGTGCTTGGGCGAGAGTAGTACTAGGATGGGTGACCTCGTGGGAAGTCCTCGTGTTGCACCCCTTTTTTCGCCAAAATCCAGTTTTTTCCACGTTTCCAGCCAACTTTTGAGGAGCGAGGGACGCCACGGCGTAGATCTCGAATCGAGAAGCGGTTTGAAAAAAAAGATCACTGAAAACGGAGGTCCGAGCGCGAAGTTATGAGCGTTCAAAGAATCAGGGGGGAGTGGGGTAAAGTGTGAAGAACTAGAAGGATGGGTAAAACCATATAAACAAATTGCAGCAGTGAGTTAATGGATGCGATCATACCAGCACTAATGCCACGGATCCCATCGGAATTTCGTGATTAAGCGTGCTTGGGCGAGAGTAGTACAAGGATGGGTGACCTCCTGGGAAGTCCTCGTGTTGCACCCTTTTTTCGCCAAAATCGATTTTTTTTCCCGTTTCCTGCCAATTTTTGAGGAGCGCGGGACGCCACGGTGTAGATCTGGAAAAGATTAGCGGTTTCAAAAAAAAGATCACTGAAAACCGAGGTCCGAGCGCGAAGTTATGAGCGTTCAAAGAATCAGGGGAGAGTGGGGTAAGGTGTGAAGAACTGGAAGGATGGGTAAGACCATATAAACAAATAGGAGCTGTGAGTTAATGGATGCGATCATACCAGCACTAATGCGCCGGATCACATCAAAACTCCGCAGTTAAGCGTGCTTGGGCGAGAGTAGTACTAGGATGGGTGACCTCGTGGGAAGTCCTCGTGTTGCACCCCTTTTTTTGCCAAAATCGATTTTTTCCCGTTTTCTGCCAATTTTTGAGGAGCACGGGACGCCACGGCGTAGATTTCGAAAAGATAAGGGGTTTGAAAAAAAGATCACCGAAACGGAGGTCAGCGCGAGGTTATGAGCGTTGAAAGAATCTGGGGGAGAGTGGGGTAAGGTGTGAAGAACTGGAAGGATGGGAATGACCATATAAACAAATAGGAGCAGTGAGTTAATGGATGCGATCATACCAGCACTAATGCACCGGATCCCATCAAAACTCGCAGTTAAGCGTGCTTGGGCGAGAGTAGTACTAGGATGGGTGACCTCGTGGGAAGTCCTCGTGTTGCACCCCTTTTTTCGCCAAAATCCAGTTTTTTTCCCCGTTTCCAGCCAACTTTTGAGGAGCGTGGGACGCCACGGCGTAGATCTCGAAAAGATAAGTGGTTTGAAAAAAAAGATCACTGAAAACGGAGGTCCGAGCGCGAAGTTATGAGCGTTCAAAGAATCAGGGGGGAGTGACGTAAAGTGTGAAGAACTAGAAGGATGGGTAAAACCATATAAACAAATTGGAGCAGTGAGTTAATTGATGCGATCATACCGAACTAATGCCCTGGATCCGATCGGAATTTCTCAGTTAAGCGTGCTTGGGCGAGAGTAGTACTAGGATGGGTGACCTCCTGGGAAGTCCTCGTGTTGAACCCTTTTTTCGCCAAAATCGATTTTTTTCCCGTTTCCAGCCAATTTGTGAGTAACGCGAGACGCCACGGTGTAGATCTGGAAAAGATTAGCGGTTTCAAAAAAAGATCACTTGCAGAGGTCGGCGCGAAGTTATGAGCGTTCAAAGAATCAGGGGAGAGTGGGGTAAGGTGTGAAGAACTGGAAGGATGGGTAAGACCATATAAACAAATAGGAGCAGTGAGTTAATGGATGCGACCATACCAGCACTAATGCACCGGATCCCATCAACACTCCGCAGTTAAGCGTGCTTGGGCGAGAGTAGTACTAGGATGGGTGACCTCGTGGGAAGTCCTCGTGTTGCACCCGTTTTTCGCCAAAATCCAGTTTTTTTTCCCGTTTCCAGCCAACTTTTGAGGAGCGCGGGACGCCACGGCGTAGATCTCTAAAAGAAAGCGGTTTGAAAAAAAGATCAGCAAACGGAGGTCGGCGCGAAGTTATGAGCGTTCAAAGAATCGAGGGGAGTGGGGTAAAGTGTGAAGAACTAGAAGGATGGGTAAAACCATATAAACAAATTGGAGCAGTGAGTTAATGGATGCGATCATACCAGCACTAATGCACCGGATCCCATCAGAATTTCGCAGTTAAGCGTGCTTGGGCGAGAGTAGTACAAGGATGGGTGACCTCTTGGGAAGTCCTCGTGTTGCACCCTTTTATCACCAAAATTGATTTTTTTTCCCGTTTCCAGCAAATTTTGAAGGAGCGCGGGACGCCACGGTGTAGATCTGGAAAAGATTAGCGGTTTCAAAAAAGAAAAGATCACTGAAAACCGAGATCCGAGCGCGAATTTATGAGCGTTCAAAGAATCAGGGGAGAGTGGGGTAAGGTGTGAAGAACTGGAAGGATGGGTAAGACCATATAAACAAATAGGAGCTGTGAGTTAATGGATGCGATCATACCAGCACTAATGCGCCGGATCCCATCAAAACTCCGCAGTTAAGCGTGCTTGGGCGAGAGTAGTACTAGGATGGGTGACCTCGTGGGAAGTCCTCGTGTTGCACCCCTTTTTTCGCCAAAATCCAGTTTTTTCCCCGTTTCCAGAAAACTTTTGAGGAGAGCGGGACGCCACGTCGTAGATCTCGAAAAGATAAGCGGTTTGAAATAAAAGATAACTTAAAACGGAGGTCCGAGCACGAAGTTATGAGCGTTCAAAGAATCAGGGGGGAGTGGGGTAAAGTGTGAAGAACTAGAAGGATGGGTAAAACCATATAAACAAATTGGAGCAGTGAGTTAATGGATGCGATCATACCAGCACTAATGCCGGATCCGATCGAGAATTTCTCGGTTAAGTGTGCTTGGGCGAGAGTAGTACTAGGATGGGTGACCTCCGGGAAGTCCTCGTGTTGCACCCTTTTTTCGCCAAAATCGATTTTTTCCCGTTTCCAGCCAATTTTTGAGGACCGCGGGGCCTAAGGTGTAGATCTGGAAAAGATTAGCGGTTTCAAAAAAAAGATCACTAAAAACCGAGGTCCGAGCGCGAAGTTATGAGCGTTCAAAGAATCAGGGGAGAGTGGGGTAAGGTGTGAAGAACTGGAAGGATGGGTAAGACCATATAAACAAATAGGAGCAGTGAGTTAATGGATGCGATCATACCAGCACTAATGCACCGGATCCCATCGAACCCTTCGGATTAAGCGCTCTTGGGCGAGAGAAGTACTAGGATGGGTGACCTCTCGGGAAGTCCTCGAGTTGCACCCCTTTTTTCGCCATAATCCATTTTTTCCCGTTTCCAACCAATTTTTGAGGAGCGCGGGTCGCCACGGCGTAAATCTCGAAAAGATAAGCGGTTCGAAAAAAAATATCACTGAAAACAAAGGTCCGAACGCGAAGTTATGAGCGTTCAATGAATCAGGGGGGAGTGGGGTAACGTGTGAAGAACTGGAAGGATGGGAAAGACCATATAAACAAATTGGAGCAGTGAGTTAATGGATGCGATCATACTAGCACTAATGCATCGAATCCAATCAGAACTTCGCAGTTAAGCGCTCTTGGGCGAGAGAAGTACTAGGATGGGTGACCTCCTGGGAAGTCCTCGTGTTGCACCCCTTTTTTCGCCATAATCCATTTTTTTCCCGTTTCCAACCAATTTTTGAGGAGCGCGGGTCGCCACGGCGTACATCTCGAAAAGATAAGCGGTTCGAAAAAAAATATCACTGAAAACAAAGGTCCGATCGCGAAGTTATGAGCGTTCAATGAATCAGGGGGGAGTGGGGTAACGTGTGAAGAACTGGAAGGATGGGAAAGACCATATAAACAAATTGGAGCTGTGAGTTAATGGATGCGATCATACTAGCACTAATGCACCGAATCCCATCAGAATTCCGCAGTTAAGTGCGCCTGGGCGAGAGAAGTACTAGGAGCACGGGACGTAACGGCGTAGATCTCGAAAAGAGAAGCGGTTTGAAAAAAAGATCACGCGGAGGTCGGCGCGAGGTTATGAGCGTTCAAAGAATCAGGGGAGAGTGGGATAAGGTGTGAAGAACTGGAAGGATGGGAATGACCATATAAACAAATAGGAGCAGTGAGTTAATGGATGCGATCATACCAGCACTAATGCACCGGATCCCATCAAAACTCGCAGTTAAGCGTGCTTGGGCGAGAGTAGTACTAGGATGGGTGACCTCGTGGGAAGTCCTCGTGTTGCACCCCTTTTTTCGCCAAAATCCAGTTTTTTCCACGTTTCCAGCCAACTTTTGAGGAGCGAGGGACGCCACGGCGTAGATCTCGAATCGAGAAGCGGTTTGAAAAAAAAGATCACTGAAAACGGAGGTCCGAGCGCGAAGTTATGAGCGTTCAAAGAATCAGGGGGGAGTGGGGTAAAGTGTGAAGAACTAGAAGGATGGGTAAAACCATATAAACAAATTGCAGCAGTGAGTTAATGGATGCGATCATACCAGCACTAATGCACCGGATCCCATCAGAATTTCGCAGTTAAGCGTGCTTGGGCGAGAGTAGTACAAGGATGGGTGACCTCCTGGGAAGTCCTCGTGTTGCACCCTTTTATCGCCAAAATCGAGTTTTTTTCCCATTTCCAGCCAATTTTGAAGGAGCGCGGGACGCCACATTGTTGATCTGGAAAAGATTAGCGGTTTCAAAAAAAGATCTTGAGCAGGAGTCAGCGAGAAGTTATGAGCGTTCAAAGAATCCGGGGTGAGTGGGGTAAGGTGTGAAGAACTGGAAGGATGGGTAAGACCATATAAACAAATAGGAGCAGTGAGTTAATGGATGCGATCATACCAGCACTAATGCGCCGGATCCCATCAAAACTTCGCAGTTAAGCGTGCTTGGGCGAGAGTAGTACTAGGATGGGTGACCTCGTGGGAAGTCCTCGTGTTGCACCCTTTTTTCGCCAAAATCGATTTTTTTTCCCGTTTCCAGCCAATTTTTGAGGACCGCGGGACGCCAAGGTGTAGATCTGGAAAAGATTAGCGGTTTCAAAAAAAAGATCACTAAAAATCGAGGTCCGAGCGCGAAGTTATGAGCGTTCAAAGAATCAGGGGAGAGTGGGGTATGGTGTGAAGAACTGGAAGGATGGGTAAGACCATATAAACAAATAGGAGCAGTGAGTTAATGGATGCGATCATACCAGCACTAATGCACCGGATCCCATCAGAATTTCGCAGTTAAGCGTGCTTGGGCGAGAGTAGTACTAGGATGGGTGACCTCCTGGGAAGTCCTCGTGTTGCACCCTTTTTTCGCCAAAATCGATTTTTTTCCCGTTTCCAGCCAATTTTTGAGGACCGCGGGACGCCAAGGTGTAGATCTGGAAAAGATTAGCGGTTTCAAAAAAAAGATCACTAAAAATCGGAGGTCGGCGCGAGGTTATGAGCGTTAAAGAATCGAGGGGAGAGTGGGGTATGGTGTGAAGAGCGGAAGGATGGGTAAGACCATATAAACAAATAGGAGCGATGAGTTAATGGATGCGATCATACCAGCACTAATGCACCGGATCCCATCAGAATTTCGCAGTTAAGCGTGCTTGGGCGAGAGTAGTACTAGGATGGGTGACCTCCTGGGAAGTCCTCGTGTTGCACCCTTTTTTCGCCAAAATCGATTTCTTTTCCCGTTTCCAGCCAATTTTTGAGGAGCACGGTTCGCCACGGCGTACATCTCGAAAAGATAAGCGGTTCGAAAAAAAAGATCACTGAATACAAAGGTCCAAACGCGAAGTTATGAGCGTTCAATGAATCAGGGGGGAGTGGGGTAACGTGTGAAGAACTGGAAGGATGGGAAAGACCATATTAACAAATTCTAGCAGTGAGTTAATGGATGCGATCATACTAGCACTAATGCATCGAATCCCATCAGAACTTCGCAGTTAAGCGTGCTTGGGCGAGAGAAGTACTAGGATGGGTGACCTCCTGGGAAGTCCTCGTGTTGTACCCCTTTTTTCGCCATAATCCATTTTTTTCCCGTTTCCAACCAATTTTTGAGGAGCGCGGGTCGCCACGGCGTACATCTCGAAAAGATAAGCGGTTTGAAAAAAAATATCACTGAAAACAAAGGTCCGAACACGAAGTTATGAGCGTTCAATGAATCAGGGGGGACTGGGGTAACGTGTGAAGAACTAGAAGGATGGGAAAAACCATATAAACAAATTGGAGCAGTGAGTTAATGGATGCGATCATACTAGCACTAATGCACCGAATCCCATCAGAATTCCGCAGTTAAGCGCGCCTGGGCGGGAGAAGTACTAGGATGGGTGACCTCCTGGGAAGTCCTCGTGTTGCACCCCTTTTTTTGCCAAAATCGATTTTTTTTCCCGTTTTCTGCCAATTTTTGAGGAGCACGGGACGTCACGGCGTAGATCTCGAAAAGAGAAGCGGTTTGAAAAAAAAGATCACTGAAAAAGGAGGTCCGAGCACGAAGTTATGAGCGTTCAAAGAATCAGGGGAGAGTGGGATAAGGTATGAAGAACTGGAAGGATGGGAATAACCATATAAACAAATTGCAGCAGCGAGTTAATGGATGCGATCATACCAGCACAAATGCACCGGATCCCATCAAAACTCGCAGTTAAGCGTGCTTGGGCGAGAGTAGTACTAGGATGGGTGACCTGGTGGTAAGTCCTCGTGTTGCACCTCTTTTTTCGCCAAAATCCAGTTTTTTCCCCGTTTCCAGCCAACTTTTGAGGAGCGCGGGACGCCACGGCGTAGATCTCGAAAAGAGAAGCGGTTTGAAAAAAGATCAGCGAAACGGAGGTCGGCGCGAAGTTATGAGCGTTCAAAGAATCAGTGGGGAGTGGGGTAAAGTGTGAAGAACTAGAAGGATGGGTAAAACCATATAAACAAATTGGAGCAGTGAGTTAATGGATGCGATCATACCAGCACTAATGCACCGGATCCCATCAGAATTTCGCAGTTAAGCGTGCTTGGGCGAGAGTAGTATAAGGATGGGTGACCTCCTGGGAAGTCCTCGTGTTGCACCCTTTTATCGCCAAAATCGAGTTTTTTTCCCGTTTCAAGCCAATTTTGAAGGAGCGCGGGACGCCACGGTGTAGATCTGGAAAAGATTTGCGGTTTCAAAAAAAGATCACTTAGCAGAGGTCAGGCGTGAAGTTATGAGCGTTCAAAGAATCAGGGGAGAGTGGGGTAAGGTGTGAAGAACTGGAAGGATGGGTAAGACCATATAAACAAATAGGAGCAGTGAGTTAATGGATGCGATCATACCAGCACTAATGCACCGGATCCCATCAAAACTCCGCAGTTAAGCGTGCTTGGGCGAGAGTTGTACTAGGATGGGTGACCTCGTGGGAAGTCCTCGTGTTGCACCCCTTTTTTCGCCAAAATTCAGTTTTTTTCCCCGTTTCCAGCCAACTTTTGAGGAGCGCGGGATGCCACGGCGTAGATCTCGAAAAGATAAGCGGTTTCAAAAAAAAGATAACTTAAAACGGAGGTCCGAGCGCGAAGTTATGAGCGTTCAAAGAATCAGGGGGGAGTGGGGTAAAGTGTGAAGAACTAGAAGGATGGGTAAAACCATATAAACAAATTGGAGCAGTGAGTTAATGGATGCGATCATACCAGCACTAATGCACCGGATCCGATCAGAATTTCTCAGTTAAGCGTGCTTGGGCGAGAGTAGTACTAGGATGGGTGACCTCCTGGGAAGTCCTCGTGTTGCACCCTTTTTTCGCCAAAATCGATTTTTTTCCCGTTTCCAGCCAATTTTTGAGGACCGCGGGACGCCAAGGTGTAGATCTGGAAAAGATTAGCGGTTTCAAAAAAAAGATCACTAAAAAGTGAGGTCCGAGCGCGAAGTTATGAGCGTTCATAGAATCAGGGGAGAGTGGGGTAAGGTGTGAAGAACTGGAAGGATGGGTAAGACCATATAAACAAATAGGAGCAGTGAGTTAATGGATGCGATCATACCAGCACTAATGCACCGGATCCCATCAGAATTTCGCATTTAAGCGTGCTTGGGCGAGAGTAGTACTAGGATGGGTGACCTCCTGGGAAGTCCTCGTGTTGCACCTTTTTTCGCCAAAATCGATTTATTTTCCCGTTTCCAGTCAATTTTTGAGGAGCGCGGGTCGCCACGGCGTACATCTCGAAAAGATAAGCGGTTCGAAAAAAAAGATCACTGAAAACAAAGGTCCGAACGCGAAGTTATGAGCGTTCAATGAATCAGGGGGGAGTGGGGTAACGTGTGAAGACCATATAAACAAATTGGAGCAGTGAGTTAATTGATGCGA
Organism: Beta corolliflora; assembly: GCA_947648045.1. NCBI lineage: Eukaryota > Viridiplantae > Streptophyta > Magnoliopsida > Caryophyllales > Amaranthaceae > Beta > Beta corolliflora. Next base: position 215,584 of record CANSZD010002990.1, read on the forward strand.
TCATACTAGCACTAATGCATCGAATCTCATCAGAACTTTGCAGTTAAGCGCGCTTGGGCGAGAGAAGTACTAGGATGGGTGACCTCCTGGGAAGTCCTCGTGTTGCACCCCTTTTTTCGCCATAATCCATTTTTTTCCCGTTTCCAACCAATTTTTGAGGAGCGCGGGTCGCCACGGAGTACATCTCGAAAAGATAAGCGGTTCGAAAAAAATATCACTGAAAACAAAGGTCCGAACGCGAAGTTATGAGCGTTCAATGAATCAGGGGGGAGTGGGGTAACGTGTGAAGAACTGGAAGGATGGGAAAGACCATATAAACAAATTGGAGCAGTGAGTTAATGGATGCGATCATACTAGCACTAATGCATCTAATCCCATCAGAACTTCGCAGTTAAGCGCTCTTGGGCGAGAGAAGTACTAGGATGGGTGACCTCCTGGGAAGTCCTCGTGTTGCACCCCTTTTTTTGCCATAATCCATTTTTTTCCCTTTTCCAACCAATTTTTGAGGAGCGCGGGTCGCCACGGCGTACATCTCGAAAAGATAAGCGGTTCGAAAAAAAATATCACTGAAAACAAAGGTCCGAACGCGAAGTTATGAGCGTTCAATGAATCAGGTGGGAGTGGGGTAACGTATGAAGAACTGGAAGGATGGGAAAGACCATATAAACAAATTGGAGCAGTGAGTTAATGGATGCGATCATACTAGCACTAATGCATCGAATCCCATCAGAACTTCGCAGTTAAGCGCGCTTGGGCGAGAGAAGTACTAGGATGGGTGACCTCCTGGGAAGTCCTCGTGTTGCACCCCTTTTTTCGCCATAATCCATTTTTTTCCCGTTTCCAACCAATTTTTGAGGAGCGCGGGTCGCCACGGCGTACATCTCGAAAAGATAAGCGGTTCGAAAAAAAATATCACTGAAAACAAAGGTCCGAACGCGAAGTTATGAGCGTTCAATGAATCAGGGGGGAGTGGGGTAACGTGTGAAGAACTGGAAGGATGGGAAAGACCATATAAACAAATTGGAGCAGTGAGTTAATGGATGCGATCATACTAGCACTAATGCATCGAATCCCATCAGAACTTCGCAGTTAAGCGCTCTTGGACGAGAGAAGTACTAGGATGGGTGACCTCCTGGGAAGTCCTCGTGTTGCACCCCTTTTTTCGCCATAATCCATTTTTTTCCCGTTTCCAACCAATTTTTGAGGAGCGTGGGTCGCCACGGCGTACATCTCGAAAAGATAAGCGGTTCGAAAAAAAAAATCACTGAAAACAAAGGTCCGGACGCGAAGTTATGAGCGTTCAATGAATCAGGGGGGAGTGGGGTAACGTGTGAAGAACTGGAAGGATGGGAAAGACCATATAAACAAATTGGAGCAGTGAGTTAATGGATGCGATCATACTAGCACTAATGCATCGAATCCCATCAGAACTTCGCAGTTAAGCGCTCTTGGGCGAGAGAAGTACTAGGATGGGTGACCTCCTGGGAAGTCCTCGTGTTGCACCCCTTTTTTCGCCATAATCCATTTTTTTCCCGTTTCCAACAAATTTTTGAGAAGCGCGGGTCGCCACGTCGTACATCTCGAAAAGATAAGCGGTTCGAAAAAAAATATCACTAAAAACAAAGGTCCGAACGCGAAGTTATGAGCGTTCAATGAATCAGGGGGGAGTGGGGTAACGTGTGAAGAACTGGAAGGATGGGAAAGACCATATAAACAAATTGGAGCAGTGAGTTAATGGATGCGATCATACTAGCACTAATGCACCGAATCCCATCGGAATTCGCTGATTAAGCGCGCCAGGCGGAGAAGTACTAGGATGGGTGACCTCTGGGGAAGTCCTCGTGTTGCACCCCTTTTTTCGCCATAATCCATTTTTTTCCCATTTCCAACCAATTTTTGAGGAGCGCGGGTCGCCACGGCGTACATCTCGAAAAAGATAAGCGGTTCGAAAAAAATATCACTTGAAAACAAAGGTCGAACGAAGTTATGAGCGTTAATGAATCGGGGGAGTGGGGTAACGTGTGAAGAAGCTGGAAGGATGGGAAAGACCATATAAACAAATTGGAGCGGTGAGTTAATGGATGCGATCATACTAGCACTAATGCACCGAATCCCATCGGGAATTCCATGATTAAGCGCGCCGGGCGAGAAGTACTAGGATTGGTGACCTCCTGGGAAGTCCTCGTGTTGCACCCCTATTTTTGCCAAAATCGATTTTTTTTCCCGTTTTCTGCAAATTTTTGAGGAGCACGGGACGTCACGGCGTAGATCTCGAAAAGAAGCGGTTTGAAAAAAGATCACTTAAAACGGAGGTCGAGCGCGAAGTTATGAGCGTTGAAAGAATCGAGGGAGAGTGGGATAAGGTGTGAAGAGCTGGAAGGATGGGAATGACCATATAAACAAATAGGAGCGAGTGAGTTAATGGTTGCGATCATACCGGCACTAATGCACCGGATCCCATCAAAACTGCTGATTAAGCGTGCTTGGGCGAGAGTAGTACTAGGATGGGTGACCTCGTGGGAAGTCCTCGTGTTGCATCCCTTTTTGCGCCAAAATCCAGTTTTTTCCACGTTTCCAGCCAACTTTTGAGGAGCGAGGGACACCACGGCGTAGATCTCGAAAAGAGAAGCGGTTTGAAAAAAAAGATCACTGAAAACGGAGGTCCGAGTATGAGCGTTCAAAGAATCAGGGGGGAGTGGGGTAAAGTGTGAAGAACTAGAAGGATGGGTAAAACCATATAAATAAATTGCAGCAGTGAGTTAATGGATGCGATCATACCAGCACTAATGCACCGGATCCCATCAGAATTTCGCAGTTAAGCGTGCTTGGGCGAGAGTAGTACAAGGATGGGTGACCTCCTGGGAAGTCCTCGTGTTGCACCCTTTTATCGCCAAAATCGAGTTTTTTTCCCGTTTCCAGCCAGTTTTGAAGGAGCGCGGGACGCCACGGTGTAGATCTGGAAAAGATTAGCGGTTTCAAAAAAAAGATCATTGAAACCGAGGTCGGCGAGAAGTTATGAGCGTTCAAAGAATCAGGGGTGAGTGGGGTAAGGTGTGAAGAACTGGAAGGATGGGTAAGACCATATAAACAAATAGGAGCAGTGAGTTAATGGATGCGATCATACCAGCACTAATGCGCCGGATCCCATCAAAACTCCGCAGTTAAGCGTGCTTGGGCTAGAGTAGTACTAGGATGGGTGACCTCGTGGGAAGTCCTCGTGTTGCATCCCTTTTTTCGCCAAAATCCAGTTTTTTTCACCCTTTCCAGCCAACATTTGAGGAGCGCGGGACACCACGGCGTCGATCTCGAAAAGATAAGCGGTATGAAAAAAAAGATAACTTAAAACGGAGGTCGAGCGCGAAGTTATGAGCGTTGAAGAATCGAGAGGGAGTGGGGTAAAGTGTGAAGAACTAGAAGGATGGGTAAAACCATATAAACAAATTGGAGCAGTGAGTTAATGGATGCGATCATACCAGCACTAATGCACCAGATCCGATCAGAATTTCTCTGTTAAGCGTGCTTGGGCGAGAGTAGTAGTAGGATGGGTGACCTCCTGGGAAGTCCTCGTGTTGCACCCTTTTTTCGCCAAAATCGATTTTTTTTCCCGTTTCCAGCCAATTTTTGAGGACCGCGGGGCCCTTGAGGTGTAGATCCGGAAAAGATTAGCGGTTTCAAACAAAAGATCACTAAAAATCGAGGTCGGCGCGAGGTTATGAGCGTTGAGAATCGGGGAGAGTGGGGTATGGTGTGAAGAAGCTGGAAGGATGGGTAAGACCATATAAACAAATAGGAGCAGTGAGTTAATGGATGCGATCATACCAGCACTAATGCACCGGATCCCATCAGAATTTCGCAGTTAAGCGTGCTTGGGCGAGAGTAGTACTAGGATGGGTGACCTCCTGGGAAGTCCTCGTGTTGCACCCTTTTTTCGCCAAAATCGATTTCTTTTCCCGTTTCCAGCCAATTTTTGAGGAGCGCGGGTCGCCACGGCGTACATCGCGAAAAGATAAGCGGTTCGAAAAAAAATATCACTGAAAACAAAGGTCCGAACACGAAGTTATGAGCGTTCAATGAATCAGGGGGGAGTGGGGTAACGTGTGAAGAACTAGAAGGATGGGAAAGACCATATAAACAAATTGTAGCAGTGAGTTAATGGATGCGATCATACTAGCACTAATGCACCGAATCCCATCAGAATTCCGCAGTTAAGCTCGCCTGGGCGAGAGAAGTACTAGGATGGGTGACCTCCTGGGAAGTCCTCGTGTTGCACCCCTTTTTTTGCCAAAATCGATTTTTTTTCCCGTTTTCTGCCAATTTTTGAGGAGCACGGGACGTCACGACGTTGATCTCGAAAAGAGAAGCGGTTTGAAAAAAAAAGATCAATGAAAACGGAGGTCCGAGCACGAAGTTATGAGCGTTCAAAGAATCAGGGGAGAGTGGGATAAGGTGTGAAGAACTGGAAGGATGGGAATGACCATATAAACAATATAGGAGCAGTGAGTTAATAGATGCGATCATACCAGCACAAATGCACCGGATCCCATCAAAACTCGCAGTTAAGCGTGCTTGGGCGAGAGTAGTACTAGGATGGGTGACCTCGTGGGAAGTCCTCGTGTTGCACCTCTTTTTTCGCTAAAATCCATTTTTCCCGTTTCCAGCCAACTTTTGAGGAGCGCGAGAGATCTCAAAAAAGGGGAAAAAAAAAAAAAAGAAGGAGGGAAGTTATGAAGAATCGGGGGGTGGGGTAAAGTGTGAAGAACTAGAAGGATGGGTAAAACCATATAAACAAATTGGGCGGTGAGTTAATGGATGCGTCATACCGGCACTAATGCCGGATCCCGTCGAATTTAAGCGTGCTTGGGCGAGGTAGTACAAGAATGGGTGACCTCCTGGGAAGTCCTCGTGTTGCACCCTTTTATCGCCAAAATCGAGTTTTTTTAACGTTTTAAGCCAATTTTGAAGCAGCGCGGGGCCTAGTAGATTCAGAAAAGATTTGCGGTTTCAAAAAAATAAAAAAACAAAGAGGGTTGGCGAGAAAATGAGAATCGGGGAGAGTGGGGTAAGGTGTGAAGAGCTGGAAGGATGGGTAAGACCATATAAACAAATAGGAGCAGTGAGTTAATGGATGCGATCATACCAGCACTAATGCGCCGGATCCCATCAAAACTCCGCAGTTAAGCGTGCTTGGGCGAGAGTAGTACTAGGATGGGTGACCTCGTGGGAAGTCCTCGTGTTGCACCCCTTTTTTTCGCCAAAATCCAGTTTTTTTCCCCTTTTCCATCCAACTTTTGAGGAGCGCGGGACGCCACGGCGTAGATCTCGAAAAGATAAGCGGTTTGAAAAAAAAGATAACTTAAAACGGAGGTCGGCGCGAAGTTATGAGCGTTAAAAGAATCGGGGAGTGGGGTAAAGTGTGAAGAACTAGAAGGATGGGTAAAACCATATAAACAAATTGGAGCGGTGAGTTAATGGATGCGATCATACCGGCACTAATGCACAGGATCCGATCGGAATTTCTCGATTAAGCGTGCTTGGGCGAGAGTAGTACTAGGATGGGTGACCTCACGGGAAGTCCTCGTGTTGCACCCTTTTTTCGCCAAAATCGATTTTTTCCCGTTTCCAGCCAATTTTGAGGACCGCGGGGCCTGAGGTGTAGATCTGGAAAAGATTAGCGGTTTCAAAAAAGATCACTAAAAGCAGGAGTCGGCGCGAAGTTATGAGCGTTCAAGAATCGGGGGAGAGTGGGGTAAGGTGTGAAGAACTGGAAGGATGGGTAAGACCATATAAACAAATAGGAGCAGTTAGTTAATGGATGCGATCATACCAGCACTAATGCACCGGATCCCATCAGAATTTCGCAGTTAAGCGTGCTTGGGCGAGAGTAGTACTAGGATGGGTGACCTCCTGGGAAGTCCTCGTGTTGCACCCTTTTTTCGCCAAAATCGATTTCTTTTCCCGTTTCCAGTCAATTTTTGAGGAGCGCGGGTCGCCACGGCGTACATCTCGAAAAGATAAGCGGTTCGAAAAAAAAGATCACTGAAAACAAAGGTCCGAACGCGAAGTTATGAGCGTTCAATGAATCAGGGGGGAGTGGGGTAACGTGTGAAGACCATATAAACAAATTGGAGCAGTGAGTTAATGGATGCGATCATACTAGCACAAATGCATCGAATCCCATCGGAACCTTGATTAAGCGCGCTTGGGCGAGAAGTACTAGGATGGGTGACCTCCTGGGAAGTCCTCGTGTTGCACCCCTTTTTTCACCATAATCCATTTTTTTCCCGTTTCCAACCAATTTTTGAGGAGCGCGGGTCGCCACGGAGTACATCTCGAAAAGATAAGCGGTTCGAAAAAAAATATCACTTGAAAACAAAGGTCGACGCGAAGTTATGAGCGTTCAATGAATCGAGGGGAGTGGGGTAACGTGTGAAGAACTGGAAGGATGGGAAAGACCATATAAATAAATTGGAGCAGTGAGTTAATGGATGCGATCATACTAGCACTAATGCACCGAATCCCATCAGAACTCCCACGGTTAAGCGCGCTGGGCGAGAAGTACTAGGATGGGTGACCTCTGGGAAGTCCTCGTGTTGCACCCCTTTTTTTGCCAAAATCGATTTTTTTTTCCGTTTTCAGCCAATTTTGAGGAGAACGGGACGTCACGACGTAGATCTCGAAAAGGAAGCGGTTTGAAAAAAAGATCGAAAACGGAGTCGGCGCGAAGTTATGAGCGTTCAGAGAATCGGGGGAGTGGGGTAAAGTGTGAAGAACTAGAAGGATGGGAAAACCATATAAACAAATAGGAGCAGTGAGTTAATGGATGCGATCATACCGGCACTAATGCACGGATCCCATCGAATTTCGCGATTAAGCGTGCTTGGCGAGAGTAGTACTAGGATGGGTGACCTCACGGGAAGTCCTCGTGTTGCACCCCTTTTTTTGCCAAATTCGATTTTTTTCCCGTTTTCAGCCAATTTTTGACGAGCACGGGACGTCACGGCGTAGATCTCGAAAAGAAAGCGGTTTGAAAAAAGATCACTGAAACGGAGGCCGGCGCGAGGTTATGAGCGTTAAGAATCGGGGGAGAGTGTGGTAAGGTGTGAAGAAGCTGGAAGGATGGGTAAGACCATATAAACAAATAGGAGCTTGAGTGAGTTAATGGATGCGATCATACCAGCACTAATGCACCGGATCCCATCAGAATTTCGTAGTTAAGCGTGCTTGGGCGAGAGTAGTACTAGGATGGGTGACCTCCTGGGAAGTCGTTGCACCCTTTTTTCGCCAAAATCGATTTTTTTTCTCGTTTCCGGCCAATTTTGAGGAGCGCGGGACGCCACGGTGTAGATCCGGAAAAGATTAGCGGTTTCAAAAAAAGATCCTTGGAAACCGGGGTCCGGCGCGAAGTTATGAGCGTTCACGAATCGGGGGAGAGTGTGGTAAGGTGTGAAGAAGCTGGAAGGATGGGTAAGACCATATAAACAAATAGGAGCGATGAGTTAATGGATGCGATCATACCGGCACTAATGCACCGGATCCCATCGAATTTCGTAGTTAAGCGTGCTTGGGCGGAGTAGTACTAGGATGGGTGACCTCCTGGGAAGTCCTCGTGTTGCACCCCTTTCTTCGCCAAAATCCAGTTTTTTTCGCCGTTTCCAGCTAACTTTTGAGGAGCGCGGGACGCCACGGTGTAGATCTGGAAAAGATTAGCGGTTTAAAAACAAAGATCACTTTGAAAACCGGAAGTCGGGCGCGAAGTTATCGGCGTTCGAAGAATCGGGGAGAGTGGGGTAAGGTGTGAAGAAGCTGGAAGGATGGGTAAGACCATATAAACAAATAGGAGCGGTGAGTTAATGGATGCGATCATACCGGCACTAATGCACCGGATCCCATCGAATTTCGCGATTAAGCGTGCTTGGGCGAGAGTAGTACTAGGATGGGTGACCTCACGGGAAGTCCTCGTGTTGCACCCTTTTACGCCAAAATCGATTTTTTCCCGTTTCCAGCCAATTTTTGAGGAGCGCGGGTCGCCACGGTGTACATCTCGAAAAGATAAGCGGTTCGAAAAAAGATCACTTGAAAACAAAGGTCCGGCGACGAAGTTATGAGCGTTGATGAATCGGGGGGAGTGGGGTAACGTGTGAAGAAGCTGGAAGGATGGGAAAGACCATATAGATAAATTGGAGCGGTGAGTTAATGGATGCGATCATACTAGCACTAATGCACCCGAATCCCATCGGAACTCCGCTGATTAAGCGCGCCGGGCGAGAAGTACTAGGATGGGTGACCTCGCGGGAAGTCCTCGTGTTGCACCCCTTTTTTTGCCAAAATCGATTTTTTCCCGTTTTCAGCCAATTTTTGACGAGCACGGGACGTCACGGTGTAGATCTCGAAAGAGAAGCGGTTTGAAAAAAGATCAGCGGAGGCCGGCGCGAAGTTATGAGCGTTCAAAGAATCGGGGGAGAGTGGGGTAAGGTGTGAAGAACTGGAAGGATGGGAATGACCATATAAACAAATAGGAGCAGTGAGTTAATGGATGCGATCATACCAGCACTAATGCACCGGATCCCATCAAAATTCGCAATTAAGCGTGCTTGGGCGAGAGCAGTACTAGGATGGGTGACCTCGTGGGAAGTCCTCGTGTTGCACCCCTTTTTTCGCCAAAATGCAGTTTTTTCGCCGTTTCCAGCAAATTTTTGAGGAGCACGGGACACCAAGGCGTAGATTTCGAAAAGATAAGCGGTTTGAAAAAAAGATCACTTAAAACGGAGGTCGGCGCGAAGTTATGAGCGTTCAAAGAATCAAGGGGGAGTGGGGTATAGTGTGAAGAACTAGAAGGATGGGTAAAACCATATAAACAAATTGGAGCAGTGAGTTAATGGATGCGATCATACCAGCACTAATGCACCGGATCCGATCAGAATTTCTCTGTTAAGCGTGCTTGGGCGTGAGTAGTACTAGGATGGGTGACCTCCTGGGAAGTCCTCGTGTTGCACCCTTTTTTCGCCAAAATCGATTTTTTTTCTCGTTTCCGGCCAATTTTGAGGAGCGCGGGGCGCCACGGTGTAGATCCGGAAAAAATTAGCGGTTTCAAAAAAGATCAGCTGCAGGAGTCGGCGCGCGAAGTTATGAGCGTTCAAGGAATCGGGGAGAGTGGGGTAAGGTGTGAAGAACTGGAAGGATGGGTAAGACCATATAAACAAATAGGAGCAGTGAGTTAATGGATGCGATCATACCAGCACTAATGCACCGGATCCCATCAAAATTTCGTAGTTAAGCGTGCTTGGGCGAGAGTAGTACTAGGATGGGTGACCTCCAGGGAAGTCGTTGCACCCTTTTTTCGCCAAAATCGATTTTTTTCCCGTTTCCAGCCAATTTTTGAGGAGCACGGGACGCCACGGTGTAGATCTGGAAAAGATTAGCGGTTTCAAAAAAGATCAGTAAGGAGTCAGAGCACGAAGTTATGAGCGTTCGAAGAATCGGGGGAGAGTGGGGTAAGGTGTGAAGAGCTGGATGGATGGGTAAGACCATATAAACAAATAGGAGCGGTGAGTTAATGGATGCGATCATACTAGCACTAATGCATCGAATCCCATCAGAACTTCGCAGTTAAGCGCGCATGGGCGAGAGAAGTACTAGGATTGGTGACCTCCTGGGAAGTCCTCGTGTTGCACCCCTTTTTTCGCCATAATCCATTTTTTTCCCGTTTCCAACCAATTTTTAAGGAGCGCGGGTCGCCACGGCGTACATCTCGAAAGATTAGCGGTTCGAAAAAAAATATCACTGAAAACAAAGGTCCGAACGCGAAGTTATGAACGTTCAATGAATCAGGGGGGAGTGGGGTAACGTGTGAAGAACTGGAAGGATGGGAAAGACCATATAAACAAATTGGAGCAGTGAGTTAATCGATGCGATCATACTAGCACTAATGCACCGCATCCCATCAGAATTCCTTGATTAAGCGCGCTGGGCGAGAAGTACTAGGATGGGTGACCTACTGGGAAGTCCTCGTGTTGCACACTTTTTTCGCCAAAATCGATTTTTTTCCCGTTTCCAGCCAATTTTTGAGGAGCGCGGGTCGCCACGGCGTACATCTCGAAAAGATAAGCGGTTCGGAAAAAAAAGATCACTGAAAACAAAGGTCGAACGAAGTTATGAGCGTTCGATGAATCAGGGGGGAGTGGGGTAACGTGTGAAGAACTGGATGGATGGGAAAGACCATATAAACAAATTGGAGAAGTGAGTTAATGGATGCGATCATACCAGCACTAATGCACCGGATCCCATCAGAATTTCCCTGTTAAGCGTGCTTGGGCGAGAGTAGTGCTAGGATGGGTGACCTCCTGGGAATTCCTCGTGTTGCACCCTTTTTTCGCCAAAATCGATTTTTTTTCCCGTTTCCGGCCAATTTTTGAGGAGCGCGGGTCGCCACGGCGTACATCTCGAAAAGATTAGCGGTTCGAAAAAAAAGATCACTGAAAACAATGGTCCGAACGCGAAGTTATGAGCGTTCAATGAATCAGGGGGGAGTGGGGTAACGTGTGAAGAACTGGAAGGATGGGAAAGACCATATAACAAATTGGAGCAGTGAGTTAATGGATGAGATCATACTAGCACTAATGCACGAATCCCATCGGAACTCCTTGATTAAGCGCGCAGGCGAGAGAAGTACTAGGATGGGTGACCTCAGGGGAAGTCCTCGTGTTGCACCCCTTTTTCGCCATAATCCATTTTTTTCCCGTTTCCAACCTATTTTTGAGGAGCGCGGGTCGCCACGGCGTACATCTCGAAAAGATAAGCGGTTCGAAAAAAAAGATCACTGAAAATGAAGGTCCGAACGCGAAGTTATGTGCGTTCAATGAATCAGGGGGGGAGTAGGGTAAGGTGTGAAGAACTGGAAGGATGGGTAAGCCCATATTAAAAAATTGGAGCAGTGAGTTAATGGATGCGATCAAACCAGCATTAATGCACCGGATCCCATCAGAACTCTGCAGTGAAGCGTGCTTGGGCGAGAGAAGTACTAGGATGGGTGACCTCCTGGGAAGTCCTCGTGTTGCACCCTTTTTTCGCCAAAATCGATTTTTTTCCCGTTTCCGGCCAATTTTGAGGAGCGCGGGACGCCCACGGTGTAGATACGGAAAGATTAGCGGTTTCAAAAAAAAGATCACTTTGGCAGAGGTCCGTGCGCGAAGTTATGAGCGTTCAAAGAATCAGGGGATAGTGGGGTAAGGTGTGAAGAACTGGAAGGATGGGTAAGACCATATAAACAAATAGGAGCAGTGAGTTAATGGATGCGATCATACCAGCACTAATGCACCGGATCCCATCAAAACTCCGCAGTTAAGCGTGCTTGGGCGAGAGTAGTACTAGGATGGGTGACCTCGTGGGAAGTCCTCGTGTTGCACCCCTTTTTTCGCCAAAATCCAGTGTTTCTCCCCGTTTCCAGCCAATTTTTAAGGAGCTCGGGACGCCACGGTGTAGATCTCGAAAAGATAAGCGGCTTGAAAAAAAAGATCACTGAAAATGGAGGTCGAGCGCGAGGTTATGAGCGTTCAAGAATCGAGGGGAGAGTGGGGTAAGTTGTGAAGAACTAGAATGATGGGTAAGACCATATAAACAAATTGGTGCAATGAGTTAATGGATGCGATCATACCAGCACTAATGCACCGGATCCCATCAGAATTTCGTAGTTAAGCGTGCTTGGGCGAGAGTAGTACTAGGATGGGTGACCTCCTGGGAAGTCCTCGTGTTGCACCCTTTTTTTCGCCATAATCCATTTTTTTCCCGTTTCCAACCAATTTTTGAGGAGCGCGGGTCGCCACGGCGTACATCTCGAAAAGATTAGCGGTTCGAAAAAAATATCACTTGAAAACAAAGGTCGAGACGAAGTTATGAGCGTTCATTGAATCAGGGGGGAGTGGGGTAACGTGTGAAGAATTGGAAGGATGGGAAAGACCATATAAACAAATTCTAGCAGTGAGTTAATGGATGCGATCATACTAGCACTAATGCATCGAATCCCATCAGAACTTTGCAGTTAAGCGCGCTTGGGTGAGAGAAGTACTAGGATTGGTGACCTCCTGGGAAGTCCTCGTGTTGCACCCCTTTTTTCGCCATAATCCATTTTTTTCCCGTTTCCAACCAATTTTTGAGGAGCGCGGGTCGCCACGGCGTACATCTCGAAAAGATTAGCGGTTCGAAAAAAAATATCACTGAAAACAAAGGTCCGAACACGAAGTTATGAGCATTCAATGAATCAGGGGGGAGGGGGGTAACGTGTGAAGAACTGGAAGGATGGGAAAGACCATATAACAAATTAGAGCAGTGAGTTAATGGATGAGATCATACTAGCACTAATGCACCGAATCCCATCAGAACTCCGCAGTTAAGCGCGCTTGGGCGAGAGAAGTACTAGGATGGGTGACCTACTGGGAAGTCCTCGTGTTGCACACTTTTTTCGCCAAAATCGATTTTTTTCCCGTTTCCAGCCAATTTTTGAGGAGCGCGGGTCGCCACGGCGTACATCTCGAAAAGATAAGCGGTTCGGAAAAAAAAGATCACTGAAAACAAAGGTCGAGCGTGGAGTTATGAGCGTTCAATGAATCGAGGGGAGTGGGGTAACGTGTGAAGAACTGGATGGATGGGAAAGACCATATAAACAAATTGGAGCAGTGAGTTAATGGATGCGATCATACCAGCACTAATGCAACGGATCCCATCAGAATTTCCCTGTTAAGCGTGCTTGGGCGAGAGTAGTGCTAGGATGGGTGACCTCCTGGGAATTCCTCGTGTTGCACCCTTTTTTCGCCAAAATCTATTTTTTTTCCCGTTTCCGGCCAATTTTTGAGGAGCGCGGGTCGCCACGGTGTACATCTCGAAAAGATTAGCGGTTCGAAAAAAAGATCATTGAAAACAAAGGTCGAACGAAGTTATGAGCGTTCAAGAATCGAGGGGAGTGGGGTAACGTGTGAAGAACTAGAAGGATGGGTAAAACCATATAAACAAATTGGAGCAGTGAGTTAATGGATGCGATCATACCAGCACTAATGCACCGAATCCCATCGAGAACTCCTTGATTAAGCGCGCTTGGGCGAAGTAGTACTAGGATGGGTGACCTCCGGGAAGTCCTCGTGTTGGACCCTTTTTTCGCCAAAATCGATTTTTTTTCCCGTTTCCAGCCAATTTTTGAGGATCGCGGGACGCCAAGGTGTAGATCTTAGCGGTTTCAAAAAAAAGATCACTAAAGCCGAGTCGGCGCGAAGTTATGAGCGTTCAAAGAATCAGGGGAGAGTGGGGTAAGGTGTGAAGAACTGGAAGGATGGGTAAGACCATATAAACAAATAGGAGCAGTGAGTTAATGGATGCGATCATACCAGCACTAATGCACCGGATCCCATCAGAATTTCGCAGTTAAGCGTGTTTGGGCGAGAGTAGTACTAGGATGGGTGACCTCCTGGGAAGTCCTCGTGTTGCACCCTTTTTTCGCCAAAATCGATTTCTTTTCCCGTTTCCAGTCAATTTTTGAGGAGCGCGGGTCGCCACGGCGTACATCTCGAAAAGATAAGCGGTTCGAAGAAAAAGATCACTGAAAACAAATGTCCGAACGCGAAGTTATGTGCGTTCAATGAATCAGGGGGGAGTGGGGTAACGTGTGAAGACCATATAAACAAATTGGAGCAGTGAGTTAATGGATGCGACCATACTAGCACTAATGCATCGAATCCCATCAGATATTCGCAGTTAAGCACGCTTGGGCGAGAGAAGTACTAGGATGGGTGACCTCCTGGGAAGTCCTCGTGTTGCACCCCTTTTTTTGCCAAAATCGATTTTTTTTTTTCCGTTTTCAGCCAATTTTTGAGGAGAACGGGACGTCACGACGTAGATCTCGAAAAGAGAAGCGGTTTGAAAAAAAGATCACTTGCGAACGAGGTCCGGCGCGAAGTTATGAGCGTTCAAAGAATCTGGGGGGAGTGGGGTAAAGTGTGAAGAACTAGAAGGATGGGAAAACCATATAAACAAATAGGAGCAGTGAGTTAATGGATGCGATCATACCGGCACTAATGCACGGATCCCATTAGAATTTCCTGGTTAAGCGTGCTTGGGCGAGAGTAGTACTAGGATGGGTGACCTCCGGGAAGTCCTCGTGTTGCACCCCTTTTTTGCCAAATTCGATTTTTTTCCCGTTTTCAGCCAATTTTTGACGAGCACGGGACGTCACGGCGTAGATCTCGAAAAGATTAGCGGTTTGAAAAAAAGATCAGCAGGAGGCCGCGCGAAGTTATGAGCGTTCAAAGAATCGAGGGGAGTGTGGTAAGGTGTGAAGAAGCTGGAAGGATGGGTAAGACCATATAAACAAATAGGAGCAGTGAGTTAATGGATGCGATCATACCAGCACTAATGCACCGGATCCCATCAGAATTTCGTAGTTAAGCGTGCTTGGGCGAGAGTAGTACTAGGATGGGTGACCTCACGGGAAGTCTTGTTGCACCCTTTTTTCGCCAAAATCGATTTTTTTCTCGTTTCCGGCCAATTTTGAGGAGCGCGGGACGCCACGGTGTAGATCTGGAAAAGATTAGCGGTTTCAAAAAAAGATCACTAAAAGCGAGGTCGGCGCGAAGTTATGAGCGTTCAAAGAATCGGGGGAGAGTGTGGTAAGGTGTGAAGAAGCTGGAAGGATGGGTAAGACCATATAAACAAATAGGAGCAGTGAGTTAATGGATGCGATCATACCCGGCACTAATGCACGGATCCCATCAGAATTTCGTAGTTAAGCGTGCTTGGGCGAGAGTAGTACTAGGATGGGTGACCTCCTGGGAAGTCCTCGTGTTGCACCCCCTTTTTTCGCCAAAATCCGATTTTTTTCGCCGTTTCCGGCTAACTTTTGAGGAGCGCGGGTCGCCACGGTGTAGATCTCGGAAAAGATTAGCGGTTTAAAAACAAAGATCACTAAAAAAGGTCAGGCGCGAAGTTATCGGCGTTCAAAGAATCGGGGAGAGTGGGGTAAGGTGTGAAGAAGCTGGAAGGATGGGTAAGACCATATAAACAAATAGGAGCGATGAGTTAATGGATGCGATCATACCTGGCACTAATAATGCCGGATCCCATCGAATTTCGCAGTTAAGCGTGCTTGGGCGAGAGTAGTACTAGGATGGGTGACCTCCTGGGAAGTCCTCGTGTTGCACCCCTTTTTTCGCCATAATCCATTTTTTTCCCGTTTCCAACCAATTTTTGAGGAGCGCGGGTCGCCACGGAGTACATCTCGAAAAGATAAGCGGTTCGAAAAAAAAATATCACTGAAAACAAAGGTCCGAACGCGAAGTTATGAGCGTTAATGAATCGGGGGAGTGGGGTAACGTGTGAAGAAGCTGGAAGGATGGGAAAGACCATATAAATATATTGGAGCGGTGAGTTAATGGATGCGATCATACTAGCACTAATGCACGAATCCCATCGAACTCCATGATTAAGCGCGCTCAGGCGAGAGTAGTACTAGGATGGGTGACCTCTGGGAAGTCCTCGTGTTGCACCCCCTTTTTTTTGCCAAAATCGATTTTTTTCCCGTTTTCGGCCAATTTTTGAGGAGCACGGGACGTCACGGCGTAGATCTCGAAAGAGAAGCGGTTTGAAAAAAAGATCAAAGCGAAGTCGGCGCGAAGTTATGAGCGTTCAAAGAATCAGGGGGGAGTGGGGTAAAGTGTGAAGAACTAGAAGGATGGGTAAAACCATATAAACAAATTGGAGCGGTGAGTTAATGGATGCGATCATACCAGCAGTAATGCTTGGATCCCATCGGAATTTCTCGATTAAGCGTGCTTGGGCGAGAGTAGTACTAGGATGGGTGACCTCCTGGGAAGTCCTCGTGTTGCACCCTTTTTTTGCCAAAATCGATTTTTTTTTCCGTTTCCAGCCAATTTTGAGGAGCGCGGGCGCCATTGTGTAGATCCGGAAAAGATTAGCGGTTTAAAAAAAAGATCACTTGAGCCGAAGTCCGGGCGTGAAGTTATCGGCGTTCAAAGAATCAGGGGAGAGTGGGGTAAGGTGTGAAGAACTGGATGGATGGGTAAGACCATATAAACATATAGGAGCAGTGAGTTAATGGATGCGATCATAGCAGCACAAATGCACCGGATCCCATCAAAACTCGCAGTTAAGCGTCCTTGGGCGAGAGTAGTACTAGGATGGGTGACCTCGTGGGAAGTCCTCGTGTTGCACCCCTTTTTTCGCCAAAATCCAGTTTTTTCCCCGTTTCCGGCCAACTTTGGAGGAGCGCGGGGACGCCACGGCGTAGATCTCGAAAAGAGAAGCGGTTTGGAAAAAAGATCACTAAGCGGAGGTCGAGCGCGAAGTTATGAGCGTTCAAAGAATTAGGGGGAGTGGGGTAAAGTGTGAAGAACTAGAAGGATGGGAAAACCATATAAACAAATAGGAGCAGTGAGTTAATGGATGCGATCATACCTGCACTAATGCACCGGATCCCATCAGAATTTCGCAGTTAAGCGTGCTTGGGCGAGAGTAGTACTAGGATGGGTGACCTCCTGGGAAGTCCTCGTGTTGCACCCCTTATTTCGCAAAAATCCAGTTTTTTCGCCGTATCCAGCCAACTTTTGAGGAGCGCGGGACGCCACGGTGTAGATCTGGAAAAGATTAGCGGTTTAAAAAAAAGATCACTGAAACGAAGTCGGGCGTGAAGTTATCAGCGTTCAAAATATCAGGGGAGAGTGGGGTAAGGTGTGAAGAACTGGAAGGATGGGTAAGACCATATAAACAAATAGGAGCAGTGAGTTAATGGATGCGATCATACCAGCACTAATGCACCGGATCCCATCAGAATTTCGCAGTTAAGCGTGCTTGGGCGAGAGTAGTACTAGGATGGGTGACCTCCTGGGAAGTCCTCGTGTTGCACCCTTTTTACGCCAAAATAAATTTTTATCCCGTTTCCAGCCAATTTTTGAGTAGCGCGTGTCGCCACGGCGTACATCTCGAAAAGATAAGCGGTTCGAAAAAAAAGATCACTGAAAACAAAGGTCCGAACGCGAAGTTATGAGCGTTAATGAATCGAGGTGGGGAGTGGGGTAACGTGTGAAGAAGCTGGAAGGATGGGAAAGACCATATAAACAAATTGGAGCAGTGAGTTAATGGATGCGATCATACTAGCACTAATGCACCGAATCCCATCGAACTCCTTGATTAAGCGCGCTTGGGCGAGAGAATTACTAGGATGGGTGACCTCCTGGGAAGTCCTCGTGTTGCATCCCTTTTTTTGCCAAAATCAATTTTTTTCCCGTTTTCAGCCAATTTTTTAGGAGCACGGGACACCAAGGCGTAGATTTCGAAAAGATAAGCGGTTTGAAAAAAAAGATCACTCAAAACGGAGGCCGGCGCGAGGTTATGAGCGTTCAAAGAATCAGGGGAGAGTGGGGTAAGGTGTGAAGAACTGGAAGGATGGGAATGACCATATAAACAAATAGGAGCAGTGAGTTAATGGATGTGATCATACCAGCACTAATGCACCGGATCCCATCAAAATTCGCAGTTAAGCGTGCTTGGGCGAGAGCAGTACTAGGATGGGTGACCTCGTGGGAATCTTCGTGTTGCACCCCTTTTTTCGCCAAAATCCAGTTTTTTTCGCCGTTTCCAGCCAATTTTTGAGGAGCACGGGACACCAAGGCGTAGATTTCGAAAAGATAAGCGGTTTGAAAAAAGATCACTTAAAACGGAGGTCCGAGCCCGAAGTTATGAGCGTTCAAAGAGTCAAGGGGGAGTGGGGTATAGTGTGAAGAACTAGAAGGATGGGTAAAACCATATAAACAAATTGGAGCAGTGAGTTAATGGATGCGATCATACCAGCACTAATGCACCGGATCCGATCAGAATTTCTCAGTTAAGCGTGCTTGGGCGAGAGTAGTACTAGGATGGGTGATTTCCTGGGAAGTCCTCGTGTTGCACCCTTTTTTCGCCAAAATCGATTTTTTTCTCGTTTCCAGCCAATTTTTGAGGAGCACGGGACGCCACGGTGTAGATCTGGAAAAGATTAGCGGTTTCAAAAAAGATCAGCAGGAGGTCGAGCGCGAAGTTATGAGCGTTAAAGAATCAGGGGAGAGTGGGGTAAGGTGTGAAGAACTGGAAGGATGGGTAAGACCATATAAACAAATAGGAGCAGTGAGTTAATGGATGCGATCATACCAGCACTAATGCACTGGATCCCATAAGAATTTCGCAGTTAAGCGTGCTTGGGCGAGAGTAGTAGTAGGATGGGTGACCTCCTGGGAAGTCCTCGTGTTGCACACTTTTTTCGCCAAAATCGATTTTTTTTCCCGTTTCCAGCCAATTTTTGAGGAGCGCGGGTCGCCACGGCGTACATCTCGAAAAGATAAGCGGTTCGAAAAAAAGATCACTTTGAAAACAAAGGTCGAAGCGAAGTTATGAGCGTTAATGAATCGAGGGGAGTGGGGTAAGGTGTGAAGAACTGGATGGATGGGAAAGACCATATAAACAAATTGGAGCAGTGAGTTAATGGATGCGATCATACCAGCACTAATGCACCGGATCCCATCAGAATTTCCCTGTTAAGCGTGCTTGGGCGAGAGTAGTGCTAGGATGGGTGACCTCCTGGGAAGTCCTCGTGTTGCACCCTTTTTTCGCCAAAATCGATTTTTTTTCCCGTTTCCGGCCAATTTTTGAGGAGCGCGGGTCGCCACGGCGTACATCTCGAAAAGATTAGCGGTTCGAAAAAAAAGATCACTGAAAACAAAGGTCCGAACGTGAAGTTATGAGCGTTCAATGAATCAGGGGGGAGTGGGGTAACGTGTGAAGAACTGGAAGGATGGGAAAGACCATATAAACAAATTGGAGCAGTGAGTTAATGGATGCGATCATACTAGCACTAATGCACCGAATCCCATCAGAACTCCGCAGTTAAGCGCGCTTGGGCGAGAGAAGTACTAGGATGGGTGACCTCCGGGGAAGTCCTCGTGTTGCACCCCTTTTTTCGCCATAATCCATTTTTTTCCCGTTTCCAACCAATTTTTGAGGAGCGCGGGTCGCCACGGCGTACATCTCGAAAAGATAAGCGGTTGGAAAAAAAGATCACTGAAAATGAAGGTCCGAACGCGAAGTTATGTGCGTTCAATGAATCAGGGGGGAGTAGGGTAAGGTGTGAAGAACTGGAAGGATGGGTAAGAGCATATTAAAAAATTGGAGCAGTGAGTTAATGGATGCGATCATACCAGCACTAATGCACCGGATCCCATCAGAACTCCGCAGTGAAGCGTGCTTGGGCAAGAGAAGTATTAGGATGGGTGACCTCCTGGGAAGTCCTCGTGTTGCACCCTTTTTTCGCCAAAATCGATTTTTTCTCCCGTTTCCGGCCAATTTTTGAGGAGCGCGGGGCGCACGGTGTAGATCCGGAAAAGATTAGCGGTTTCAAAAAAAGATCACTTGGCGAGGTCGGTGTGCGAGGTTATGAGCGTTTAAAGAATCGGGGGAGAGTGGGGTAAGGTGTGAGAAGCTGGAAGGATGGGTAAGACCATATAAACAAATAGGAGCAGTGAGTTAATGGATGCGATCATTGCAGCACTAATGCACCGGATCCCATCAAAACTCCGCAGTTAAGCGTGCTTGGGCGAGAGTAGTACTAGGATGGGTGACCTCCTGGGAAGTCCTCGTGTTGCACCCCTTTTTTCTCCATAATCCATTTTTTTCCCGTTTCTAACCAATTTTTGAGGAGCGCGGGTCGTCACGGAGTACATCTCGAAAAGATAAGCGGTTCGAAAAAAAATATCACTGAAAACAAAGGTCCGAACGCGAAGTTATGAGCGTTCAATGAATCAGGGGGGAGTGGGGTAACGTGTGAAGAACTGGAAGGATGGGAAAGACCATATAAATAAATTGGAGCAGTGAGTTAATGGATGCGATCATACTAGCACTAATGCCCGAATCCCATCCGAACTCCGCGATTAAGCGCGTGCAGGCGAAAGTACTAGGATGGGTGACCTCCGGGAAGTCCTCGTGTTGCACCCCTTTTTTGCCAAAATCGATTTTTTCCCGTTTTCGGCCAATTTTTGAGGAGCACGGGACGTCACGGCGTAGATCTCGAAAAGGAAGCGGTTTGAAAAAAGATCAGAAACGGAGTCGGGCGCGAGGTTATGAGCGTTCAAAGAATCGGGGGAGTGGGGTAAAGTGTGAAGAACTAGAAGGATGGGTAAAACCATATAAACAAATTGGAGCGGTGAGTTAATGGATGCGATCATAGCCGCGATAATCACTTGGATCCCGTCGGAATTTCTCGATTAAGCGTGCTTGGGCGAGAGTAGTACTAGGATGGGTGACCTCTGGGAAGTCCTCGTGTTGCACCATTTTTTCGCCGAAATCGATTTTTTTTCCCGTTTCAGCCAATTTTGAGGAGCGCGGGCGCCTTTGTGTAGATCACGGAAAAGATTAGCGGTTAAAAAAAAAAGATCACTTGAAGAAGTCCGGGCGTGAAGTTATCGGCGTTGAAGAATCGGGGGAGAGTGGGGTAAGGTGTGAAGAACTAGATGGATGGGTAAGACCATATAAACAAGTAGGAGCGATGAGTTAATTGATGCGATCATACCGGCACTAATGCGCTTTGATCCCATCAAAACTCCGCGATTAAGCGTGCTTGGGCGGAAGTAGTACTAGGATGGGTGACTGTTTGGGAAGTCCTCGTGTTGCACCCCTTTTTCGCCAAAATCCGGTTTTTCGCCGTTTCAGCCAACTTTTGAGGAGCGCGGGGCGCCACGGTGTAGATACGGAAAAGATTAGCGGTTTAAAAAAAAAAAAGATCACTTGAAAACCGAAGTCGGGCGTGAAGTTATCGGCGTTGAAGAATCGGGGGAGAGTGGGGTAAGGTGTGAAGAAGCTGGAAGGATGGGTAAGACCATATAAACAAATAGGAGTAGTGAGTTAATGGATGCGATCATACCGGCACTAATGCACGGATCCCATCGGAATTTCCTGATTAAGCGTGCTTGGGCGAAGTAGTACTAGGATGGGTGACCTCTGGGAAGTCCTCGTGTTGCACCCTTTTTTCGCCAAAATCGATTTTTTTCCCGTTTCCAGCCAATTTTTGAGGAGCGCGGGGCGCCACGGTGTAGATCCGGAAAAGATTAGCGGTTTTAAAAAAAGATCATGCAAAGTCGGGCGTGAAGTTATCAGCGTTCAAAGAATCAGGGGAGAGTGGGGTAAGGTGTGATGAACTGGAAGGATGGGTAAGACCATATAAACAAATAGGAGTAGTGAGTTAATGGATGCGATCATACCAGCACTAATGCACCGGATCCCATCAGAATTTCGCAGTTAAGCGTGCTTGGGCGAGAGTAGTACTAGGATGGGTGACCTCCTGGGAAGTCCTCGTGTTGCACCCTTTTTACGCCAAAATCGATTTTTTTTCCCGTTTCCAGTCAATTTTTGAGGAGCGCGTGTCGCCACGGCGTACATCTCGAAAAGATAAGCGGTTTGAAAAAAAAGATCACTGAAAACAAAGGTCCGAACGCGAAGTTATGAGCGTTCAATGAATCAGGGGTGGGGAGTGGGGTAACGTGTATAGAACTGGAAGGATGGGAAAGGCCATATAAACAAATTGGAGCAGTGAGTTAATGGATGCGATCATACTAGCACTAATGCACCGAATCCCATCAGAACTCCGCAGTTAAGCGCTTGGGCGAGAGAAGTACTAGGATGGGTGACCTCCTGGGAAGTCCTCGTGTTGCATCCATTTTTTTGCCAAAATCAATTTTTTTCCCGTTTTCAGCCAATTTTTGAGGAGCACGGGACACCAAGGCGTAGATTTCGAAAAGATAAGGGGTTTGAAAAAAAAGATCACTCAAAACGGAGGCCGGCGCGAAGTTATGAGCGTTCAAAGAATCTGGGGAGAGTGGGGTAAGGTGTGAAGAACTGGAAGGATGGGAATGACCATATAAACAAATAGGAGCAGTGAGTTAATGGATGCGATCATACCAGCACTAATGCACCGGATCCCATCAAAATTCGCAGTTAAGCGTGCTTGGGCGAGAGCAGTACTAGGATGGGTGACCTCGTGGGAATCTTCGTGTTGCACCCCTTTTTACGCCAAAATCCAGTTTTTTTCGCCGTTTCCAGCCAATTTTTGAGGAGCACAGGACCCCAAGGCGTAGATTTCGAAAAGATAAGCGGTTTGAAAAAAAGATCACTTAAAACGGAGGTCGGGCGCGAAGTTATGAGCGTTCAAGAGTCGGGGGAGTGGGGTATAGTGTGAAGAACTAGAAGGATGGGTAAAACCATATAAACAAATTGGAGCAGTGAGTTAATGGATGCGATCATACCAGCACTAATGCACCGGATCCGATCAGAATTTCTCAATTAAGCGTGCTTGGGCGAGAGTAGTACTAGGATGGGTGACCTCCTGGGAAGTCCTCGTGTTGCACCCTTTTTTCGCCAAAATCGATTTTTTTCTCGTTTCCAGCCAATTTTGAGGAGCGCGGGACGCCCACGGTGTAGATCCGGAAAAGATTAGCGGTTTCAAAAAAGATCCTTGGCAAAGTCCGGGCGTGAAGTTATCGGCGTTGAAGAATCGGGGAGAGTGGGGTAAGGTGTGAAGAAGCTGGAAGGATGGGTAAGACCATATAAACAAATAGGAGTAGTGAGTTAATGGATGCGATCATACCGGCACTAATGCACGGATCCCATCGGAATTTCGCGATTAAGCGTGCTTGGGCGGAGTAGTACTAGGATGGGTGACCTCGCGGGAAGTCCTCGTGTTGCACCCTTTTTTCGCCAAAATCGATTTTTTTTCCCGTTTCCAGCCAATTTTTGAGGAGCGCGGGACGCCACAGTGTAGATCTGGAAAAGATTAGCGGTTCGAAAAAAAAGATCACTGAAAACCGAAGTCCGGGCGTGAAGTTATCAGCGTTCAAAGAATCAGGGGAGAGTGGGGTAAGGTGTGAAGAACTGGAAGGATGGGTAAGACCATATAAACAAATAGGAGTAGTGAGTTAATGGATGCGATCATACCAGCACTAATGCACCGGATCCCATCGAAATTTCGCTGATTAAGCGTGCTTGGGCGAAGTAGTACTAGGATGGGTGACCTCCTGGGAAGTCCTCGTGTTGCACCCTTTTTACGCCAAAATCGATTTTTTTTCCCGTTTCCAGTCAATTTTTGAGGAGCGCGTGTCGCCACGGCGTACATCTCGAAAAGATAAGCGGTTTGAAAAAAAAGATCACTGAAAACAAAGTCGCGAAGCGAAGTTATGAGCGTTAATGAATCGAGGGTGGGGAGTGGGGTAACGTGTGAAGAACTGGAAGGATGGGAAAGGCCATATAAACAAATTGGAGCAGTGAGTTAATGGATGCGATCATACTAGCACTAATGCACCGAATGCCATCAGAACTCCGCAGTTAAGCGCTTGGGCGAGAGAAGTACTAGGATGGGTGACCTCCTGGGAAGTCCTCGTGTTGCATTCCTTTTTTTGCCAAAATCAATTTTTTTCCCGTTTTCAGCCAATTTTTGTGGAGCACGGGACACCAAGGCGTAGATTTCGAAAAGATAAGGGGTTTGAAAAAAAAGATCACTCAACGGAGGCCGGCGTGAAGTTATGAGCGTTCGAAGAATCGGGGAGAGTGGGGTAAGGTGTGAAGAACTGGAAGGATGGGAATGACCATATAAACAAATAGGAGCAGTGAGTTAATGGATGCGATCATACCAGCACTAATGCACCGGATCCCATCAAAATTCGCAGTTAAGCGTGCTTGGGTGAGAGCAGTACTAGGATGGGTGACCTCGTGGGAATCTTCGTGTTGCACCCCTTTTTACGTCAAAATCCAGTTTTTTTCGCCGTTTCCAGCCAATTTTTGAGGAGCACAGGACACCAAGGCGTAGATTTCGAAAAGATAAGCGGTTTGAAAAAAAAGATCACTTAAAAACGGAGGTCGGCGCGAAGTTATGAGCGTTCAAAGAGTCAAGGGGGAGTGGGGTATAGTGTGAAGAACTAGAAGGATGGGTAAAACCATATAAACAAATTGGAGCAGTGAGTTAATGGATGCGATCATACCAGCACTAATGCACCGGATCCGATCAGAATTTCTCAATTAAGCGTGCTTGGGCGAGAGTAGTACTAGGATGGGTGACCTCCTGGGAAGTCCTCGTGTTGCACCCTTTTTTCGCCAAAATCGATTTTTTTCTCGTTTCCAGCCAATTTTTGAGGAGCGCGGGACGCCACGGTGTAGATCTGGAAAAGATTAGCGGTTTCAAAAAAAGATCACTTTGGCAGAAGTCGGCGCGAAGTTATGAGCGTTCAAAGAATCAGGGGAGAGTGGGGTAAGGTGTGAAGAACTGGAAGGATGGGTAAGACCATATAAACAAATAGGAGCAGTGAGTTAATGGATGCGATCATACCAGCACTAATGCACCAGGATCCCATCAGAATTTCGCAGTTAAGCGTGCTTGGGCGAGAGTAGTACTAGGATGGGTGACCTCCTGGGAAGTCCTCGTGTTGCACCCTTTTTACGCCAAAATCGATTTTTTTTCCCGTTTCCAGCCAATTTTTGAGGAGCGCGTGTCGCCACGGCGTACATCTCGAAAAGATAAGCGGATCGAAAAAAAAGATCACTGAAAACAAAGGTCTGAACGCGAAGTTATGAGCGTTCAATGAATCAGGGGTGGGGAGTGGGGTAACGTGTGAAGAACTGGAAGGATGGGAAAGACCATATAAACAAATTGGAGCAGTGAGTTAATGGATGCGATCATACTAGCACTAATGCACCGAATCCCATCAGAACTCCGCAGTTAAGAGCGCTTGGGCGAGAGAAGTACTAGGATGGGTGACCTCCTGGGAAGTCCTCGTGTTGCATCCCTTTTTTTGCCAAAATCAATTTTTTTCCCGTTTTCAACCAATTTTTGAGGAGCACGGGACACCAAGGCGTAGATTTCGAAATGATAAGGGGTTTGAAAAAAAAGATCACTCAAACGGAGGCCGGCGCGAAGTTATGAGCGTTGAGAATCGGGGAGAGTGGGGTAAGGTGTGAAGAACTGGAAGGATGGGAATGACCATATAAACAAATAGGAGCAGTGAGTTAATGGATGCGATCATACCAGCACTAATGCACCGGATCCCATCAAAATTCGCAGTTAAGCGTGCTTGGGCGAGAGCAGTACTAGGATGGGTGACCTCGTGGGAATCTTCGTGTTGCACCCCTTTTTACGCCAAAATCCAGTTTTTTTCGCCGTTTCCAGCCAATTTTGAGGAGCACGGGACACAGGCGTAGATTTCGAAAAGATAAGCGGTTTGAAAAAAGATCACTTAAAACGGAGGTCGGCGCGAAGTTATGAGCGTTGAAAGAGTCGGGGAGTGGGGTATAGTGTGAAGAACTAGAAGGATGGGTAAAACCATATAAATAAATTGGAGCGGTGAGTTAATGGATGCGATCATACCGGCCACTAATGCACCGGATCCCGTCGAGAATTTCTCGATTAAGCGTGCTTGGGCGAGAGTAGTACTAGGATGGGTGACCTCTGGGAAGTCCTCGTGTTGCACCCTTTTTCGCCAAAATCGATTTTTTTCGTTTCCGGCCAATTTTGAGGAGCGCGGGACGACACGGTGTAGATACGGAAAAGATTAGCGGTTTCAAAAAAAGATCCAGCGAAGGCAGGTCGGCGCGAAGTTATGAGCGTTCGGAGAATCGGGGGAGAGTGGGGTAAGGTGTGAAGAACTGGAAGGATGGGTAAGACCATATAAACAAATAGGAGCAGTGAGTTAATGGATGCGATCATACCAGCACTAATGCACCAGGATCCCATCAGAATTTCGCAGTTAAGCGTGCTTGGGCGAGAGTAGTACTAGGATGGGTGACCTCCTGGGAAGTCCTCGTGTTGCACCCTTTTACGCCAAAATCGATTTTTTTCCCGTTTCCGGCCAATTTTTGAGGAGCGCGTGTCGCCACGGCGTACATCTCGAAAAAGATAAGCGGTTCGAAAAAAGATCACTTGAAAACAAAGGTCGGCGAAGTTATGAGCGTTAATGAATCGAGGGTGGGGAGTGGCGTAACGTGTGAAGAACTGGAAGGATGGGAAAGACCATATAAACAAATTGGAGCAGTGAGTTAATGGATGCGATCATACTAGCACTAATGCACCGAATCCCATCAGAACTCCGCAGTTAAGCGCGCTTGGGCGAGAGAAGTACTAGGATTACCACCTCCTGGGAAGTCCTCGTGTTGCATCCCTTTTTTTGCCAAAATCAATTTTTTTTCCCGTTTTCAACCAATTTTTGAGGAGCACGGGACACCAAGGCGTAGATTTCGAAAAGATAAGGGGTTTGAAAAAAAGATCACTCAAAACGGAGGCCGGCGCGAAGTTATGAGCGTTGAAGAATCGGGGGAGAGTGGGGTAAGATGTGAAGAAGCTGGAAGGATGGGAATGACCATATAAACAAAAAGGAAGCGGTGAGTTAATGGATGCGATCATACCGGCACTAATGCACGGATCCCATCAAAATTCGCAGTTAAGCGTGCTTGGGCGAGAGCAGTACTAGGATGGGTGACCTCGTGGGAATCTTCGTGTTGCACCCCTTTTTACGCCAAAATCCAGTTTTTTTCGCCGTTTCCAGCCAATTTTTGAGGAGCACAGGACACCAAGGCGTAGATTTCGAAAAGATAAGAGGTTTGAAAAAAAGATCACTTAAAACGGAGGTCGAGCGCGAACTTATGAGCGTTGAAAGTCGGGGAGTGGGGTATAGTGTGAAGAACTAGAAGGATGGGTAAAACCATATAAACAAATTGGAGCAGTGAGTTAATGGATGCGATCATACCAGCACTAATGCACCGGATCCGATCAGAATTTCTCAGTTAAGCGTGCTTGGGCGAGAGTAGTACTAGGATGGGTGACCTCTTGGGAAGTCCTCGTGTTGCACCCTTTTTTCGCCAAAATCGATTTTTTTCTCGTTTCCAGCCAATTTTTGAGGAGCGCGGGACGACACGGTGTAGATCTGGAAAAGATTAGCGGTTTCAAAAAAAGATCACTTGGCGGAGTCGGCGCGAAGTTATGAGCGTTGAAAGAATCGGGGGAGAGTGGGGTAAGGTGTGAAGAACTGGAAGGATGGGTAAGACCATATAAACAAATAGGAGCAGTGAGTTAATGGATGCGATCATACCAGCACTAATGCACCAGGATCCCATCAGAATTTCGCAGTTAAGCGTGCTTGGGCGAGAGTAGTACTAGGATGGGTGACCTCCTGGGAAGTCCTCGTGTTGCACCCTTTTTACGCCAAAATCGATTTTTTTTCCCGTTTCCAGCCAATTTTTGAGGAGCGCGTGTCGCCACGGCGTACATCTCGAAAAGATAAGCGGTTCGAAAAAAGATCACTTGAAAACAAAGTCGAGCGAAGTTATGAGCATTGATGAATCGGGGGTGGGGAGTGGGGTAACGTGTGAAGAAGCTGGAAGGATGGGAAAGACCATATAAACAAATTGGAGCAGTGAGTTAATGGATGCGATCATACTAGCACTAATGCACCGAATCCCATCAGAACTCCGCAGTTAAGCGCGCTTGGGCGAGAGAAGTACTAGGATGGGTGACCTCCTGGGAAGTCCTCGTGTTGCATCCCTTTTTTTGCCAAAATCAATTTTTTTCCCGTTTTCCACCAATTTTTGAGGAGCACGGGACACCAAGGCGTAGATTTCGAAAAGATAAGGGGTTTGAAAAAAAAGATCACTCAAAACGGAGGCCGGCGCGAAGTTATGAGCGTTAAAGAATCGGGGAGAGTGGGGTAAGGTGTGAAGAAGCTGGAAGGATGGGAATGACCATATAAACAAATAGGAGCAGTGAGTTAATGGATGCGATCATACCAGCACTAATGCACCGGATCCCATCACAATTCGCAGTTAAGCGTGCTTGGGCGAGAGCAGTACTAGGATGGGTGACCTCGTGGGAATATTCGTGTTGCACCCCTTTTTACGCCAAAATCCAGTTTTTTTCGCCGTTTCCAGCCAATTTTTGAGGAGCACAGGACACCAAGGCGTAGATTTCGAAAAGATAAGCGGTTTGAAAAAAAGATCACTTAAAACGGAGGTCCGAGCGCGAAGTTATGAGCGTTGAAGAGTCGAGGGGAGTGGGGTATAGTGTGAAGAACTAGAAGGATGGGTAAAACCATATAAACAAATTGGAGCGGTGAGTTAATGGATGCGATCATACCGGCACTAATGCACGGGATCCGATCGAGAATTTCTCGATTAAGCGTGCTTGGGCGAGAGTAGTACTAGGATGGGTGACCTCCTGGGAAGTCCTCGTGTTGCACCCTTTTTTCGCCAAAATCGATTTTTTTCTCGTTTCCAGCCAATTTTTGAGGTGCGCGGGACGACACGGTGTAGATCTGGAAAAGATTAGCGGTTTTAAAACAAAGATCACTTGACGGAGTCGGCGCGAAGTTATGAGCGTTCAAAGAATCGGGGAGAGTGGGGTAAGGTGTGAAGAAGCTGGAAGGATGGGTAAGACCATATAAACAAATAGGAGCGGTGAGTTAATGGATGCGATCATACCGGCACTAATGCCTTTGGATCCCATAAGAATTTCGCTGATTAAGCGTGCTTGGCGAGAGTAGTAGTAGGATGGGTGACCTCTGGGAAGTCCTCGTGTTGCACACTTTTTTCGCCAAAATCGATTTTTTTTCCCGTTTCCAGCCAATTTTTGAGGAGCGCGGGTCGCCACGGCGTACATCTCGAAAAGATAAGCGGTTCGAAAAAAAAGATCACTTGAAAACAAAGGTCCGACGCGAAGTTATGAGCGTTCAATGAATTAGGGGGGAGTGGGGTAACGTGTGAAGAACTGGATGGATGGGAAAGACCATATAAACACATTGGAGCAGTGAGTTAATGGATGCGATCATACCAGCACTAATGCACCGGATCCCATCAGAATTTCCCTGTTAAGCGTGCTTGGCGGGAGTAGTGCTAGGATGGGTGACCTCCGGGAAGTCCTCGTGTTGCACCCTTTTTTCGCCAAAATCGATTTTTTTTCCCGTTTAGGCCAATTTTTGAGGAGCGCGGGTCGCCACGGCGTACATCTCGAAAAGATTAGCGGTTCGAAAAAAAGATCACTTGAAAACAAAGGTCGAACGTGAAGTTATGAGCGTTCGATGAATCGAGGGGAGTGGGGTAACGTGTGAAGAAGCTGGAAGGATGGGAAAGGCCATATAAACAAATTGGAGCGGTGAGTTAATGGATGCGATCATACTAGCACTAATGCACCGAATCCCATCGAACTCCCGTGATTAAGCGCGCTTGGGCGAGAGAAGTACTAGGATGGGTGACCTCCGGGGAAGTCCTCGTGTTGCACCCCTTTTTTCGCCATAATCCATTTTTTTCCCGTTTCCAACCAATTTTTGAGGAGCGCGGGTCGCCACGGCGTACATCTCGAAAAGATAAGCGGTTGGAAAAAAGATCACTTGAAAATGAAGGTCGACGCGAAGTTATGTGCGTTAATGAATCGGGGGAGTAGGGTAAGGTGTGAAGAACTGGAAGGATGGGTAAGAGCATATTAAAAAATTGGAGCAGTGAGTTAATGGATGCGATCATACCAGCACTAATGCACCGGATCCCATCAGAACTCCGCAGTGAAGCGTGCTTCGGCAAGAGAAGTATTAGGATGGGTGACCTCCTGGGAAGTCCTCGTGTTGCACCCTTTTTTTCGCCAAAATCGATTTTTTCCCGTTTCCAGCCAATTTTGAGGAGCGCGGGGCGCACGGTGTAGATGCGGAAAAGATTAGCGGTTTCAAAAAAAGATCCTTTGGCAGGAGGTCAGTGCGCGAAGTTATGAGCGTTTAAAGAATCGGGGGGAGAGTGGGGTAAGGTGTGAAGAACTAGAAGGATGGGTAAGACCATATAAACAAATAGGAAGCAATGAGTTAATGGATGCGATCATTGCAGCACTAATGCACCGGATCCCATCAAAACTCCGCAGTTAAGCGTGCTTGGGCGAGAGTAGTACTAGGATGGGTGACCTCGTGGGAAGTCCTCGTGTTGCACCCCTTTTTTCGTCAAAATCCAGTGTTTCTCCCCGTTTCCAGCCAATTTTTGAGGAGCGCGGGACGCGACGGTGTATATCTCGAAAAGATAAGCGGTTTGAAAAAAAGATCAGAAACGGAGGTCGGCGCGAAGTTATGAGCGTTCAAAGAATGCGGGGAGAGTGGGGTAAGGTGTGAAGAACTAGAATGATGGGTAAGACCATATAAACAAATTGGTGCAATGAGTTAATGGATGCGATCATACCGGCACTAATGCCGGATCCCATCGAACTCCGCAGTTAAGCGTGTTTTGGTGAGAGTAGTACTAGGATGGGTGATCTCCTGGGAAGTCCTCGTGTTTCACCCATTTTTTCGCCAAAATCCATTTTTTTCCCCTTTCCAACCAATTTTTGAGGAGCGCGGGTCGCCACGGCGTACATCTCGAAAAGATAAGCGGTTTGAAAAAAAAGATCACTAAAAATCGAGGTCCGAGCACGAAGTTATGAGCGTTCAAAGAATCAGGGGAGAGTGGGGTAAGGTGTGAAGAACTGGAAGGATGGGTAAGACCATTTAAATAAATAGGAGCAGTGAGTTAATGGATGCGATCATACAAGAACTAATGCACTAGGATCCCATCGAATTTCGCGATTAAGCGTGCTTGGCGCGAGTAGTACTAGGATGGGTGACCTCGCGGGAAGTCCTCGTGTTGCACCCTTTTTTCGCCAAAATCGATTTCTTTTCCCGTTTCCAGCCAATTTTTGAGGAGCGCGGGTCGCCACGGCGTACATCTCGACAAGATAAGTGGTTCGAAAAAAAAGATCACTTTGAAAACAAAGGTCGAGCGAAGTTATGAGCGTTGATGAATCGGGGAGTGGGGTAACGTGTGAAGAACTGGAAGGATGGGAAAGACCATATAAACAAATTCTAGCAGTGAGTTAATGGATGCGATCATACTAGCACTAATTCATCGAATCCCATCAGAACTTCGCAGTTAAGCGCGCTTGGGCGAGAGAAGTACTAGGATGGGTGACCTCCTGGGAAGTCCTCGTGTTGCACCCCTTTTTTCGCCATAATCCATTTTTTTCCCGTTTCCAACCAATTTTTGAGGAGCGCGGGTCTCCACGGCGTACATGTCGAAAAGATAAGCGGTTCAAAAAAATATCACTTGAAAACAAAGGTCGAACGCGAAGTTATGAGCGTTAATGAATCGAGGGGAGTGGGGTAACGTGTGAAGAAGCTGGAAGGATGGGAAAGACCATAGAAACAAATTGGAGCAGTGAGTTAATGAATGCGATCATACTAGCACTAATGCACCGAATCCCATCAGAATTCCTTGATTAAGCGCGCCAGGCGAGAAGTACTAGGATGGGTGACCTCGCGGGAAGTCCTCGTGTTGCAACCCTTTTTTTGCCAAAATCGATTTTTTTTCCGGTATGTGCCAATTTTGAGGAGCACGGGACGTCACGGCTTAGATCTCGAAAAGAGAAGCGGTTTGAAAAAAGATCAGCGGAGGTAGTCGTGCGCGAAGTTATGAGCGTTCAAAGAATCGGGGGAGAGTGGGATAAGGTGTGAAGAAGCTGGAAGGATGGGAATGACCATATAAACAAATAGGAGCGGTGAGTTAATGGATGCGATCATACCGGCCACAAATGCACCGGATCCCATCAAAACTCGCAGTTAAGCGTGCTTGGGCGAGAGTAGTACTAGGATGGGTGACCTCGTGGGAAGTCCTCGTATTGCACCCCTTTTTTCGCCAAAATCCAGTTTTTCCCGTTTCCAGCCAACTTTTGAGGAGCGCGGGCGCCGCGGCGTAGATCTCGAAAAAGAAGCGGTTTTGAAAAAAAGATCCAGCAGCGGAGGTCGGCGCGAAGTTATGATCGTTCAAAGAATAAGGGGAGTGGGGTAAGGTGTGAAGAAGCTGGAAGGATGGGTAAGACCATATAAACAAATAGGAGCGGTGAGTTAATGGATGCGATCATACCGGCACTAATGCACGGATCCCATCAAACTCGCGATTAAGCGTGCTTGGGCGAGAGTAGTACTAGGATGGGTGACTTCGTGGGAAGTCCTCGTGTTGCACCCTTTTTTCGCTTAAAATCCATATTTTTGCCCTTTTTCGGCCAACTTTTGAGGGCGCGGGGCGCACGGCGTAGATCTCGAAAAGAAGCGGTTTGAAAAAAAGAACACGAAACGGAGGTCGTGCGCGAAGTTATGAGCGTTCAAGAATCGGGGGAGTGGGGTAAAGTGTGAAGAACTAGAAGGATGGGTAAAACCATATAAACAAATTGGAGCGGTGAGTTAATGGATGCGATCATACCGGCACTAATGCACCGGATCCCATCGGAATTTCGTGATTAAGCGTGCTTGGGCGAGAGTAGTACAAGGATGGGTGACCTCCTAGGAAGTCCTCGTGTTGCACCCTTTTATCGCCAAAATCGAGTTTTTTCCCGTTTCCGGCCAATTTTGAAGGAGCGCGGGGCCTACGGTGTAGATCTGGAAAAGATTAGCGGTTTTAAAAAAAGATCACTTGGCCGGAGTCGGCGCGAAGTTATGAGCGTTGAAAATCGGGGAGAGTGGGTTAAGGTGTGAAGAACTGGAAGGATGGGTAAGACCATATAAACAAATAGGAGCAGTGAGTTAATGGATGCGATCATACCAGCACTAATGCGCCGGATCCCATCAAAACTCTGCAGTTAAGCGTGCTTGGGCGAGAGTAGTACTAGGATGGGTGACCTCGTGGGAAGTCCTCGTGTTGCACCCCTTTTTTCGCCAAAATCCAGTTTTTTTCCCCGTTTCCAGCCAACTTTTAGGAGCGCGGGACGCCACGGCGTAGATCTCGGAAAGATAGGCGGTTTGAAAAAAAAGATAACTTAAAACGGAGGTCAGGCGTGAAGTTATGAGCGTTGAGAATCGGGGGAGTGGGGTAAAGTGTGAAGAACTAGAAGGATGGGTAAAACCATATAAACAAATTGGAGTAGTGAGTTAATGGATGCGATCATACCAGCACTAATGCACCGGATCCGATCAGAATTTCTCAGTTAAGCGTGCTTGGGCGAGAGTAGTACTAGGATGGGTGACCTCCTGGGAAGTCCTCGTGTTAAACCCTATTTTCGCCAAAATCGATTTTTTTTCCCGTTTCAAGCCAATTTTTGAGGACCGCGGGACGTCAAAGTGTAGATCTGGAAAAGATTAGCGGTTTCAAAAAAAAGATCACTAAAAGCGGGAGTCAGGCGCGAAGTTATGAGCGTTGAAAATCGGGGGAGAGTGGGGTAAGGTGTGAAGAACTGGAAGGTTGGGTAAGACCATATAAACAAATAGGAGCAGTGAGTTAATGGATGCGATCATACCAGCACTAATGCACCGGATCCCATCAGAATTTCGCAGTTAAGTGTGCTTGGGCGAGAGTAGTACTAGGATGGGTGACCTCCTGGGAAGTCCTCGTGTTGCACCCTTTTTTCGCCAAAATCGATTTCTTTTCCCGTTTCCAGTCAATTTTTGAGGAGCGCGGGTCGCCACGGCGTACATCTCGAAAAGATAAGCGGTTCAAAAAAAAAGATCACTGAA
Organism: Beta corolliflora; assembly: GCA_947648045.1. NCBI lineage: Eukaryota > Viridiplantae > Streptophyta > Magnoliopsida > Caryophyllales > Amaranthaceae > Beta > Beta corolliflora. The sequence continues at coordinate 249,138 of CANSZD010002990.1, forward strand.
AACAAAGGTCCGAACGCGAAGTTATGAGCGTTCAATGAATCAGGGGGGAGTGGGGTAACGTGTGAAGACCATATAAACAAATTGGAGCAGTGAGTTAATGGATGCGATCATACTAGCACTAATGCATCGAATCCCATCGAAATTCGCGATTAAGCGCGCTTGGGCGGAGAAGTACTAGGATGGGTGACCTCCTGGGAAGTCCTCGTGTTGCACCCCTTTTTTCGCCATAATCCATTTTTTTCCCGTTTCCAACCAATTTTTGAGGAGCGCGGGTCGCCACGGAGTACATCTCGAAAAGATAAGCGGTTCGAAAAAAAATATCACTGAAAACAAAGGTCGAAGCGAAGTTATGAGCGTTGATGAATCGAGGGGAGTGGGGTAACGTGTGAAGAAGCTGGAAGGATGGGAAAGACCATATAAATAAATTGGAGCAGTGAGTTAATGGATGCGATCATACTAGCACTAATGCACCGAATCCCATCAGATATCCCTTGATTAAGCGCGCCAGGCGAGGAAGTACTAGGATGGGTGACCTCTGAGGAAGTCCTCGTGTTGCACCCCTTTTTTGCCAAAATCGATTTTTTTCCCGTTTTCAACCAATTTTTGAGGAGCACGGGACGTCACGGCGTAGATCTCGAAAAGAAAGCGGTTTGAAAAAAGATCACTGCGAGCAGTCGGCGCGAAGTTATGAGCGTTCAAAGAATCGAGGGGAGTGGGGTAAAGTGTGAAGAACTAGAAGGATGGGTAAAACCATATAAGCAAATAGGAGCAGTGAGTTAATGGATGCGATCATACCAGCACTAATGCACCGGATCCCATCAGAATTTCGCAGTTAAGCGTGCTTGGGCGAGAGTAGTACTAGGATGGGTGACCTCTGGGAAGTCCTCGTGTTGCACCCTTTTTTCGCCAAAATCGATTTCTTTTCCCGTTTCCAGTCAATTTTTGAGGAGCGCGGGTCGCCACGGCGTACATCTCGAAAAGATAAGCGGTTCGAAAAAAAGATCACGAAAACAAAGGTCGAGACGCGAAGTTATGAGCGTTCAATGAATCAGGGGGGAGTGGGGTAACGTGTGAAGACCATATAAACAAATTGGAGCAGTGAGTTAATGGATGCGATCATACTAGCACTAATGCATCGAATCCCATCAGAACTTCGCAGTTAAGCGCGCTTGGGCGAGAGAAGTACTAGGATGGGTGACCTCCTGGGAAGTCCTCGTGTTACACCCCTTTTTTCGCCACAATCCATTTTTTTCCCGTTTCCAACCAATTTTTGAGGAGCGCGGGTCGCCACGGAGTACATCTCGAAAAGATAAGCGGTTCGAAAAAAATATCACTTGAAAACAAAGGTCGCGCGAAGTTATGAGCGTTGATGAATCGGGGAGTGGGGTAACGTGTGAAGAAGCTGGAAGGATGGGAAAGACCATATAAATAAATTGGAGAAGTGAGTTAATGAATGCGATCATACTAGCACTAATGCACGAATCCCATGAGAACTCCGCGATTAAGCGCGCTGGCGCGAGAAGTACTAGGATGGGTGACCTCCTGAGAAGTCCTCGTGTTGCACCCCTTTTTATGCCAAAATCGATTTTTTTCCCGTTTTCAGCCAATTTTTGAGGAGCATGGGACGTCACGGCGTAGATCTCGAAAACAGAAGCGGTTTGAAAAAAAAGATCACTGAAAACGGAGGTCCGAGCGCGAAGTTATGAGCGTTCAAAGAATCAGGGGGGAGTGGGGTAAAGTGTGAAGAACTAGAAGGGTGGGTAAAACCATATAAACAAATAGGAGCAGTGAGTTAATGGATGCGATCATACCAGCACTAATGCACGGATCCCATCGGAATTTCGCGATTAAGCGTGCTTGGGCGGAGTAGTACTAGGATGGGTGACCTCGCGGGAAGTCCTCGTGTTGCACCCTTTTTTCGCCAAAATCGATTTCTTTTCCCGTTTCCAGTCAATTTTTGAGGAGCGCGGGTCGCCACGGCGTACATCTCGAAAAGATAAGCGGTTCGAAAAAAAAGATCACTGAAAACAAAGGTCCGAACGTGAAGTTATGAGCGTTCAATGAATCAGGGGGGAGTGGGGTAACGTGTGAAGACCATATAAACAAATTGGAGCAGTGAGTTAATGGATGCGATCATACTAGCACTAATGCATCGAATCCCATCAGAACTTCGCAGTTAAGCGCGCTTGGGCGAGAGAAGTACTAGGATGGGTGACCTCCTGGGAAGTCCTCGTGTTGCACCCCTTTTTTCGCCATAATCCATTTTTTTCCCGTTTCCAACCAATTTTTGAGGAGCGCGGGTCGCCACGGAGTACATCTCGAAAAGATAAGCGGTTCGAAAAAAAATATCACTGAAAACAAAGGTCCGAACGCGAAGTTATGAGCGTTCAATGAATCAGGGGGGGAGTGGGGTAACGTGTGAAGAACTGGAAGGATGGGAAAGACCATATAAATAAATTGGAGCAGTGAGTTAATGAATGCGATCATACTAGCACTAATGCACCGAATCCCATCGAACTCCCGTGATTAAGCGCGCCAGGCGAGAAGTACTAGGATGGGTGACCTCTGGGAAGTCCTCGTGTTGCACCCCTTTTTATGCCAAAATCGATTTTTTCCCGTTTTCGGCCAATTTTTGAGGAGCATGGGACGTCACGGCGTAGATCTCGCTGGAGCGGTTTGAAAAAAAGATCCGAAAACGGAGGTCGAGCGCGAGGTTATGAGCGTTCAAAGAATCAGGGGGGAGTGGGGTAAAGTGTGAAGAACTAGAAGGGTGGGTAAAACCATATAAACAAATAGGAGCAGTGAGTTAATGGATGCGATCATACAAGCACTAATGCACCGGATCCCATCAGAATTTCGCAGTTAAGCGTGCTTGGGCGAGAGTAGTACTAGGATGCGTGACCTCACGGGAAGTCCTCGTGTTGCACCCTTTTTTCGCCAAAATCGATTTCTTTTCCCGTTTCGGTCAATTTTGAGGAGCGCGGGTCGCCACGGCGTACATCTCGAAAAGATAAGCGGTTCGAAAAAAAGATCACTTGAAAACAAAGGTCCGAAGCGAGGTTATGAGCGTTCAATGAATCACGGGGGAGTGGGGTAACGTGTGAAGACCATATAAACAAATTGGAGCAGTGAGTTAATGGATGCGATCATACTAGCACTAATGCATCAAATCCCATCAGAACTTCGCAGTTAAGCGCGCTTGGGCGAGAGAAGTACTAGGATGGGTGACCTCCTGGGAAGTCCTCGTGTTGCACCCCTTTTTCGCCATAATCCATTTTTTCCCGTTTCCAACCAATTTTTGAGGAGCGCGGGTCGCCACGGAGTACATCTCGAAAAGATAAGCGGTTCGAAAAAAAATATCACTGAAAACAAAGGTCGAACGAAGTTATGAGCGTTGATGAATCGAGGGGGAGTGGGGTAACGTGTGAAGAAGCTGGAAGGATGGGAAAGACCATATAAATAAATTGGAGCAGTGAGTTAATGAATGCGATCATACTAGCACTAATGCACCGAATCCCATCGAACTCCGTGATTAAGCACGCTCGGGCGAGAAGTACTAGGATGGGTGACCTCCTGGGAAGTCCTCGTGTTGCACCCCTTTTTTTGCCAAAATCGATTTTTTTCCCGTTTTCAGCCAATTTTTGAGGAGCACGGGACGTCACGGCGTAGATCTCGAAAAGGAGCGGTTTGAAAAAAGATCATCGCAGCAGTCGAGGCGCGAAGTTATGAGCGTTCAAAGAATCGGGGAGTGGGGTAAAGTGTGAAGAACTAGAAGGATGGGTAAAACCATATAAACAAATAGGAGCAGTGAGTTAATGGATGCGATCATACTAGCACTAATGCATCGAATCCCATCAGAACTTCGCAGTTAAGCGCGCTTGGGCGAGAGAAGTACTAGGATGGGTGACCTCCTGGGAAGTCCTCGTGTTGCACCCCTTTTTTCGCCATAATCCATTTTTTTCCCGTTTCCAACCAATTTTTGAGGAGCGCGGGTCGCCACGGAGTACATCTCGAAAAGATAAGCGGTTCGAAAAAAAATATCACTGAAAACAAAGGTCGAACGAAGTTATGAGCGTTCGATGAATCGGGGGAGTGGGGTAACGTGTGAAGAAGCTGGAAGGATGGGAAAGACCATATAAATAAATTGGAGCAGTGAGTTAATGAATGCGATCATACTAGCACTAATGCACCGAATCCCATCGAACTCCGCTTGATTAAGCGCGCTCGGGCGAGAAGTACTAGGATGGGTGACCTCCTGGGAAGTCCTCGTGTTGCACCCCTTTTTATGCCAAAATCGATTTTTTTCCCGTTTTCGGCCAATTTTTGAGGAGCATGGGACGTCACGGCGTAGATCTCGAAAAAGCGAAGCGGTTTGAAAAAAGATCTGCGAACGGAGGTCGGCGCGAAGTTATGAGCGTTCAAAGAATCGGGGAGTGGGGTAAAGTGTGAAGAACTAGAAGGGGTGGGTAAAACCATATAAACAAATAGGAGCGGTGAGTTAATGGATGCGATCATACAAGCACTAATGCACCGGATCCCATCGAATTTCGTGATTAAGCGTGCTTGGGCGAGAGTAGTACTAGGATGCGTGACCTCACGGGAAGTCCTCGTGTTGCACCCTTTTTTTCGCCAAAATCGATTTCTTTTCCCGTTTCAGTCAATTTTTGAGGAGCGCGGGTCGCCACGGCGTACATCTCGAAAAGATAAGCGGTTCGAAAAAAGATCACTGAAAACAAAGGTCCGAACGCGAAGTTATGAGTGTTCAATGAATCAGGGGGGAGTGGGGTAACGTGTGAAGACCATATAAACAAATTGGAGCAGTGAGTTAATGGATGCGATCATACTAGCACTAATGCATCGAATCCCATCGAACCCGCGATTAAGCGCGCTTGGGCGAGAGAAGTACTATGATGGGTGACCTCTCGGGAAGTCCTCGTGTTGCACCCTTTTTTTCGCCATAATCCATTTTTTCCCGTTTCCAACCAATTTTTGAGGAGCGCGGTTCGCCACGGAGTACATCTCGAAAAGATAAGCGGTACGAAAAAAAATATCACTTGAAAACAAAGGTCGGCATTGAAGTTATGAGCGTTAATGAATCGAGGGGAGTGGGGTAACGTGTGAAGAAGCTGGAAGGATGGGAAAGACCATATAAATAAATTGGAGCAGTGAGTTAATGGATGCGATCATACTAGCACTAATGCACCGAATCCCATCAGAACTCCTTGATTAAGCGCGCTGGCGGAGAAGTACTAGGATGGGTGACCTCCGGGAAGTGCTCGTGTTGCACCCCTTTTTTGCCAAAATCGATTTTTTTCCCGTTTTCGGCCAATTTTTGAGGAGCACGGGGCGTCACGGCGTAGATCTCGAAAAGAGAAGCGGTTTGAAAAAAGATCAGCGAAAACGGAGTCAGAGTGCGAAGTTATGAGCGTTCAAGAATCGGGGGAGTGGGGTAAAGTGTGAAGAAGCTGGAAGGATGGGAAAGATCATACCGGCACTAATGCACGGATCCCATCAGAATTTCGCAGTTAAGCGTGCTTGGGCGAGAGTAGTACTAGGATGGGTGACCTCCTGGGAAGTCCTCGTGTTGCACCCCTTTTTTCGCCAAAATCGATTTCTTTTCCCGTTTCCAGTCAATTTTTGAGGAGCGCGGGTCGCCACGGCGTACATCTCGAAAAGATAAGCGGTTCGAAAAAAAAGATCACTGAAAACAAAGGTCCGAACGCGAAGTTATGAGCGTTCAATGAATCAGGGGGGAGTGGGGTAACGTGTGAAGACCATATAAACAAATTGGAGCGGGTGAGTTAATGGATGCGATCATACTAGCACTAATGCATTGAATCCCATCAGAACTTCGCAATTAAGCGCGCTTGGGCGAGAGAAGTACTAGGATGGGTGACCTCCTGGGAAGTCCTCGTGTTGCACCCCTTTTTTCGCCATAATCCATTTTTTTCCCGTTTCCAACCAATTTTGAGGAGCGTGGGTCGCCACGGAGTACATCTCGAAAAGATAAGCGGTTCGAAAAAAATATCCTTTGAAAACAAAGGTCCGAACGCGAAGTTATGAGCGTTCAAAAAATCGGGGGAGTGGGGTAACGTGTGAAGAAGCTGGAAGGATGGGAAAGACCATATAAATAAATTGGAGCGGTGAGTTAATGGATGCGATCATACTAGCACTAATGCACCGAATCCCATCGAACTCCTTGATTAAGCGCGCTGGGCGAGAAGTACTAGGATGGGTGACCTCTGGGAAGTCCTCGTGTTGCACCCCTTTTTTGCCAAAATCGATTTTTCCCGTTTTCTGCCAATTTTTGAGGAGCACGGGGCGTCACGGCGTAGATATCGAAAAGAAAGCGGTTTGAAAAAAGATCCTAAAACGGAGGTCAGAGTGCGAAGTTAATAGCGTTCAAAGAATCAGGGGGGAGTGGGGTAAAGTGTGAAGAACTAGAAGGATGGGTAAAACCATATAAACAAATTGGAGCGGTGAGATAATGGATGCGATCATAGCAGCGATAATGCCTTGGATTCGATCGGGAATTTCTCGATTAAGCGTGCTTGGGCGAGAGTAGTTCTAGGATGGGTGACCTCACAGGGAAGTCCTCGTGTTGCACCCTTTTTCGCCAAAATCGATTTATTTTCCCGTTTCCAGCCAATTTTTGAGGGGCGCGGGACGCCACGGTGTAGATCTGCAAAAGATTAGCGGTTTCAAAATAAAGATCATGAAAAGGAGTCAGGCGCGAAGTTATGAGCGTTGAAGAATCGGGGGAGAGTGGGGTAAGGTGTGAAGAGCTGGATGGATGGGTAAGACCATATAAACAAATAAGAGCAGTGAGTTAATGGATGCGATCATACCAGCACTAAGAGTGCTTGGGTGAGAGTAGTACTAGGATGGGTGACCTCCTGGGAAGTCCTCGTGTTGCACCCCTTTTTCGCCGAAATCCGGTTTTTTCGCCGTTTCCGGCCAACTTTTGAGGAGCGCGGGGCGCCACGGTGTAGATCGGAAAAGATTAGCGGTTTAAAAAAAAGATCCACGAAAACCGAAGTCGGGCGCGAAGTTATCGGCGTTGAAGAATCGGGGAGAGTGGGGTAAGGTGTGAAGAGCTGGAAGGATGGGTAAGACCATATAAACAAATAGGAGCGGTGAGTTAATGGATGCGTCATACCGGCACTAATGCACCGGATCCCATCACAATTTTGCGGTTAAGCGTGCTTGGGCGAGTAGTACTTGGATGGGTGACCTCACGGGAAGTCCTTGTGTTGCACCCTTTTACGCCAAAATCGATTTTTTTCCCGTTTCCGGCCAATTTTTGAGGAGCGCGGGTCGCCACGGCGTACATCTCGAAAAGATAAGCGGTTCGAAAAAAAAGATCACTTGAAAACAAAGGTCGGCGCGAGGTTATGAGCGTTCAATGAATCGAGGGGAGTGGGGTAACGTGTGAAGAAGCTGGAAGGATGGGAAAGACCATATAAACAAATTGGAGCGGTGAGTTCTTGGATGCGATCATACTAGCACTAATGCACCGAATCCCATCGAACTCCGTGATTAAGCGCGCTTGGGCGAGAGAAGTACTAGGATGGGTGACCTCGCGGGAAGTCCTCGTGTTGCATCCCTTTTTTTGCCAAAATCAATTTTTTTCCCGTTTTCAGCCAATTTTTGAGGAGCACGGGACACCAAGGCGTAGATTTCGAAAAGATAAGGGGTTTGAAAAAAGATCACTCAAAACGGAGGCCGGCGCGAAGTTATGAGCGTTCAAAGAATCGGGGAGAGTGGGGTAAGGTGTGAGAAGCTGGAAGGATGGGAATGACCATATAAACAAATAGGAGCGGTGAGTTAATGGATGCGATCATACCGGCACTAATGCATCGGATCCCATCAAAATTCGCGATTAAGCGTGCTTGGGCGGAAAGCGTACTAGGATGGGTGACCTCGTGGGAAGTCCTCGTATTGCACCCCTTTTTTCGCCAAAATCCAATTATTTTCGCCTTTTCCAGCCAATTTTTGAGGAGCACGGGACACCAAGGCGTAGATTTCGAAAAGATAAGCGGTTTTGAAAAAAAGATCACTTAAAACGGAGGTCGGCGCGAAGTTATGAGCGTTCAAAGAATCGGGGGAGTGGGGTATAGTGTGAAGAACTAGAAGGATGGGTAAAACCATATAAACAAATTGGAGCGGTGAGTTAATGGATGCGATCATACCAGCACTAATGCCAGGATCCGATCGGGAATTTCTCGGTTAAGCGTGCTTGGGCGAGAGTAGTACTAGGATGGGTGACCTCTGGGAAGTCCTCGTGTTGCACCCTTTTTCGCCAAAATCGACTTTTTTTTTTCGTTTCCGGCCAATTTTGAGGAGCGCGGGGCGCCACGGTGTAGATGCGGAAAAGGTTAGCGGTTTCAAAAAAGTTCACTTTATGAAAGCGAGGTCGGCGCGAGGTTATGAGCGTTCAAAGAATCGAGGGAGAGTGGGGTAAGGTGTGAAGCTGGAAGGATGGGTAAGACCATATAAACAAATAGGAGCGGTGAGTTAATGGATGCGATCATACCAGCACTAATGCCTTTGGATCCCATAAGAATTTCGCGATTAAGCGTGCTTGGGCGAAGTAGTACTAGGACGGGTGACCTCCGGGAAGTCCTCGTGTTGCACACTTTTTTCGCCAAAATCGATTTTTTTCCCGTTTCCAGGCAATTTTGAGGAGCGCGGGTCGCCACGGCGTACATCTCGAAAAGATAAGCGGTTCGAAAAAAAAGATCTGAAAACAAAGGTCGAAGCGCGAAGTTATGAGCGTTGATGAATCGAGGGGAGTGGGGTAACGTGTGAAGAAGCTGGATGGATGGGAAAGACCATATAAACAAATTGGAGCGGTGAGTTAATGGATGCGATCATACCGGCACTAATGCAGGATCCCATCGGAATTTCCTGTTAAGCGTGCTTGGGCGAGAGTAGTGCTAGGATGGGTGACCTCGCGGGAAGTCCTCGTGTTGCACCCTTTTTTCGCCAAAATCGATTTTTTTCCGTTTAGGCCAATTTTTGAGGAGCGCGGGTCGCCACGGCGTACAACTCGACAAGATTAGCGGTTCGAAAAAAGATCACTTGAAAACAAAGGTCGAGACGTGAAGTTATGAGCGTTAATGAATCGGGGGAGTGGGGTAACGTGTGAAGAAGCTGGAAGGATGGGAAAGACCATATAAACAAATTGGAGCAGTGAGTTAATGGATGCGATCATACTAGCACTAATGCACCGAATCCCATCAGAACTCCGCAGTGAAGCGTGCTTGGGCAAGAGAAGTACTAGGATGGGTGACTTCCTGGGAAGTCCTCGTGTTGCACCCTTTTTTCGCCAAAATCGATTTTTTTTCCCGTTTCCGGCCAATTTTGAGGAGCGCGGGACGCCACGGTGTAGATGCTGGAAAAGATTAGCGGTTTCAAAAAAGATCACTGAAGGAGGTCCGTGCGCGAAGTTATGAGCGTTCAAGAATCGGGGAGAGTGGGGTAAGGTGTGAAGAGCTGGAAAGATGGGTAAGACCATATAAACAAATAGGAGCGGTGAGTTAATGGATGCGATCATACCGGCACTAATGCCGGATCCCATCAAAACTCCGCAGTTAAGCGTGCTTGGGCGAGAGTAGTACTAGGATGGGTGACCTCGTGGGAAGTCCTCGTGTTTTACCCCTTTTTTCGCCAAAATCCAGTGTTTCTCCCCGTTTCCAGCCAATTTTTGAGGAGCTCGGGACGCCACGGCGTAGATCTCGAAAAGATAAGCGGTTTGAAAAAAAGATCACTGAAAACGGAGGTCGGCGCGAAGTTATGAGCGTTCAAAGAATCAGGGGAGAGTGGGGTAAGGTGTGAAGAACTAGAATGATGGGTAAGACCATAGAAACAAATTGGTGCAATGAGTTAATGGATGCGATCATACCAGCACTAATGCACCGGATCCCATCGAACTCCGCGATTAAGCGTGTTTTGGTGAGAGTAGTACTAGGATGGGTGATCTCACGGGAAGTCCTCGTGTTTCACCCATTTTTCGCCAAAATCCATTTTTCCCCTTTCCAGCCAATTTTGGAGGAGCGCGGGACGCCACGGCGTACATCTTGAAAAGATAAGCGGTTTGAAAAAAAGATCACTTGAAAATGGAGGTCTGGGCGCGAAGTTATGAGCGTTCAAAGAATCAATGGTGAGTGGGGTAAGGTGTGAAGAACTGGAAGGATGGGTAAGACCATAAAAACAAATAGGAGCAGTGAGTTAATGGATGCGATCATTCCAGCACTAATGCACCGGATCCCATCAAAACTCCTTGATTAAGCGTGCTTGGGCGAAGTAGTACTAGGATGGGTGACCTCCGGGGAAGTCCTCGTGTTGCACCCCTTTTTTCGCCAAAATCCTATTTTTCTCCCCGTTTCCAGACAATTTTTAAAGAGCGCGGGTCGCTACGGCGTACATCTCGAAATGATAAGCGGTTTGAAAAAAAAGATCAACGAAGAAGGTCAGAATGCGAAGTTATGAGCGTTGATGAATCGGGGAGTGGGGTAAGGTGTAAGAAGCTGGAAGGTTGGGTAAGACCATATAAACAAATTGGAGCGATGAGTTAATGGATGAAATCATACCAACACTAATGCCTTTGGATCCCATTAGAAACGCCCTTGATTAAGCGTGCTTGGGCGAGAGTAGTACTAGGATGGGTGACCTCCTAGGAAGTCCTCGCGTTGCACCCTTTTTTCGTCAAAATCCAGTTTTCTCCCGTTTCCATCCAATTTTTGAGGAGCGCGGGGCGCCACGGCGTAGATCTCGAAAAAGATAAGCGGTTTTGAAAAAAGATCACGAAACGGAGGTCGGCGTGAACTTATGAGAGTTCAAAGAATCGGGGGAGAGTGGGGTAAGGTGTGAAGAGCTGGAAGGATGGGTAAGACCATATAAACAAATTGGAGTAGTGAGTTAATGGATGTGATCATACCAGCACTAATGCCTTTGGATCCCATCGAACACCGTGATTAAGCGTGCTTAGGCGAGAGTAGTACTAGGATGGGTGACCTCACGGGAAGTCCTCGCGTTGCACCCCTTTTTCGCCAAAAATACAGTTTTCTCCCGATTCCATCCAATTTTTGAAGAGCGCGGGGCGCCACGACGTAGATCTCGAAAAGATAAGCGGTTTGAAAAAAGATCACTGAAGCGGAGTCGGCGCGAAGTTATGTGCGTTCGAAGAATCGGGGAGAGTGGGGTAAGGTGTGAAGAAGCTGGAAGGATGGGTAAGACCATATAAACAAATTGGAGCAATGAGTTAATGGATGCGATCATACCGGCACAAATGCACGGATCCCATCGAACTCCGTGATTAAGCGTGCTTGGGCGAGAGTAGTACTAGGATGGGTGACCTCTCGGGAAGTGCTCGTCTTTGCACCCCTTTTTCGCCAAATTCAATTTTTCCCGTTTCCAGCCAAGTTTATAGGAGCGCGGGACGCCCGGGCGTACATCTCGAAAAGATAAGCGGTTTAAAAAAAAAAGATCCTAAGCGGTGGTCAGGCGCGATGTTATGAGCGTTCAAGAATCGGGGGAGTTGGGTAAGGTGTGAAGAGCTGGAAGGATGGGTAAGACAATATAAACAAATTGGAGCGGTGAGTTAATGGATGCGATCATACTAGCACAAATGCACGGGATCCCATCGAACTCCGCGATTAAGCGTGCTTGGGCGAGAGTAGTACTATGTTGGGTGACCTCCGGGAAGTCCTCGTGTTGCACCCCTTTTTTCGAAAAAATCAAATATTTTTCACGTTTGCTTGCCAATTATTGAGGAGAGCGGGTCGCCACGGCGTACATCTCGAAAAGATAAGCGGATTGAAAAAAAGATCACTGAAACGAAGGTCGAAACGCGAAGTTATGAGCGTTCAATAAATCGAGGAAAGTGGGGTAAGGTGTGAAGAAGCTGGAAGGATGGGTAAGACCATATAATCAAGCTGGAGCGGTGAGTTAATGGATGCGATCATACCGGCACTAATGCACGGATCCCATCGAACTCCGCGATTAAGCGTGCATTGGCGATAGTAGTACTAGGATGGGTGACCTCGCGGGAAGTCCTCGTCTTTGCGACCCTTTTTCGCCAAAATCCATTTTTTCCCGTTTCCAACCAATTTTTGAGGAGTGCGGGTCGCCACGGCGTACATCTCGAAAAGATAAGCGGTTTGAAAAAAGATCACTTGAAAACGAAGGTCGAACGCGAGGTTATGAGCGTTGATGAATCGAGGGGAGTGGGGTAAGGTGTGAAGAAGCTGGAAGGATGGGAAAGACCATATAAAAAATTGGAGCGGTGAGTTAATGGATGCGATCATACTAGCACTAATGCATCGGATCCCATCGGACCGCGATTAAGCGTGCACGGGCGGAGTAGTACTAGGATGGGCGACCTCTGGGAAGTCCTCGTGTTGCACCCCTTTTTTTCACCAAAATCCAGTTTTTCCCGTTTCCATCCAATTTTTAAGGAGCGCGGGAAGCCACGTCGTAGATATCATAAAGATAAGCGGTTTGAAAAAAAAGATTACTTAAAACGGAGGTCCAAGCGCGAAGTTATGAGCGTTCATAGAATCGGGGAGTGGAGTAAGGTGTGAAGAAGCTGGAAGGATGGGTATGACCATATAAACAAATTGGAACGGTGAGTTAATGGATGCGATCATACCGGCACTAATGCCGGGATCCCATCGAACTCCGCGGCTAAGCGTGCTTGGGCGAGAGTAGTACAAGGATGGGTGACCTCCTGGGAAGTCCTCGTGTTGCACCCCTTTTTCGCCAAAATCAATTTTTTTCCCATGTCCAGCCAAATTTTGAGGAGCGTGGGACGCCACGACGTAGATCTCGCAAAGATAAGCGGTTTGAAAAAAAGATCTTGCAAAAGGAAGTCCGAGCGCGAAGTTATGTGCGTTCAAAGAATCGGGGGAGTGGGGTAAGGTGTGAAGAAGCTGGAAGGATGGGTAAGACCATATAAGCAAACTGGAGCAGTGAGTTAATGGATGCGATCATACCAGCACTAATGCACCGGATCCCATCAGAACTCCGCAGTTAAGCGTGCATTGGCGATAGTCTTAATAGGATTGGTGACCTCACAGGAAGTCCTCGTCTTTTGCAAACCTTTTTTCTCCAAAATCCATTTTTTTCCCGTTTCCAACCAATTTTTGTGGAGTGCGGGTCGCCACGGCGTACATCTCGAAAAGATAAGCGGTTTGAAAAAAGATCCTTGAAAACGAAGGTCGAACGCGAGGTTATGAGCGTTCAATGAATCGGGGGGAGTGGGGTAAGGTGTGAAGAAGCTGGAAGGATGGGAAAGACCATATAAACAAATTGGAGCATTGAGTTAATGGATGCGTCATACTAGCACTAATGCACGGATCCCATCGAATTCGCGATTAAGCGTGCACAGGCGAGAGTAGTACTAGGATGGGCGACCTCTGGGAAGTCCTCGTGTTGCACCCCTTTTTTTCGCCAAAATCCAGTTTTTCCCCTTTTCCAGCCAATTTTTAAGGAGTGCGGGAAGCCACGTCGTAGATCTCATAAAGATAAGCGGTTTGAAAAAAAGATTGCGAAACGGAGGTCGAGCGCGAAGTTATGAGCGTTCATAGAATTAGGGGGTAGTGGGGTAAGGTGTGAAGAAGCTGGAAGGATGGGTAAGACCATATAAACAAATTGGAACGGTGAGTTAATGGATGCGATCATACCGGCACTAATGCACGGATCCCATCGAACTCCGCGGCTAAGCGTGCTTGGGCGAGAGTAGTACAAGGATGGGTGACCTCCTGGGGAGTCCTCGTGTTGCACCCCTTTTTTCGCCAAAATCAATTTTTTTCCCGTGTCCAGCCAATTTTGAGGAGCGTAGGGACGCCACGACGTAGATCTCGCAAAGATAAGCGGTTTGAAAAAAAGATCTTTGCAAAAGGAGGTCAGAGCGCGAAGTTATGTGCGTTGAAAGAATCGGGGGTAGTGGGGTAAGGTGTGAAGAGCTGGAAGGATGGGTAAGACCATATAAGCAAATTGGAGTAGTGAGTTAATGTATGCGATCATATCAACACTAATGCATCGGATCCCAATAGAACTCCGCGATTAAGCGTGCTTTGGCGAGAGTAGTACTAGGATGGGTGACCTCTGGGAAGTCCTCGCGTTGCACCCTTTTTTCGCCAAAATCCAGTTTTCTCCCGTTTCCATCCAATTTTTGAGGAGCACGTGACGCCACGACGTAGATCTCGAAAAGATAAGCGGTTTGAAAAAAGCAGATCCGAAAGCGGAGGTCGAGCGCGAACTTATGAGCGTTCGAAGAATCGGGGGAGTGGGGTAAGGTGTGAAGAAGCTGGAAGGATGGGTAAGACCATATAAACAAATTGGAGCGGTGAGTTAATGGATGCGATTATACCGGCACTAATGCCAGGATCACATCGAACTCCGCGATTAAGTGTGATTTGGCGAGAGTAGTCTAGGATGGGTGACCTCGTGGGAAGTCCTCGTGTTGTACCCCTTTTTTCGCCAAAATCCTATTTTTCTCCCCGTTTCCACCCAATTTTTGAAGAGCGCGGGTCGCCACGGCGTACATCTCGAAAAGATAAGCGGTTTGAAAAAAGATCACTTGAAACGAAGGTCGAACGCGAGGTTATGAGCGTTCAATGAATCGGGGGAGTGGGGTAAGGTGTGAAGAAGCTGGAAGGATGGGAAAGACCATATAAAAAAATTGGAGCGGTGAGTTAATGGATGCGATCATACTAGCACTAATGCAGGATCCCATCGGACCGCGATTAAGCGTGCCGGGCGAGAGTAGTACTAGGATGGCTTACCTCACAGGAAGTCCTCGTGTTGCACCCCTTTTTTCACCAAAATCCGGTTTTTTCCTGTTTCCATCCAATTTTTGGGGAGCGCGGGAAGCCACGTCGTAGATCTCATAAAGATAAGCGGTTTGAAAAAAGCAGTTACTTAAAACGGAGGTCAGCGCGAGGTTATGGCGTTCATAGAATCGGGGAGTGGGGTAAGGTGTGAAGAAGCTGGAAGGATGGGTATGACCATATAAACAAATTGGAACGGTGAGTTAATGGATGCGATCATACCGGCACTAATGCACCGCATCCCATCGAACTCCCGCGGTTAAGCGTGCTTGGGCGAGAGTAGTACAAGGATGGGTGACCTCCTGGGGAGTCCTCGTGTTGCACCCCTTTTTTCGCCAAAATCAATTTTTTTCCCGTGTCCAGCCAATTTTTGAGGAGCGTGGGGACGCCCACGGCGTAGATCTCGAAAAGATAAGCGGTTTGAAAAAAAGATCCTTGCAAAAGGAGGTCAGGCGCGAGGTTATGTGCGTTGAAGAATCGGGGGGTAGTGGGGTAAGGTGTGAAGAAGCTGGAAGGATGGGTAAGACCATATAAGCAAATTGGAGTAGTGAGTTAATGGATGCGATCATATCAACACTAATGCATCGGATCCCAATAGAACTCCGCTGATTAAGCGTGCTTTGGCGAGAGTAGTACTAGGATGGGTGACCTCGCTGGGAAGTCCTCGCGTTGCACCCTTTTTTCGCCAAAATCCGGTTTTTCTCCCGTTTCCATCCAATTTTTGAGGAGCACGTGACGCCACGACGTAGATCTCGAAAAGATAAGCGGTTTGAAAAAACAAATCACGAAACGGAGGGTCGAGCGCGAACTTATGAGCGTTCGAAGAATCGGGGAGTGGGGTAAGGTGTGAAGAAGCTGGAAGGATGGGTAAGACCATATAAACAAATTGGAGCAGTGAGTTAATGGATGCGATTATACCAGCACTAATGCACCGGATCACATCGGAACTCCGCAGTTAAGTGTGATTTGGCGAGAGTAGTCTAGGATGGGTGACCTCATGGGAAGTCCTCGTGTTGTACCCCTTTTTTCGCCAAAATCCTATTTTCTCCCGTTTCCACCCAATTTTAAGAAGCGCGGGTCGCCACGGTGTACATCTCGAAAAGATAAGCGGTTTGAAAAAAGATCACGCAGCGAAGGTCGACGCGAGGTTATGAGCGTTGATGAATCGGGGGAGTGGGGTAAGGTGTGAAGGCTGGAAGGATGGGAAAGACCATATAAAAAAATTGGAGCGGTGAGTTAATGGATGCGATCATACTAGCACTAATGCACCGGATCCCATCGGACCGCGATTAAGCGTGCACAGGCGAGAGTAGTACTAGGATGGGTGACCTCTGGGAAGTCCTCGTGTTGCACCCCTTTTTTCACCAAAATCCAGTTTTTCCCGTTTCCATCCAATTTTTAAGGAGCGCGGGAAGCCGCGTCGTAGATCTCATAAAGATAAGCGGTTTGAAAAAAAGATTACTTAAACGGAGGTCAGCGCGAAGTTATGAGCGTTCATAGAATCGGGGGAGTGGGGTAAGGTGTGAAGAAGCTGGAAGGATGGGTAAGACCATATAAACAAATTGGAGCGGTGAGTTAATGGATGCGATTATACCGGCACTAATGCACCGGATCCCATCGGAACTCCCTGACTAAGCGTGCTTGGGCGAGAGTAGTACAAGGATGGGTGACCTCTGGGGAGTCCTCGTGTTGCACCCCTTTTTCGCCAAAATCAATTTTTTTCCCGTGTCCGGCCAATTTTTGAGGAGCGTGGGACGCCACGGCGTAGATCTCGCAAAGATAAGCGGTTTGAAAAAAGATCACTTTGCAAAGGAAGTCGGCGCGAAGTTATGTGCGTTAAAGAATCGGGGAGTGGGGTAAGGTGTGAAGAAGCTGGAAGGATGGGTAAGACCATATAAGCAAGCTGGAGCGGATGAGTTAATGGATGCGATCATACCCAGCACTAATGCACGGATCCCATCAAATCCGTGATTAAGCGTGCATTAGCGATAGTTGTAATAGGATGGGTGACCTCCGGGAAGTCCTCGTCTTTGCAAACCTTTTTTCGCCAAAATCCATTTTTCCCGTTTCCAACCAATTTTTGTGGAGTGCGGGTCGCCACGGCGTACATCTCGAAAAGATAAGCGGTTTGAAAAAAGATCACTGAAGCGAAGGTCGAACGCGAGGTTATGAGCGTTGATGAATCGAGGGAGTGGGGTAAGGTGTGAAGAAGCTGGAAGGATGGAAAAGACCATATAAACAAATTGGAGCATTGAGTTAATGGATGCGATCATACTAGCGATAATGCCGGATCCCATCGAATTCGCGATTAAGCGTGCCGGGCGAGAGTAGTACTAGGATGGGTGACCTCGCGGGAAGTCCTCGTGTTGCACCCCTTTTTTCGCCAAAATCCAGTTTTTCCCCTTTTCCGGCCAATTTTAGGAGCGCGGGAAGCCACGTCGTAGATCTCGTAAAGATAAGCGGTTTGAAAAAAAAGATTACGGAAAGTCGGCGCGAAGTTATGAGCGTTCATAGAATTAGGGGTAGTGGGGCAAGGTGTGAAGAAGCTGGAAGGATGGGTAAGACCATATATACAAATTGGAACGGTGAGTTAATGGATGCGATCATACCGGCACAAATGCACCGGATCCCATCGAACTCCGTGACTAAGCGTGCTTGGGCGAGAGTAGTACAAGGATGGGTGACCTCCTGGGGAGTCCTCGTGTTGCACCCCTTTTTTCGCCAAAATCAATTTTTTTCCCGTGTCCAGCCAATTTTTGAGGAGCGTGGGGCGCCCGCGGCGTAGATCTCGCAAAGATAAGCGGTTTTGAAAAAAAGATCCTTTGAAAAGGAGGTCGGCGAGAAGTTATGTGCGTTCAAGAATCGGGGGGTAGTGGGGTAAGGTGTGAAGAGCTGGAAGGATGGGTAAGACCATATAAGCAAATTGGAGCGGTGAGTTAATGGATGCGATCATATCAACACTAATGCGTCGGATCCCAATAGAACTCCGCGATTAAGCGTGCTTTGGCGAGAGTAGTACTAGGATGGGTGACCTCCTTGGAAGTCCTCGCGTTGCACCCTTTTTTCGCCAAAATCCAGTTTTCACCCCGTTTCCATCCAATTTTTGAGGAGCACGTGACGCCACGACGTAGATCTCGAAAAAGATAAGCGGTTTGAAAAAACGAGATCACGAACGGAGGTCGGCGCGAACTTATGAGCGTTCAAAGAATCGGGGAGTGGGGTAAGGTGTGAGAAGCTGGAAGGATGGGCAAGACCATATAAACAAATTGGAGCGGTGAGTTAATGGATGCGATTATACCAGCTACTAATGCACCGGATCACATCGGAACTCCCGCGGTTAAGTGTGATTTGGCGAGAGTAGTCTAGGATGGGTGACCTCATGGGAAGTCCTCGTGTTGTACCCCTTTTTTCGCCAAAATCCTATTTTTCTCCTGTTTCCACCCAATTTTGAAGAGCGCGGGTCGCCACGGCGTACATCTCGAAATGATAAGCGGTTTGAAAAAAAGATCATTGAAACGAAGTCCGAATGCGAAGTTATGAGTGTTTAATGAATCGGGGGAGTGGGGTAAGGTGTGAAGAAGCTGGAAGGATGGGTAAGACCATATAAACAAATTGGAGCGGTGAGTTAATGGATGAAATCATACCAACACTAATGCACCGGATCCCATCGGGAACGCCGCGATTAAGCGTGCTTGGGCGAAGTAGTACTAGGATGGGTGACCTCACAGGAAGTCCTCGCGTTGCACCCCTTTTTTCGCCAAAATCCAGTTTTCTCTCCATTTCCATCCAATTTTGAGGAGCACGTGACGCCGCGACGTAGATCTCGAAAAGATAAGCGGTTTGAAAAAAACGAGATCACAGCGGAGGTCGAGCGCGAACTCATGAGCGTTCAAAGAATCGGGGAGAGTGGGGTAAGGTGTGAAGAAGCTGGAAGGATGGGTAAGACCATATAAACAAATTGGAGCGGTGAGTTAATGGATGCGATCATACTAGCACTAATGCACAGGATCCCATCGAACGCCGCGATTAAGCGTGCTTGGGCGAGAGTAGTACTAGGATGGGTGACCTCTGGGGAAGTCCTCGCGTTGCACCCCTTTTTCGCCAAAATCCAGTTTTCTCCCGTTTCCGTCCGGTTTTGAGGAGCGCGGGACACCACGGCGTAGATCTCGAAAAGATAAGCGGTTTTGAAAAAAAAGATCTAGCGGAGGTCGGCGCGAAGTTATGAGCGTTAATGAATCGGGGAGAGTGGGGTAAGGTGTGAAGAAGCTGGAAGGATGGGTAAGACCATATAAAGAAATTGGGCGATAAGTTAATGGATGCGATCATACCAGCACTAATGCACGGATCCCATCGAACTCCTGATTAAGCGTGCTTGGGCGAGAGTAGTACTAGGATGGGTTACCTCCCGGGAAGTTCTCGTCTTGCACCCCTTTTTTCGCCAAAATCCAATTTTTTTCCCGTTTCCAGCCAAGTTTAGAGGAGCGCGGGACGCCGGGCGTACATCTCGAAAAGATACGCGGTTTAAAAAAAAGATCATTAACGGTGGTCGGCGCGATGTTATGAGCGTTAAAGAATCGGGGGGTTAGGTAAGGTGTGAAGGCTGGAAGGATGGGTAAGACCATATAAACAAATTGGAGCGGTGAGTTAATGGATGCGATCATACTAGCACAAATGCACGGGATCCCATCGAACTCCGATGATTAAGTGTGCTTGGGCGAGAGTAGTACTATGATGGGTGACCTCCGGGGAAGTCCTCGTGTTGCACCCCTTTTTCCGAAAAAATCAATTATTTTTCACGTTTCCGCCAATTATTGAGGAGCGCGGGTCGCCACATCGTACATCTCGAAAAGATAAGCGGATTGAAAAAAAAAAGATCATTGAACGAAGGTCGAGCACGAAGTTATGAGCTTTAATGAATCGGGGAAAGTGGGGTAAGGTGTGAAGAACTAGAAGGATGGGTAAGACCATATAATCAAATGGAGCGGTGAGTTAATGGATGTGATCAAACCAGCACTAATGCACGGATCCCATCGAAGTCCGTTGATTAAGCGTGCTTAGGCGATAGTAGTACTAGGATGGGTGACCTCTGGGAAGTCCTCGTTTTGCACCCTTTTTTCGCCAAAATCAATTTTTTCCTGTTCCAACAAATTTTTGAGGAGTGCGGGTCGCCCACGGCATATATCTCGAAAAGATAAGCGGTTTGGAAAAAAGATCATTGAAACGAAGGTCCGAACACGAGGTTATGAGCGTTCAATGAATCGGGGGGGAGTGGGGTAAGGTGTGAAGAAGCTGGAAGGATGGGAAAGACCATATAAACAAATTGGAGCGGTGAGTTAATGGATGCGATCATACTAGCACTAATGCACCGGATCCCATCGAATTCCGCGATTAAGCGTGCCAGGCGAGAGTAGTACTAGGATGGGCGACCTCTGGGAAGTCCTCATGTTGCACCCTTTTTTTTTGCTAAAATCCCATTTTTCCCGTTTCCAGCCAATTTTTAAGGAGCGCGGGAAGCCACGTACGTAGATCTCGTAAAGATAAGCGGTTTAAAAAAAGATTAATGAAAACGGAGGTCGGGCGCGAAGTTATGAGCGTTCATAGAATCGGGGAGTGGGGTAAGGTGTGAAGAAGCTGGAAGGATGGGTAAGACCATATAAACAAATTGGAGCAGTGAGTTAATGGATGCGATCATACCAGCACTAATGCACGGGATCCCATCAGAACTCCGCGGCTAAGCGTGCTTGGGCGAGTAGTACAAGGATGGGTGACCTCCGGGAAGTCCTCGTGTTGCACCCCTTTTTCGCCAAAATCAATTTTTTTCCCGTGTCCAGCCAATTTTTGAGGAGCGTGGGACGCCACGGCGTAGATCTCAAAAAGATAAGCGGTTTGAAAAAAAGATCAAAAGGAGGTCGAGCGCGAAGTTATGTGCGTTCAAGAATCGGGGAAGTGGGGTAAGGTGTGAAGAAGCTGGAAGGATGGGTAAGACCATATAAGCAAATTGGAGCGGTGAGTTAATGGATGCGATCATATCGGCACTAATGCATCGGATCCCAGCGAACTCCGCGATTAAGCGTGCTTTGGCGAGAGTAGTACTAGGATGGGTGACCTCTGGGAAGTCCTCGTGTTGCACCCCTTTTTTGCCAAAATCAATTTTTTCCCGTTTCAAACCAATTTTTGAGGAGCGCGGGACGCCCACGGCGTAGATCTCGGAAAACTAAGCGGTTTGAAAAAAGATCACGGAAACGGAGGTCGAGCACGAGGTTATGAGCCGTTCACGAGAATCGGGAAGTGGGGTAAGGTGTGAAGAAGCTGGAAGGATGGGTAAGACCATATAAACAAATTGGAGCGAGTGAGTTAATGGATGCGATTATACCAGCACTAATGCTCGGATCCCATCGGAACTCCGCGATTAAGCGTGCTTTGGCGAGTAGTACTAGGATGGGTGACCTCTGGGAAGTCCTCGTGTTGCACCCCTTTTTCGCCAAAATCAATTGTTTTCCCGTTTCTGGCAATTTTTGAGGAGCGCGGGACACCACGGTGTACATCTCGAAAAGATAAGTGGTTTGAAAAAAAGATCACTTGAAAATGGAAGTCAGAGCGCGAAGTTATGAGCGTTCAAAGAATTAGGGGAGTGGGGTAAGGTGTGAAGCTGGAAGGATAGGTAAGACCATATAAACAAATTGGGAGCGGTGAGTTAATGGATGCGAACATACCGGCACTAATGCACCGAATCCCATCGAATTCCTGATCAGCGTGCCGGGCGAGAGTAGTACTAGGATGGGTGACCTCCCTGGAAAGTCCTCGTGTTGCACCCCTTTTTTTGCCAAAATCCAGTTTTTTCCCGTTTCCGGCCAATTTTTGAGGAGCGCGGGACGGCGCGGCGTAGATCTCGAAAAACTAAGCGGTTTGAAAAAAGATCACCGCGAGGTCAGAGCACGAAGTTATGGCCAGTTCAGAGAATCGGGGGAGTGGGTAAGGTGTGAAGCTGGAAGGATGGGTAAGACCATATAAACAAATTGGAGTAGTGAGTTAATGGATGCGATTATACCGGCACTAATGCACGGATCCCATCGGAACTCCGCGATTAAGCGTGCTTTGGCGAGAGTAGTCTAGGATGGGTGACCTCACAGGGAAGTCCTCGTGTTGCACCCTTTTTTTCGCCAAAATCAATTGTTTTCCCGTTTCTGGCAATTTTGAGGAGCGCGGGACACCACGGTGTACATCTCGAAAAGATAAGTGGTTTGAAAAAAAAGATCCTTGAAAATGGAAGTCGAGGCGAAGTTATGAGCGTTAAAATTAGGGGAGTGGGGTAAGGTGTGAAGAAGCTGGAAGGATAGGTAAGACCATATAAACAAATTGGAGCGGTGAGTTAATGGATGCGAACATACCGGCACTAATGCACCGAATCCCATCGGAATTCCGCGATCAGCGTGCACGGCGGAGTAGTACTAGGATGGGTGACCTCTGGAAAGTCCTCGTGTTGCACCCCTTTTTTGCCAAAATCCATTTTTCCCGTTTCCGGCCAATTTTGAGGAGCGCGGGAAGCCACGACGTAGATGTCGAAAAGATAAGTGGTTTTGAAAAAAAGATCCGAAAGCGGAGGTCAAGCACGAAATTATAAGCATTCAAAGAATTGGGGGAAGTGGGGTAAGATGTGAATAGCTGGAAGGATGGGTAAGACCATATAAAGAAATTGGAGCGATGAGTTAATGGATGCGATCATACCGGCACTAATGCACGGGATCCCATCGAACTCCGCTGATTAAGCGTGCTTGGCGAGAGTAATACTAGGATGGGTGGCCTCCGGGGAAGTGCTCGTGTTGCACCCCTTTTTGCCAAAATCCATTTTTTCCGTTTCCAGCCAAGTTTAGAGGAGTGCGGGACGCCGCGGCGTACATCTCGAAAAAGATAAGCGGTTTAAAAAAAAGATCGAAAACGGTGGTCGAGCGCGATGTTATGAGCGTTAATGAATCGGGGGAGTTGGGTAAGGTGTGAAGAAGCTGGAAGGATGGGTAAGACCATATAAACAAATTGGAGCGGTGAGTGAATGGATGCGATCATACTAGCACAAATGCACGGGATCCCATCGAACTCCTTGATTAAGCGTGCTTGGCGAGAAGTAGTACTATGATGTGTGACTTCCCGGGAAGTCCTCATGTTGCACCCTTTTTTGAAAAAATCAATTTTTTTCACGTTTCCGCCAATTATTGAGGAGCGCGGGTCGCCACGGCGTACATCTCGAAAAGATAAGTGGATTTAAAAAAAGATCACTTGAAAACGAAGGTCCGAGCGGAGTTATGAGCGTTCAATGAATCGGGGGAAAGTGGGGTAAGGTGTGAAGAAGCTGGAAGGATGGGTAAGACCATATAACAAATTGGAGCGATGATTTAATGGATGCGATCATACCGGCACTAATGCACGGATCCCATCGAAATCCGCGATTAAGCGTGCATTGGCGATAGTAGTACTAGGATGGGTGACCTCCTGGGAAGTCATCGTGTTGCACCCCTTTTTCGCCAAAATCCTTTTTTTCCCGTTACCCAACCAATTTTTGAGGAGTGCGGGTCGCCACGGCGTACATCTCGAAAAAGATAAGCGGATTGAAATAAAGATCCGAAAACGAAGGTCAGGGCGAGGTTATGAGCGTTCATAGAATCGGGGGAGTGGGGTAAGGTGTGAAGAAGCTGGAAGGATGGGAAAGACGATATAAACAAATTGGAGCAGTGAGTTAATGGATGCAATCATACTAGCACTAATGCACAGGATCCCATCGAGAATTCATGATTAAGCGTGCTGGGCGAGAGTAGTACTAGGATGACCTGACCTCACGGGAAGTCCTCGTGTTGCACCCCTTTTTTCGCCAAAATCCAGTTTTTTCCCGTTTCCAGCCAATTTTAAGGAGCGGGGAAGCCACGTCGTAGATCTCGTAAAGATAAGCGGTTTGAAAAAAAGATCAGCGAGAGGTCGGCGCGAGGTTATGAGCGTTCAAGAATCGGGGGAGTGGGGTAAGGTGTGAAGAAGCTGGAAGGATGGGTAAGACCATATAAAGAAATTGGAGCGGTGAGTTAATGGATGCGATCATACCATCACTAATGCACGGATCCCATCGGATCTCCTGATTAAGCGTGCTTGGGCGATTAGTACAAGGATGGGTGACCTCTGGGAAGTCCTCGTGTTCACCCCTTTTTTCGCCAAAATCCAGTTTTTTTCCCGTTTCCTGCCAATTTTTGAGGAGCGCGGGAAGCCACGTCGTAGATCTCGTAAAGATAAGCGGTTTGAAAAAAAAGATCAGCGAAACGGAGGTCGAGCGCGAAGTTATGAGCGTTCAAAGAATCGGGGGAGTGGGGTAAGGTGTGAATAAGCTGGAAGGATGGGTAAGACCATATAAACGAAATTGGAACAGTGAGTTAATGGATGCGATCATACCGGCACTAATGCACCGGATCCCATCGGAACTCCAGGTTAAGCGTGCTTGGGCGAGAGTAGTACAAGGATGGGTGACCTCCCGGGATGTTCTCGTGTTGCACCGCTTTTTTGCCAAAATCAATTTTTTTCCGTGTTCCACCCAATTTTTGAGGAGCGTGGGACGCCACGACGTAGATCTCAAAAACATAAGCGGTTTGAAAAAAAAGATCAAAGCGGAGGTCGAGCACGAAGTTATGAGCGTTCGGGGAATCGGGGGAGTGGGGTAAGGTGTGAAGAAGCTGGAAGGATGGGTAAGACCATATAAACAAATTGGAGCGGTGAGTTAATGGATGCGATTATACCAGCACTAATGCACCGGATCCCATCGGAACTCCGCAGTTAAGCGTGCTTTGGCGAGAGTAGTACTAGGATTGGGGACCTCCACGGGAAGTCCTCTTGTTGCACCCCTTTTTTGCCAAAATCCATTTTTTCCCGTATCCGGCCAATTTTTGAGGAGCGCGGGAAGCCACGACGTAGATCTCGAAAAGATAAGCGGTTTGAAAAAAAGATCGCGAAAACGGAGGTCAGGCGCGAAATTATAAGCATTCAAAGAATCGGGGTAAGTAGGGTAAG
This sequence comes from Beta corolliflora, assembly GCA_947648045.1. Taxonomy (NCBI): domain Eukaryota; kingdom Viridiplantae; phylum Streptophyta; class Magnoliopsida; order Caryophyllales; family Amaranthaceae; genus Beta; species Beta corolliflora. The sequence continues at coordinate 274,013 of CANSZD010002990.1, forward strand.
GTGTGAATAAGCTGGAAGGGTGGGTAAGACCATATAAAGAAATTGGAGCGGTGAGTTAATGGATGCGATCAAACCAGCACTAATGCACCAGGATCCCATTCGAACCCGTAGTTAAGCGTGCTTAGGCGAGAGTAGTATCTTAGGATGGGTGACCTCTTGGGAAGTCCTCGTGTTCACCCCTTTTTTCGCCAAAACCCAGTTATTTTTACGTTTCCAGCCAATTTTAGAGGAGCACGGGACGCCCGGCGTACATCTCGAAAAGATAAGCGGTTTGAAAAAAGATCACGAAAGCGGAGGTGAGCGCGAAAGTTATGAGCGTTCAAAGAATCAGGGGTGAGTGGGGTAAGGTGTGAAGAAGCCGGAATGATGGGTACGACCATATAAACAAATAGGAGTAGTGATTTAATGGATGCGATCATAACATCACTAATGCACCGGATCCCATCAGAACTCCACAGTTAAGCGTGCTTGGGCGAGAGTAGTACTAGGATGGGTGACCTCATTGGAAGTCCTCGTGTTGCACCCCTTTTTACCAAAATCCTATTTTTCCCATTTTAGCCAATTTTTTGAGGAGCGCGGGAAGCCACGGCGTAGATCTCGAAAAAGATAAGCGGTTTGAAAAAAAGATCACTAAAACGGAGGGCAGGCGTGAAATTATGAGTGTTAAGAAATCGGGGAAGTGAGGTAAGGTGTGAAGAAGCTGGAAGGATGGGTAAGACCATATACACAAATTGGAGTAGGGAGTTAATGGATGCGATCATACCCGGCACTAATGCAGCGGATCCCATAAGAACTTCCATGTTTAAGCGTGCTTGGGCGAGAGTAGTACTGGGATGGGAGACCTCTGGGAAGTCCTTGTGTTCACCCCTTTTTCGCCAAAATCCAGTTTTTTTCCCCGTTTCCAGCCAATTTTGAGGAGCGCGGGGCGCACGGCGAGATCTCGAAATGATAAGCGGTTTGAAAAAAACGATCATGCGAATCGGGCGCGAGGTTATGAGCGTTCAAAGAATCGGGGAGTGGGGTAAGGTGTGAATAACGTGAAGGATGGGTAAGACCATATAAAGAAATTGGGGAGTGAGTTAATGGATGCGATCATACCATCACTAATGCCTCGGATCCCATTGGAACTGCAGGTTAAGCGTGCTTGGGCGAGAGTAGTACTGGGATTGGTGACCTCCAGGGAAGTCCTCGTGTTCACCCCTTTTTTGGCCAAAATCCATTTTTTCCCGTTTCCAACCAATTTTTGAGGAGCGCGGACTCCACGGCGTAGATCTCGAAAAGATAAGCGGTTTGAAAAAAACGATCAATCGAAAATGGAAGTCGGCGCGAAGTTATGAGCGTTCAAAGAATCGGGGGGAGTGGGGTAAGGTGTGAATAAGCTGGAAGGATGGGTAAGACCATATAAAGAAATTGGAGCAGTGAGTTAATGGATGCGGTCATACCAGCACTAATGCACGGATCCCATCGGAACTACTCGGTTAAGTGTGCTTGGGCGAGAGTAGTACAAGGATGGGTGACCTCCTGGGGATGTCCTCGTGTTGCACCCTTTTTTTCGCCAAAATCCATTTTTTCCCGTGTCGACCAATTTTTGAGGAGCGTGGGACGCCACGGCGTAGATCTCAAAAAGATAAGCGGTTTGAAAAATAGATCACTTGCAAACGGAGGTCCGAGCGCGAGGTTATGTGCGTTCAAAGAATCGGGGTAGAGTGGGTAAGGTGTGAAGAACCTGAAGGATGGGTAAGACCATATAAACAAATTGGAGCAGTGAGTTAATGGATGCGATCATACCAGCACTAATGCACCGGATCCCATCAGAACTCCGCAGTTAAGCGTGCTTGGGCGAGAGTAGTACTAGGATGGGTGACCTCCTGGGAAGTCCTCGTGTTGCACCCCTTTTTTCGCCAAAATCCATTTTTTTCCCGTTTCCAACCAATTTTTGAGGAGCGCGGGACGCCACGTCGTAGATCTCGAAAAAATAAGCGGTTTGAAAAAAGATCACGTGAAACGGAGGTCGAGCACGAGGTTATGAGCGTTCAAAGAATCGAGGGGAGTGGGGTAAGGTGTGAAGAGCTGGAAGGATGGGTAAGACCATATAAACAAATTGGGCAGTGAGTTAATGGATGCGATTATACCAGCACTAATGCCGGATCCCATCGGAACTACCGCGATTAAGCGTGCTTTGGCGAGAGTAGTACTAGGATGGGTGACCTCACGGGAAGTCCTCGTGTTGCACCCCTTTTTTGCCAAAATCCCTTTTTCCCGTATCCAGCCAATTTTGAGGAGCGCGGGAGCGCCACGGCGTACATCTCGAAAAGATAAGCGGTTTGAAAAAAAGATCCTGCAAAACGGAGGTCAGAGCGCGAAATTATGAGCATTCAAAGAATCGGGGAAGTGGGGTAAGGTGTGAAAGCTGGAAGGATGGGTAAGACCATATAAACAAATTGGAGTGAGTGATTTAATGGATGCAATCATACCATCACTAATGCACCGGATCCCATCGAACTCCACGAGTTAAGCGTGCTTGGGCGAGAGTAGTACTAGGATGGGTGACCTCATTGGGAAGTCCTCGTGTTGCACCCCCTTTTTCGCCAAAAATCCAGTTTTTTTCGTTTCCAGCCAATTTTGAGGAGTGCGGGACGCCACGGCGTACATCTCGAAAAGATAAGCGGTTTGAAAAAAAGATCACGCAAACGGAGGTCCGAGCGCAAAGTTATGAGCGTTAAAGAATCAGGGGTGAGTGGGGTAGGTGTGAAGAAGCTGGAAGGATGGGTAAGACCATATAAACAAATTGGAGTAATGAGTTAATGGATGCGATCATACCAGCACTAATGACCGGATCCCATTCGAACTACTCGGTTAAGCGTGCTTGGGCGAGTAGTACTAGGATTGGTGACCTCATGGGAAGTCCTCGTGTCTCACCCTTTTTCTCCAAAATCCATTTTTCCCGGTTTCCAGCCAATTTTTGAGGAGTGCGGAACACCACGGCGTACATCTCGAAAAGATAAGCGGTTTGAAAAAAAGATCACTGAAAACGGAGGTCCGAGCGTGAAGTTATGAGCGTTCAAGAATCACGGTTAGTTAGGTAAGGTGTGAAGAAGCTGGAAGGATGGGTAAGACCATATAAACAAATTGGAGCAATGAGTTAATGGATGCGATCATACCATCACTAATGCACAGGATCCCATTAGAACTCGCGGTTAAGCGTGCTTGGGCGAGAGTAGTACTAGGTTGGGTGACCTCACGGGAAGTCTTCTTGTTGCACCCCTTTTTCGCCAAAATCCATTTTCTTCCCGTTTCCAGTCAATTTTTGAGGAGCGCGGGACGCCACAGGCATAGATCTCGAAAAGATAAGCGGTTTGAAAAAAGATCACGTGAAACGGTGGTCGAGCGCAAAGTTATGAGTGTTCAAAGAATCAGGGGTTAGTGGGGTAAGGTGTGAAGAACTGGAAGGATGGGTAAGACCATATAAACAAATTGGAGCAGTGACTTAATGGATGCGATCATACCAGCACTAATGCACCGGATCCTATCAGAACTCCGGTTTAAGCGTGCTTGGCGAGAGTAGTACTAGGATGGGTGACCTCTAGGAAGTCTCGTGTTGCACCCCTTTTTTTCGCCGAAATCCAGTTTTTTCCCAGTTTCCAGTCAATTTTTGAGGGCGCGGGGCGCCACGGCGTACATCTCGAAAAGATAAGCGGTTTGAAAAAAAATATCAATCGCAGTACGGCGCGAGGTTATGAGCGTTCAAAGAATCGGGGAATGGGGTAAGGTGTGATGAACTGGAAGGATGGGTAAGACCATATAAACAAATTGGAGCAGTGAGTTAATGGATGCGATCATACCAGCACTAATGCACCAGATCCCATAAGAACTCCGCAGTTTAGCGTGCTTTGGCGAGAGTAGTACAAGGATGGGTGAACTCTGGGGAAGTCCTCGTGTCGCACCCCTTTTTCGCCAAAATCAAGTTTTTTCCCGTTTCATGCCAATTTTTGGAGGAGCGCGGGACGCCACGGCGTACATCTCGAAAAGATAAGCGGTTTGAAAAAAAAGATCACGACGGAGGTCGAGCGCGAAGTGATGAGCGTTCAAAGAATCGGGGAGTGGGGTAAGGTGTGAAGCTGGAAGGATTGGTAAGACCATATAAACAAATTGGAGCAGTGAGTTATTGGATGCGATCAAACCATCACTAATGCACCGGATCCCATTAGAACTCCGCGGTTAAGCGTGCTTGGTGAGAAGTAGTACTAGGATGGGTGACCTCACGGGAAGTCCTCGTGTTGCACCCCTTTTTCGCCAAAATCCAATTTTTTCCCATTTCCAGCCAATTTTTGAGGAGCGCGGGACGCCACGACGTACATCTCGAAAAAGATAAGCGGTTTGAAAAAAAATATCACGAAACGGAGGTACGAGCACGAAGTTATGAGCGTTAAGAATCGGGGAGTGGGGTAAGGTGTGAAGAAGCTGGAAGGATGAGGTAAGACCATATAAACAAATTGGGCAGTGGAGTTAATGGATGCGATTATACCGGCACTAATGCACCCGGATCCCATCGAACTCCGCTAGTTTAAGCGTGCTTTGGCGAAAGTAGTACTAGGATGGGTGACCTCTCAGGAAGTCCTCGTGTTGCACCCCTTTTTTCGCCAAAATCAATTTTTTTCCCGTTTCATGCCAATTTTTGAGGAGGCGGGATGCCACGCGTACATCTCGAAAAGATAAGTGGTTTGAAAAAAAGATCACTAAAGCGGAGTCGAGGGCGAAGTGATGAGCGTTCAAAGAATCGGGGGAGGTGGGGTAAGGTGTGAAGAGCTGAAGGATGGGTAAGACCATATAAACAAATTGGAGCAGTGAGTTAATGGATGCGATCATACCAGCACTAATGCATCGGATCCCATCGAACTTCCCGGTTTAGCGTGCTTGGCGAGAGTAGTACTAGGATGGGTGACCTCTTGGGAAGTCCTCGTGTTGCACCCCTTTTTTTGCCAAAATCCATTTTTTCCAGTTTCTAACCAATTTTTGAGGAGTGCGGGACACCACGACGTACATCTCGAAAAGATAAGCGGTTTGAAAAAAATATCACGAAAACGGAGCTACGGCGCGAAGTTATGAGCGTTCAAAGAATCGGGGGGTGGGGTAAGGTGTGAAGAAGTGGAAGGATGGGTAAGACCATATAAACAAATTGGAGCGATGAGTTAATGGATGCGATCATACCCAGCACTAATGCACCGGATCCCATCAGAACTCCCGTGATTTAGCGTGCTTTGGCGAGAGTAGTACTAGGATGGGTGACCTCCACGGGAAGTCCTCGTGTCGCACCCCCTTTTTCGCCAAAAATCAAGTTTTTTCCCGTTTCATGCCAATTTTGGAGGAGCGCGGGACGCCACGGCATACATCTCGAAATGATAAACGGTTTTGAAAAAAGATCATAAACGAAGTAGCGCGAAGTAATGAGCGTTCAAAGGAATCGGGGGAGTGGGGTAAGGTGTGAAGAACTGGAAGGATTGGGTAAGACCATATAAACAAATTGGAAGCGGGTGAGTTAATGGATACGATCATACCATCACTAATCTGCAGGATCCCATTGGAACTCCGTGGTTTAGCGTGCTTGGGCGAGAGTAGTACTAGGATGGGTGACCTCTGGGAAGTCCTCGTGTTGCACCCCTTTTTCGCCAATATCCATTTTTCCCCTTTCCAGCCAATTTTTGAGGAGCGCGGGGACGCCAGGGCGTAGATCTCGAAAAGATAAGCGGTTTGAAATAAAATATCCCACGAAAATGAAGGTACGCGCGAGGTTATGAGCGTTCAAAGAATCGGGGTTAGTGGGGTAAGGTGTGAAGAAGCTGGAAGGATGGGTAAGACCATATAAACAAATTGGAGCGGTGAGTTAATGGATGCGATCATACCGGCACTAATGCACCGGATTCCATCAGAACTCCGCGGTTTAGCGTGCTTGGCGAGAGTAGTACTGGGATGGGTGACCTCACAGGAAGTCCTCGTGTCGCACCCTTTTTTTGCCAAAATCCATTTTTTCCCGTTTCAGCCAATTTTGAGGAGGGCGGGACGCCACGGCGTACATTTCGAAAAGATAAGCGGTTTGAAAAAAAAGATCAGCTAAGGAGGTCCGCGCGAAGTTATGAGCGTTCAAGAATCGGGGGGTGGGGTAAGGTGTGAAGAATTGGAAGGATTGGTAAGACCATATAAATAAATTGGAGCGGTGAGTTAATGGATGCGATCATACCATCACTAATGCACGGATCCCATTAGAACTCCGCGTTTAGCGTGCTTGGGCGAGAGTAGTACTAGGATGGGTGACCTCTCGGGAATTCCTCGTGTTGCACCCCTTTTTTCGCCAAAATCCATTTTTTCCCCGTTTCCAGCCAATTTTTGAGGGGCGCGGGACGCGGGGCGTAGATCTCGAAAAGATAAGCGGTTTGAAAAAAGATCCGAAAAATCAGCAGTCCGAGCGCGAAGTTATGAGCGTTCAAAGAATCGGGGAGTGGGGTAAGGTGTGATGAAGCTGGAAGGATGGGTAAGACCATATAAACAAATTGGAGCAGTGAGTTAATGGATGCGATCATACCAGCACTAATGCACCGGATCCCATCAGAACTCCGCAGTTAAGCGTGCTTGGGCGAGAGTAGTACTAGGATGGGTGACCTCCTGGGAAGTCCTCGTGTTGCACCTCTTTTTCGACAAAATCCATTTTTCCCGTTTCATGCCAATTTTTAGGAGCGCGGGAAGCCATGGCGTACATCTCGAAAAGATAAGCGGTTTGAAAAAAAGATCACTGAAGCGGAGGTCCGAGCGCGAGGTTATGAGCGTTCAAAGAATCGGGGGAGTGGGTTAAGGTGTGAAGAAGCTGGAAGGATGGGTAAGACCATATAAACAAATTGGAGCGGTGAGTTAATGGATGCGATCATACCGGCACTAATGCACCGGATCCCATCGAACTCCGCAGTTTAAGCGTGCTGGGCGAGAGTAGTACTAGGATGGGTGACCTCTTGGGAAGTCCTCGTGTTGCACCCCTTTTTCGACAAAATCCATTTTTTCCCGTTTCATGCCAATTTTTAGAAGCGCGGGAAGCCATGGCGTACATCTCGAAAAGATAAGCGGTTTGAAAAAAAGATCACGAAACGGAGGTCCGAGCGCGAAGTTATGAGCGTTCAAAGAATCGGGGGAGTGGGGTAAGGTGTGAAGAGCTGGAAGGATGGGTAAGACCATATAAACAAATTGGAGCGGTGAGTTAATGGATGCGATCATACCGGCACTAATGCACCGGATCCCATCGGAACTCCGCGGTTTAGTGTGCTTAGGCGAGAGTAGTACAAGGATGGGTGACCTCTGGGAAGTCCTCGTGTTGCACCCCTTTTTTCGCCAAAATCAAGTTTTTTCACGTTTCATGCCAATTTTGAGTAGCACGGGACGCCACGGCGTACATCTCGAAAAGATAAGCGGTTTGAAAAAAAGATCACTGAAGAGGTCGAGCGCGAAGTTATGAGCGTTCAAAGAATCGGGGAGGGTGGGGTAAGGTGTGAAGAAGCTGGCAGGATGGGTAAGACCATATAAACAAAGTTGGAGCGGTGAGTTAATGGATGCGATCATACCAGCACTAATGCACCGGATCCCATTAGAACTCCCTTGAATTTAGCGTGCTTGGGCGAGAGTAGTACTAGGATGGGTGACCTCTGGGAAGTCCTCGTGTTGCACCCCTTTTTCACCAAAATCCATTTTTTTACCGTTTCATGCCAATTTTTTAGGAGCGCGGGAAGCCATAGCGTACATTTCGAAAAGATAAGCCGTTTGAAAAAAAGATCAAAAACGGAGGTCAGCGCGAGTTATGAGCGTTACAGAATCGGGGGGTGGGTTAAGGTGTGAAGAAGCTGGAAGGATGGGTAAGACCATATAAACAAATTGGAGCGGTGAGTTAATGGATGCGATCAAACCATCACTAATGCATAGGGTCGCATTAGAACTGCGATTAAGCGTGCTTGGGTGAGAGTAGTACTAGGTTGGGTGACCTCCTTGGAAGTCCTCGTGTTGCACCCCTTTTTTCGCCAAAATCCATTTTTCCCGTTTCAGCCAATTTTGAGTAGCGCGGGACGCCCACGGCGTAGATCTCGAAAAGATAAGCGGTTTGAAAAAAAATATCACGAAACGGAGTACGAGCGCGAAGTTATGAGCGTTCAAAGAATCGGGGGGAATGGGGTAAGGTGTGAAGGCTCGGAAGGATGGGTAAGACCATATAAACAAATTGGAGCCGGTGAGTTAATGGATGCGATCATACCGGCACTAATGCACCGGATCCCATCGAGAACTCCGCGGTTTAGTGTGCTTTGGCAAGAGTAGTACAAGGATGGGTGACCTCTGGGAAGTCCTCGTGATGCACCCCTTTTTCGCCAAAATCAATTTTTTTTCCCGTTTCATGCCAATTTTTGAGGAGCGCGGGACGCCACGGCGTACATCTCGAAATGATAAGCGGTTTGAAAAAAGATCACGAAAACGCAGGTCCGAGCGCGAAGTGATGAGCGTTCAAAGAATCGGGGGGAGTGGGGTAAGGTGTGAAGGCTGGAAGGATTGGTAAGACCATATAAACAAATTGGAGCGATGAGTTAATGGATGCGATCATACCATCACTAATGCATCGGATCCCATTAGAACTCCGCGGTTTAGCGTGCTTGGGCGAGAGTAGTACTAGGATGGGTGACCTCTGGGAAGTCGTCGTGTTGCACCCCTTTTTCGCCAAAATCCATTTTTTCCAGTTTCAGCCAATTTTTGAGGAGCACGGGACGCCAGGGCATAGATCTCGAAAGATAAGCGGTTTGAAAAAAAGATATAGCGGAGGTCCGAGCGCGAAGTTATGAGCGTTCAAGAATCGGGGAGTGGGGTAAGGTGTGAAGAAGCTGGAAGGATGGGTAAGACCATATAAACAAATTGGAGCAGTGAGTTAATGGATGCGATCATACCAGCACTAATGCACCGGATCCCATGAACTCCTGAGTTTAAGCGTGCTTGGCGAGAGTAGTACTAGGATAGGTGACCTCACGGGAAGTCCTCGTGTTGCACCCCCTTTTTCGCCAAAATCAAGTTTTTTCCCGTTTCCATGCCAATTTTGAGGAGGGCGGGACGCCACGGCGTACATCTCGAAAAGATAAGCGGTTTGAAAAAAAAGATCACTGAAAACGGAGGTCCGAGCGCGAAGTTATGAGCGTTCAAAGAATCAGGGGGGAGTGGGGTAAGGTGTGAAGAACTGGAAGGATTGGTAAGACCATATAAACAAATTGGAGCAGTGAGTTAATGGATGCGATCATACCATCACTAATGCACCGGATCCCATTAGAACTCCGCAGTTAAGCGTGCTTGGGCGAGAGTAGTACTAGGATGGGTGACCTCCTGGGAAGTCCTCGTGTTGCACCCTTTTTTTCGCCAAAATCCATTTTTTCCCATTTCCAGCCAATTTTTGAGGAGCGCGGGACGCCAGGGCATAGATCTCGAAAAGATAAGCGGTTTGAAATAAAAGATCATGAAAATGGAGGATCGAGCGCGAAGTTATGAGCGTTCAAAGAATCAGGGGTTAGTGGGGTAAGGTGTGAAGAACTGGAAGGATGGGTAAGACCATATAAACAAATTGGAGCAGTGAGTTAATGGATGCGATCATACCAGCACTAATGCACCGGATCCCATCAGAACTCCGCAGTTTAGCGTGCTTGGGCGAGAGTAGTACTAGGATAAGTGACCTCCTGGGAAGTCCTCGTGTTGCACCCTTTTTTCGCCAAAATCCATTTTTTCCAGTTTCCAACCAATTTTTGAGGAGTGCGGGCACCACGGCGTAGATCTCGAAAAGATAAGCGGTTTGAAAAAAAGATCACTGAGCGGAGCTACGAGCGCGAAGTTATGAGCGTTCAAAGAATCAAGGGGGAGTGGGGTAAGGTGTGATGAAGTGGAAGGATGGGTAAGACCATATAAACAAATTGGAGCAGTGAGTTAATGGATGCGATCATACCAGCACTAATGCACCGGATCCCATCAGAACTCCGCAGTTTAGCGTGCTTTGGCGAGAGTAGTACTAGGATGGGTGACCTCCTGGGAAGTCCTCGTGTCGCACCCTTTTTTCGCCAAAATCCAGTTTTTTCCCGTTTCATGCCAATTTTGGAGGAGCGCGGGACGCCACGGCGTACATCTCGAAATGATAAGCGGTTTGAAAAAAAGATCACGAAAACGGAGTCGAGCGCGAAGTGATGAGCGTTCAAAGAATCGGGGGGTGGGGTAAGGTGTGAAGAACTGCAAGGATTGGTAAGACCATATAAACAAATTGGAGCAGTGAGTTAATGGATGCGATCATACCATCACTAATGCACCGGATCCCATTAGAACTCCGCAGTTTAGCGTGCTTGGGCGAGAGTAGTACTAGGATGGGTGACCTCCTGGGAAGTCCTCGTGTTGCACCCCTTTTTTCGCCAATATCCATTTTTTCCCATTTCCAGCCAATTTTTGAGGAGCGCGGGACGCCAGGGCATAGATCTCGAAAAGATAAGCGGTTTGAAATAAAATATCACTGAAAATGGAGGTCCGGCGCGAAGTTATGAGCGTTCAATCGAATGGGGTTAGTGGGGTAAGGTGTGAAGAAGCTGGAAGGATGGGTAAGACCATATAAACAAATTGGAGCTGGTGAGTTAATGGATGCGATCATACCAGCACTAATGCACCGGATCCCATCAGAACTCCGCAGTTTAGCGTGCTTTGGCGAGAGTAGTACAAGGATGGGTGACCTCCTGGGAAGTCCTCGTGTCGCACCCCTTTTTTCGCCAAAATCAAGTTTTTTTCCCGTTTCATGCCAATTTTCGAGGAGGGCGGGACGCCACGGCGTTACATCTCGAAATGATAAGCGGTTTGAAAAAGATCATCCGTAAACGGAGTCGAGCTCGAAGTTATGAGCGTTCAAAGAATCGAGGTGAGTGGGGTAAGGTGTGAAGAATTGCAAGGATTGGTAAGACCATATAAATAAATTGGAGCAGTGAGTTAATGGATGCGATCATACCATCACTAATGCACCGTATCCCATTAGAACTCCGCAGTTTAGCGTGCTTGGGCGAGAGTAGTACTAGGATGGGTGACCTCCGGGAATTCCTCGTGTTGCACCCCTTTTTCGCCAAAATCCATTTTTTCCCATTTCCAGCCAATTTTTGAGGAGCGCGGGACGCCAGGGGCATAGATCTCGAAAAGATAAGCGGATTGAAAAAAATATCCTTGAAACGGAGGTACGGCGCGAAGTTATGAGCGTTCAAAGAATCAGGGGGGAGTGGGGTAAGGTGTGATGAACTGGAAGGATGGGTAAGACCATATAAACAAATTGGAGCAGTGAGTTAATGGATGCGATCATACCAGCACTAATGCACCGGATCCCATCAGAACTCCGCAGTTTAAGCGTGCTTGGCGAGAGTAGTACTAGGATGGGTGACCTCCGGGAAGTCCTCGTGTTGCACCTCTTTTTTCCGACAAAATCCATTTTTTCCCGTTTCATGCCAATTTTTGAGAAGCGCGGGAAGCCATGGCGTACATCTCGAAAAGATAAGCGGTTTTGAAAAAAGATCACGAAAACGGAGGTCGGCGCGGTTATGAGCGTTCAAAGAATCGGGGGGTGGGTTAAGGTGTGAAGAAGCGGAAGGATGGGTAAGACCATATAAACAAATTGGAGCAGTGAGTTAATGGATGCGATCATACCAGCACTAATGCACCGGATCCCATCAGAACTCCGCAGTTTAGCGTGCTTGGGCGAGAGTAGTACAAGGATGGGTGACCTCTTGGGAAGTCCTCGTGTTGCACCCCTTTTTTCGACAAAATCCATTTTTTTCCCGTTTCATGCCAATTTTTTAGGAGCACGGGAAGCCACGGCGTACATCTCGAAAAGATAAGCGGTTTGAAAAAAGATCAAAGCGGAGGTCGGCGCGAAATTATGAGCGTTCAAAGAATCAGGGGGGAGTGGGGTAAGGTGTGAAGAACTGGAAGGATGGGTAAGACCATATAAACAAATTGGAGCAGTGAGTTAATGGATGCGATCATACCAGCACTAATGCACCGGATCCCATAAGAACTCCGCAGTTAAGCGTGCTTTGGCGAGAGTAGTACTAGGATGGGTGACCTCCTGGGAAGTCCTCGTGTTGCACCCCTTTTTTCGCCAAAATCAAGTTTTTTCACGTTTCATGCCAATTTTTGAGTAGCGCGGGACGCCACGGCGTACATCTCGAAATGATAAACGGTTTGAAAAAAGATCCACTGAAAACGGCAGTACGAGCGCGAAGTGATGAGCGTTCGAAGAATCGGGGGAGGTGGGGTAAGGTGTGAAGAACTGCAAGGATTGGTAAGACCATATAAAAAAATTGGAGCAGTGAGTTAATGGATGCGATCATACCAGCACTAATGCACCGGATCCCATTAGAACTCCGCAGTTAAGCGTGCTTGGGCGAGAGTAGTACTAGGATGGGTGACCTCCTGGGAAGTCCTCGTGTTGCACCCCTTTTTTTCGCCAAAATCCATTTTTTTACCGTTTCATGCCAATTTTTTAGGAGCGCGGGAAGCCATGGCGTACATTTCGAAAAGATAAGCGGTTTGAAAAAAGATCACGAAACGGAGGTCGGCGCGAGGTTATGAGCGTTCAAAGAATCGGGGGGGGGGTGGGGTAAGGTGTGAAGAAGCTGGAAGGATGGGTAAGACCATATAAACAAATTGGAGCAGTGAGTTATTGGATGCGATCAAACCATCACTAATGCACCGGGTCGCATTAGAACTCTGCAGTTAAGCGTGCTTGGGTGAGAGTAGTACTAGGTTAGGTGACCTCCTTGGGAAGTCCTCGTGTTGCACCCCTTTTTTTCGCCAAAATCCATTTTTTCCCATTTCCAGCCAATTTTTGAGTAGCGCGGGACGCCACGACGTACATCTCGAAAAGATAAGCGGTTTGAAAAAAAAATATCATGAAAACGGAGGTACGGCGCGAAGTTATGAGCGTTGAAGAATCGGGGGGAGTGGGGTAAGGTGTGATGAAGCTGGAAGGATGGGTAAGACCATATAAACAAATTGGAGCGGTGAGTTAATGGATGCGATCATACCGGCACTAATGCACCGGATCCCATCGGAACTCCGCGATTTAGTGTGCTTTGGCGAGAGTAGTACAAGGATGGGTGACCTCCGGGAAGTCCTCGTGATGCACCCCTTTTTTCGCCAAAATCAATTTTTTCCCGTTCATGCCAATTTTGAGGAGCGCGGGGACGCCACGGCGTACATCTCGAAATGATAAGCGGTTTGAAAAAAAGATCAGCGGAAGTCCGAGCGCGAAGTGATGAGCGTTCAAAGAATCGGGGGGGGGTGGGGTAAGGTGTGAAGAAGCTGGAAGGATTGGTAAGACCATATAAACAAATTGGAGCGGTGAGTTAATGGATGCGATCATACCATCACTAATGCCCAGGATCCCATTAGAACTCCGCGGTTTAGCGTGCTTGGGCGAGAGTAGTACTAGGATGGGTGACCTCCGGGAAGTCGTCGTGTTGCACCCCTTTTTTCGCCAAAATCCAATTTTTTCCCATTTCCAGCCAATTTTGAGGAGCGCGGGACGCCGGGGCATAGATCTCGAAAAAGATAAGCGATTTGAAAAAAAATATCTTGAAAATGGAGGTCGAGCGCGAAGTTATGAGCGTTAAGAATCGGGGGAGTGGGGTAAGGTGTGAAGAAGCTGGAAGGATGGGTAAGACCATATTAACCAATTGGAGCGGTGAGTTAATGGATGCGATCATACCAGCACTAATGCACCGGATCCCATCGAACTCCGTGGTTAACGTGCTTTGGCGAGAGTAGTACTAGGATGGGTGACCTCACGGGAAGTCCTCGTGTCGCACCCCTTTTTCGCCAAAATCAAGTTTTTTCCCGTTTCATGCCAATTTTGGAGGAGGGCGGGACGCCACGGCGTACATCTCGAAATGATAAGCGGTTTGAAAAAAGATCTTAACGGAGGTCGGCGCGAAGTGATGAGCGTTGAATCGGGGGGGGTGGGGTAAGGTGTGAGAAGCTGCAAGGATTGGTAAGACCATATAAATAAATTGGGCGGTGAGTTAATGGATGCGATCATACCATCACTAATGCACCGGATCCCATTAGAACTCCGCGGTTTAGCGTGCTTGGGCGAGAGTAGTACTAGGATGGGTGACCTCCTGGGAAGTCCTCGTGTTGCACCCCTTTTTCGCCAAAATCCATTTTTTCCCATTTCCAGTCAATTTTTAAGGAGCGCGGGACGCCGGGGCATAGATCTCGAAAAGATAAGCGGTTTGAAAAAAAAATATCTGAAACGGAGGTACGAGCGCGAAGTTATGAGCGTTCAAGAATCGAGGGGAGTGGGGTAAGGTGTGATGAAGCTGGAAGGATGGGTAAGACCATATAAACAAATTGGAGCTAAGTGAGTTAATGGATGCGATCATACCAGTCACTAATGCACGGATCCCATTTGAACTCCGCGATTAAGCGTGCTTGGGTGAGAGTAGTACTAGGTTGGGTGACCTCCTTTGGAAGTCCTCGTGTTGCACCCCTTTTTTCGCCAAAATCCATTTTTTCCCGTTTCAGCCAATTTTTGAGTTGCGCGGGACGCCACGGCGTACATCTCGAAAAGATAAGCGGTTTGAAAAAATATCATCAAAACGGAGGTCGGCGCGAAGTTATGAGCGTTCAAAGAATCGGGGGGAATGGGGTAAGGTGTGATGAAGCTGGAAGGATGGGTAAGACCATATCAACAAATTGGGCGAGTGAGTTAATGGATGCGATCATACCGGCACTAATGCACCGGATCCCATCGAACTCCGCGGTTTAGTGTGCTTTGGCGAGAGTAGTACAAGGATGGGTGACCTCTGGGAAGTCCTCGTGTTGCACCCTTTTTCGCCAAAATCCAGTTTTTTCCCGTTTCATGCCAATTTTTGAGGAGCGCGGGGCGCCACGGCGTACATCTCGAAAAGATAAGCGGTTTGAAAAAAAGATCAGCGAAGTGGAGGCGCGAAGTGATGAGCGTTCGAAGAATCGAGGGGGGTGGGGTAAGGTGTGAGAAGCTGGAAGGATTGGTAAGACCATATAAACAAATTGGAGCGGTGAGTTAATGGATGCGATCGTACCATCACTAATGCACCAGATCCCATTAGAACTCCGCAGTTTAGCGTGCTTGGGCGAGAGTAGTACTAGGATGGGTGACCTCCTGGGAAGTCCTCGTGTTGCACCCCTTTTTTCGCCAAAATCCATTTTTCCCGTTTCCAGCCAATTTTTGAGGAGCGCGGGGCGCCGGGGCATAGAACTCGAAAAGATAAGCGGTTTGAAAAAAATATCACTGAAAATGGAGGTCGGCGCGAAGTTATGAGCGTTCAAAGAATCGGGGTTAGTGGGGTAAGGTGTGAAGAAGCGGAAGGATGGGTAAGACCATATAAACCAAATTGGAGCGGTGAGTTAATGGATGCGATCATACCAGCACTAATGCACCGGATCCCATTAGAACTCCGCAGTTTAGCGTGCTTTGGCGAGAGTAGTACTAGGATGGGTGACCTCCTGGGAAGTCCTCGTGTCGCACCCCTTTTTTCGCCAAAATCAAGTTTTTTTCCCGTTTCATGCCAATTTTTTAGAAGCGCGGGAAGCCATGGCGTACATTTCGAAAAGATAAGCCGTTTGAAAAAAGATCACTTGCGGAGGTCCGAGCGCGAAGTTATGAGCGTTAAGAATCGGGGGTGGGTTAAGGTGTGAAGAGCTGGAAGGATGGGTAAGACCATATAAACAAATTGGAGCGGTGAGTTATTGGATGCGATCAAACCATCACTAATGCAGGAGTCGCATTAGAACTCTGCGATTATAGCGTGCTTGGGTGAGAGTAGTACTAGGTTGGGTGACCTCCTTGGAAGTCCTCGTGTTGCACCCCTTTTTTCGCCAAAATCCATTTTTTCCCATTTCCAGCCAATTTTTGAGTAGCGCGGGACGCCACGGCGTACATCTCGAAAAAGATAAGCGGTTTGAAAAAAAATATCCTTGAAACGGAGTACGAGGCGAGGTTATGAGCGTTCAAAGAATCGAGGGGAATGGGGTAAGGTGTGATGAAGCTGGAAGGATGGGTAAGACCATATAAACAAATTGGAGCAGTGAGTTAATGGATGCGATCATACCGGCACTAATGCACCGGATCCCATCGAACTCCGCGGTTTAGTGTGCTTTGGCGAGAGTAGTACAAGGATGGGTGACCTCTTGGGAAGTCCTCGTGATGCACCCCCTTTTTTCGCCAAAATCAAGTTTTTTTCACGTTTCACGCCAATTTTGAGGAGCGCGGGGCGCCACGGCGTACATCTCGAAATGATAAGCGGTTTGAAAAAAGATCAGCGGAGGTCGGCGCGAAGTGATGAGCGTTAAAGAATCGGGGAGGGGTGGGGTAAGGTGTGAGAAGCTGCAAGGATTGGTAAGACCATATAAACAAATTGGAGCGATGAGTTAATGGATGCGATCATACCATCACTAATGCACGGATCCCATTAGAACTCCCGGAGTTTAGCGTGCTTGGGCGAGAGTAGTACTAGGATGGGTGACCTCCTGGGAAGTCGTCGTGTTGCACCCCTTTTTCGCCAAAATCCATTTTTCCCATTTCCGGCCAATTTTTGAGGAGCACGGGACGCCGGGGCATAGATCTCGAAAAAGATAAGCGATTTGAAAAAAAATATCACTTGAAAATGGAGGTCGGGCGCGAAGTTATGAGCGTTCAAAAGAATCGGGGAGTGGGGTAAGGTGTGAAGAAGCTGGAAGGATGGGTAAGACCATATTAACCAATTGGAGCGGTGAGTTAATGGATGCGATCATACCGGCACTAATGCACCGGATCCCATGAACTCCGCGGTTTAACGTGCTTTGGCGAGAGTAGTACTAGGATGGGTGACCTCCTGGGAAGTCCTCGTGTCGCACCCCTTTTTCGCCAAAATCAAGTTTTTCCCGTTTCATGCCAATTTTGGAGGAGGGCGGGACGCCGCGGCGTACATCTCGAAATGATAAGCGGTTTGAAAAAAGATCCTTGAACGGAGGTCGGCGCGAAGTGATGAGCGTTGAAGAATCGGGGGGGTGGGGTAAGGTGTGGAAGCTGCAAGGATTGGTAAGACCATATAAATAAATTGGAGCGGTGAGTTAATGGATGCGATCATACCATCACTAATGCACAGGATCCCATTAGAACTCCGCGATTTAGCGTGCTTGGGCGAGAGTAGTACTAGGATGGGTGACCTCGCGGGAAGTCCTCGTGTTGCACCCCTTTTTCGCCAAAATCCATTTTTCCCATTTCCAGTCAATTTTTAAGGAGCGCGGGACGCCGGGGCATAGATCTCGAAAAGATAAGCGGTTTGAAAAAAATATAATAACGGAGGTACGGCGCGAAGTTATGAGCGTTCAAAGAATCAGGGGGGAGTGGGGTAAGGTGTGATGAACCTGGAAGGATGGGTAAGACCATATAAACAAATTGGAGCGGTGAGTTATTGGATGCGATCAACCGTCACTAATGCACCGGATCCCATTTGAACTCTGCGGTTAAGCGTGCTTGGGTGAGAGTAGTACTAGGTTGGGTGACCTCCTTGGAAGTCCTCGTGTTGCACCCCTTTTTTCGCCAAAATCCATTTTTTCCCATTTCCAGCCAATTTTTGAGTTGCGCGGGACGCCACGACGTACATCTCGAAAAGATAAGCGGTTTGAAAAAAAATATCACTGCGGAGTACGAGGCGAGAGTTATGAGCGTTCAAAGAATCGAGGGGAATGGGGTAAGGTGTGATGAACTGGAAGGATGGGTAAGACCATATCAACAAATTGGAGCAGTGAGTTAATGGATGCGATCATACCAGCACTAATGCACCAGATCCCATCAGAACTCCGCAGTTTAGTGTGCTTTGGCAAGAGTAGTACAAGGATGGGTGACCTCCTGGGAAGTCCTCGTGTTGCACCCCTTTTTTCGCCAAAATCAATTTTTTTCACGTTTCATGCCAATTTTTGAGGAGCGCGGGACGCCACGGCGTACATCTCGAAATGATAAGCGGTTTGAAAAAAGATCAAGAAACGGAGTCGGCGCGAAGTGATGAGCGTTCAAGAATCGGGGGGGGTGGGGTAAGGTGTGAAGAAGCTGCAAGGATTGGTAAGACCATATAAACAAATTGGAGCAGTGAGTTAATGGATGCGATCATACCATCACTAATGCACCGGATCCCATTAGAACTCCGCGAGTTTAGCGTGCTTGGGCGAAGTAGTACTAGGATGGGTGACCTCTGGGAAGTCCTCGTGTTGCACCCCTTTTTTCGCCAAAATCCATTTTTTCCCATTTCCAGCCAATTTTTGAGGAGCGCGGGACGCCAGGGCATAGAACCCGAAAAGATAAGCGATTTGAAAAAAAATATCCTTTGAAAATGGAGGTCGGCGCGAAGTTATGAGCGTTCAAAGAATCGGGGGTTAGTGGGGTAAGGTGTGAAGAAGCTGGAAGGATGGGTAAGACCATATAAACCAATTGGAGCGGTGAGTTAATGGATGCGATCATACCGGCACTAATGCACGGATCCCATCGAACTTCCGCGGTTTAAGCGTGCTTTGGCGAGAGTAGTACAAGGATGGGTGACCTCTGGGAAGTCCTCGTGTCGCACCCCTTTTTTCGCCAAAATCAAGTTTTTTCCCGTTTCATGCCAATTTTTGAGGAGCACGGGACGCCGGGGCATAGATCTCGAAATGATAAGCGGTTTGAAAAAAGATCATAGCGGGAGTCGGCGCGAAGTGATGAGCGTTGAAAAGAATCGGGGGGGTGGGGTAAGGTGTGAGAAGCTGCAAGGATTGGTAAGACCATATAAATAAATTGGAGCAGTGAGTTAATGGATGCGATCATACCATCACTAATGCACCGGATCCCATTAGAACTCCGCAGTTTAGCGTGCTTGGGCGAGAGTAGTACTAGGATGGGAAGTCCTCGTGTTGCACCCCTTTTTCGCCAAAATCCATTTTCCCATTTCCAGCCAATTTTTAAGGAGCGCGGGACGCCGGGGCATAGATCTCGAAAAGATAAGCGGTTTGAAAAAAATATCAGAAAACGAGAGTACGGCGCGAAGTTATGAGCGTTCAAAGAATCGGGGAGTGGGGTAAGGTGTGATGAAGCTGGAAGGATGGGTAAGACCATATAAAC
The DNA here is from genome assembly GCA_947648045.1 of Beta corolliflora. Taxonomy (NCBI): domain Eukaryota; kingdom Viridiplantae; phylum Streptophyta; class Magnoliopsida; order Caryophyllales; family Amaranthaceae; genus Beta; species Beta corolliflora. The sequence continues at coordinate 293,199 of CANSZD010002990.1, forward strand.
AAATTGGAGCAGTGAGTTAATGGATGCGATCATACCAGCACTAATGCACCAGATCCCATCAGAACTCTACAGTTTAACGTGCTTGGGCGAGAGTAGTACAAGGATGGGTGACCTCCTGGGAAGTCCTCGTGTTGCACCCCTTTTTTCGCCAAAATCCATTTTTTCCCGTTTCATGCCAATTTTTAGAAGCGCGGGAAGCCATGGCGTACATCTCGAAAAGATAAGCGGTTTGAAAAAAGATCAGCAGCAGTCGAGTCGCGCGAAGTTATGAGCGTTAAAGAATCGAGGGGTGGGTTAAGGTGTGAAGAACCTGGAAGGATGGGTAAGACCATATAAACAAATTGGAGCGGTGAGTTAATGGATGCGATCATACCGGCACTAATGCACCGAATCCCATCAGAACTCCGCAGTTTAGCGTGCTTGGGCGAGAGTAGTACTAGGATGGGTGACCTCCTGGGAAGTCCTCGTGTTGCACCCCTTTTTTCATCAAAATCCATTTTTTTCCCATTTCATGCCAATTTTTTAGAAGCGCGGGAAGCCATGGCATACATCTCGAAAAGATAAGCGGTTGGAAAAAAGATCTTTGAACGCAGTCGGCGCGAAGTAATGAGCGTTAAAGAATCGGGGGTGGGTTAAGGTGTAGAAGCTGGAAGGATGGGTAAGACCATATAAACAAATTGGAGCAGTGAGTTATTGGATGCGATCAAACCATCACTAATGCACCGGATCCCATTAGAACTCTGCAGTTAAGCGTGCTTGGGTGAGAGTAGTACTAGGTTGGGTGACCTCCTTGGAAGTCCTCGTGTTGCACCCCTTTTTTCGCCAAAATCCATTTTTTCCCTTTTCCAGCCAATTTTTGAGTAGCGCGGGACGCCACGACGTACATCTCGAAAAGATAAGCGGTTTGAAAAAAAATATCACTGAAAACGGAGGTACGGCGCGAAGTTATGAGCGTTCAAGAATCGGGGGAATGGGGTAAGGTGTGATGAGCTGGAAGGATGGGTAAGACCATATAAACAAATTGGGCGGTGAGTTAATGGATGCGATCATACCGGCACTAATGCACCGGATCCCATCGAGAACTTCCGGGGTTTAGCGTGCTTGGGCGAGAGTAGTACTAGGATGGGTGACCTCCTGGGAAGTCCTCGTGTTGCACCCCTTTTTTCATCAAAATCCATTTTTTTCCCATTTCATGCCAATTTTTTAGAAGCGCGGGAAGCCATGGCATACATCTCGAAAAGATAAGCGGTTGGAAAAAAGATCACGACGGAGTCGAGCGCGAAGTAATGAGCGTTAAAGAATCGGGGGGTGGGTTAAGGTGTGGAAGCTGGAAGGATGGGTAAGACCATATAAACAAATTGGAGCAGTGAGTTATTGGATGCGATCATACCAGCACTAATGCACCAGATCCCATCAGAACTCCGCAGTTTAGCGTGCTTGGGTGAGAGTAGTACTAGGTTGGGTGACCTCCTTGGAAGTCCTCGTGTTGCACCCCTTTTTTCGCCAAAATCCATTTTTCCCTTTTCCAGCCAATTTTGAGTAGCGCGGGACGCCTACGGCGTACATCTCGAAAAGATAAGCGGTTTGAAAAAAAATATCACGAAACGGAGGTACGAGCACGAAGTTATGGCGTTAAGAATCGGGGGGGAATGGGGTAAGGTGTGATGAACTGGAAGGATGGGTAAGACCATATAAACAAATTGGAGCAGTGAGTTAATGGATGCGATCATACCAGCACTAATGCACCAGATCCCATCAGAACTCCGCAGTTTAGTGTGCTTTGGCGAGAGTAGTACAAGGAAGGGTGACCTCTTGGGAAGTCCTCGTGTTGCACCCCTTTTTTCGCCAAAATCAAGTTATTTTCACGTTTCATGCCAATTTTTGAGGAGCGCGGGACGCCACGGCGTACATCTCGAAATGATAAACGGTTTGAAAAAAGATCAGTTGAAACGGAGGTCGGCGCGAAGTGATGAGCGTTCAAGAATCGGGGGGGTGGGGTAAGGTGTGAAGGCTGCAAGGATTGGTAAGACCATATAAAAAGATTGGAGCAGTGAGTTAATGGATGCGATCATACCAGCACTAATGCACCGGATCCCATCAGAACTCCGCAGTTTAGCGTGCTTGGGCGAGAGTAGTACTAGGATGGGTGACCTCCTAGGAAGTCCTCGTGTTGCACCCCTTTTTTCGCCAAAATCCATTTTTTCCAATTTCCAGCCAATTTTTGAGGAGCGCGGGACGCCACGACGTACATCTCGAAAAGATAAGCGGTTTGAAAAAAAATATCACTGAAAACGGAGGTACGAGCACGAAGTTATGAGCGTTCAAAGAATCAGGGGGGAGTGGGGTAAGGTGTGATGAACTGGAAGGATGGGTAAGACCATATAAACAAATTGGAGCAGTGAGTTAATGGATGCGATCATACCAGCACTAATGCACCAGATCCCATCAGAACTCCGCAGTTTAGCGTGCTTTGGCGAGAGTAGTACAAGGATGGGTGACCTCCTGGGAAGTCCTCGTGTGGCACCCCTTTTTTCGCCAAAATCAAGTTTTTTCCCGTTTAATGCCAATTTTGGAGGAGCACGGGACGCCACGACGTACATCTCGAAATGATAAGCGGTTTGAAAAAAAGATCAGCGGAAGTCGGGCGCGAAGTGATGAGAGTTCAGAGAATCGGGGGGGTGGGGTAAGGTGTGAAGAAGCTGGAAGGATTGGTAAGACCATATAAACAAATTGGAGCAGTAAGTTAATGGATGCGATCATACCATCACTAATGCACCGGATCCCATTAGAACTCCGCAGTTTAGCGTGCTTGGGCGAGAGTAGTACTAGGATGGGTGACCTCCTGGGAAGTGCTCGTGTTGCACCCCTTTTTTCGCCAAAATCCATTTTTTCCCATTTCCAGCCAATTTTTAAGGAGCGCGGGACGCCAGGGCATAGATCTCGAAAAGATAAGCGGTTTGAAAAAAAATATCACTGAAAACGGAGGTACGAGCGCGAAGTTATGAGCGTTCAAAGAATCAGGGGGGAGTGGGGTAAGGTGTGATGAACTAGAAGGATGGGTAAGACCATATAAACAAATTGGAGCAGTGAGTTAATGGATGCGATCATACCAGCACTAATGCACCAGATCCCATCAGAACTCCGCAGTTTAGCGTGCTTTGGCGAGAGTAGTACAAGGATGGGTGACCTCTTGGGAAGTCCTCGTGTCGCACCCCTTTTTTCGCCAAAATCAAGTTTTTTTCCCGTTTAATGCCAATTTTGGAGGAGCACGGGACGCCACGACGTACATCTCGAAATGATAAGCGGTTTGAAAAAAGATCAGAACGGAGGTCGGCGCGAAGTGATGAGCGTTGAAGAATCGGGGGGTGGGGTAAGGTGTGAAGAACTGGAAGGATTGGTAAGACCATATAAACAAATTGGAGCAGTAAGTTAATGTATGCGATCATACCATCACTAATGCACCGGATCCCAATAGAACTCCGCAGTTTAGCGTGCTTGGGCGAGAGTAGTACTAGGATGGGTGACCTCCTGGGAAGTTCTCGTGTTGCACCCCTTTTTTCCCCAAAATCCATTTTTTCCCATTTCCAGTCAATTTTTGAGGAGCGCGGGACGCCAGGGCATAGATCTCGAAAAGATAAGCGGTTTGAAAAAAAATATCACTGAAAATGGAGGTCCGAGCGCGAAGTTATGAGCGTTCAAAGAATCAGGGGTTAGTGGGGTAAGGTGTGAAGAACTGGAAGGATGGGTAAGACCATATAAACAAATTGGAGCAGTGAGTTAATGGATGCGATCATACCAGCACTAATGCACCAGATCCCATCAGAACTCCGCAGTTTAATGTGCTTTGGCGAGAGTAGTACAAGGATGTGTGACCTCCTGGGAAGTCCTCGTGTAGCACCCCTTTTTTCGCCAAAATCAAGTGAGTTAATGGATGCGATCATACCATCACTAATGCAGGATCCCATTAGAACTCCCGCGGGTTTAGCGTGCTTGGGCGAAGTAGTACTAGGATGGGAAGTCCTCGTGTTGCACCCCTTTTTTCGCCAAAATCCATTTTTTCCCATTTCCAGCCAATTTTTAAGGAGCGCGGGACGCCAGGGCATAGATCTCGAAAAGATAAGCGGTTTGAAAAAAAATATCGAAACGGAGTACGGCGCGAAGTTATGAGCGTTCAAAGAATCAGGGGGGAGTGGGGTAAGGTGTGATGAACTGGAAGGATGGGTAAGACCATATAAACAAATTGGAGCAGTGAGTTAATGGATGCGATCATACCAGCACTAATGCACCAGATCCCATCAGAACTCTACAGTTTAACGTGCTTGGGCGAGAGTAGTACAAGGATGGGTGACCTCCTGGGAAGTCCTCGTGTTGCACCCCTTTTTTCGCCAAAAATCCATTTTTTCCCGTTTCATGCCAATTTTTTAGAAGCGCGGGAAGCCGTGGCGTACATCTCGAAAAGATAAGCGGTTTGAAAAAAGATCCTGAAGCGGAGTCGGCGCGAAGTTATGAGCGTTCGAGGAATCGGGGGTGGGTTAAGGTGTGAAGAAGCTGGAAGGATGGGTAAGACCATATAAACAAATTGGAGCAGTGAGTTAATGGATGCGATCATACCGGCACTAATGCACCGAATCCCATCAGAACTCCGCAGTTTAGCGTGCTTGGGCGAGAGTAGTACTAGGATGGGTGACCTCCTGGGAAGTCCTCGTGTTGCACCCCTTTTTTCATCAAAATCCATTTTTTTCCCATTTCATGCCAATTTTTTAGAAGCGCGGGAAGCCATGGCATACATCTCGAAAAGATAAGCGGTTGGAAAAAAAAGATCTTTGCGGAGGTCGGCGCGAAGTAATGAGCGTTTAAAAGAATCGGGGGGTGGGTTAAGGTGTGAAGAACTGGAAGGATGGGTAAGACCATATAAACAAATTGGAGCAGTGAGTTATTGGATGCGATCAAACCATCACTAATGCACCGGATCCCATTAGAACTCTGCAGTTAAGCGTGCTTGGGTGAGAGTAGTACTAGGTTGGGTGACCTCCTTGGAAGTCCTCGTGTTGCACCCCTTTTTTCGCCAAAATCCATTTTTTCCCTTTTCCAGCCAATTTTTGAGTAGCGCGGGACGCCACGGCGTACATCTCGAAAAGATAAGCGGTTTGAAAAAAATATCACGAAACGGAGGTACGGCGCGAAGTTATGAGCGTTCAAGGAATCGGGGGAATGGGGTAAGGTGTGATGAGCTGGAAGGATGGGTAAGACCATATAAACAAATTGGAGCGGTGAGTTAATGGATGCGTCATACCGGCACTAATGCACCGGATCCCATCAGAACTCCGCAGTTTAGTGTGCTTTGGCGAGAGTAGTACAAGGAAGGGTGACCTCTTGGGAAGTCCTCGTGTTGCACCCCTTTTTTCGCCAAAATCAAGTTATTTTCACGTTTCATGCCAATTTTTGAGGAGCGCGGGACGCCACGGCGTACATCTCGAAATGATAAAGCGGTTTGAAAAAAAGATCACGAAACGGAGGTCGGCGCGAAGTGATGAGCGTTCAAGGAATCGGGGGAGGTGGGGTAAGGTGTGAAGAACTGCAAGGATTGGTAAGACCATATAAAAAGATTGGAGCAGTGAGTTAATGGATGCGATCATACCAGCACTAATGCACCGGATCCCATCAGAACTCCGCAGTTTAGCGTGCTTGGGCGATAGTAGTACTAGGATGGGTGACCTCCTAGGAAGTCCTCGTGTTGCACCCCTTTTTTTCGCCAAAATCCATTTTTTCCAATTTCCAGCCAATTTTTGAGGAGCGCGGGACGCCGTGGCGTACATCTCGAAAAGATAAGCGGTTTTGAAAAAATATCACGAACGGAGTACGGCGCGAAGTTATGAGCGTTCAAGAATCGGGGGAGTGGGGTAAGGTGTGATGACACGGAAGGATGGGTAAGACCATATAAACAAATTGGAGCGGTGAGTTAATGGATGCGATCATACCGGCACTAATGCACCGGATCCCATCGAACTTCCGCGGTTTAGCGTGCTTTGGCGAGAGTAGTACAAGGATGGGTGACCTCCTGGGAAGTCCTCGTGTGGCACCCTTTTTTCGCCAAAATCAAGTTTTTTTCCCGTTTAATGCCAATTTTGGAGGAGCACGGGACGCCACGACGTACATCTCGAAATGATAAGCGGTTTGAAAAAAAAGATCACTGAAAGCGGAGTCGGCGCGAAGTGATGAGCGTTCAGAGAATCGGGGGGTGGGGTAAGGTGTGAAGAAGCTGCAAGGATTGGTAAGACCATATAAACAAATTGGAGCAGTAAGTTAATGGATGCGATCATACCATCACTAATGCACCGGATCCCATTAGAACTCCGCAGTTTAGCGTGCTTGGGCGAGAGTAGTACTAGGATGGGTGACCTCATGGGAAGTGCTCGTGTCGCACCCCTTTTTTCGCCAAAATCCATTTTTTCCCATTTCCGGCCAATTTTTAAGGAGCGCGGGACGCGGGGCATAGATCTCGAAAAGATAAGCGGTTTGAAAAAAATATCACGAAAACGGAGTACGGCGCGAGGTTATGAGCGTTCAAGAATCGGGGGAGTGGGGTAAGGTGTGATGAGCTGGAAGGATGGGTAAGACCATATAAACAAATTGGAGCAGTCAGTTAATGGATGCGATCATACCAGCACTAATGCACCTGATCCCATCAGAACTCCGCAGTTTAGCGTGCTTTGGCGAGAGTAGTACAAGGATGGGTGACCTCTTGGGAAGTCCTCGTGTCGCACCCCTTTTTTCGCCAAAATCAAGTTTTTTTCCCGTTTAATGCCAATTTTGGAGGAGCACGGGACGCCACGACGTACATCTCGAAATGATAAGCGGTTTGAAAAAAAGATCACGAACGGAGGTCGGCGCGAAGTGATGAGCGTTAGAGAATCGGGGGTGGGGTAAGGTGTGAAGAACTGCAAGGATTGGTAAGACCATATAAACAAATTGGAGCAGTAAGTTAATGTATGCGATCATACCATCACTAATGCACCGGATCCCATTAGAACTCCGCAGTTTAGCGTGCTTGGGCGAGAGTAGTACTAGGATGGGTGACCTCCTGGGAAGTTCTCGTGTTGCACCCCTTTTTCGCCAAAATCCATTTTTCCCATTTCCGATCCAATTTTGAGGAGCGCGGGGCGCCGGGGCATAGATCTCGAAAAGATAAGCGGTTTGAAGAAAAATATCCTTTGAAAATGGAGGTCGGCGCGAAGTTATGAGCGTTGAAAGAATCGGGGGTTAGTGGGGTAAGGTGTGAAGAACTGGAAGGATGGGTAAGACCATATAAACAAATTGGAGCAGTGAGTTAATGGATGCGATCATACCAGCACTAATGCACCAGATCCCATCAGAACTCCGCAGTTTAATGTGCTTTGGCGAGAGTAGTACAAGGATGTGTGACCTCCTGGGAAGTCCTCGTGTAGCACCCCTTTTTCGCCAAAATCAAGTTTTTTCCCGTTTCATGCCAATTTTGGAGGAGGGGCGGGACGCCACGGCGTACATCTCGAAATGATAAGCGGTTTGAAAAAAGATCAGCGCGGAGGTCGGCGCGAAGTGATGAACGTTCAAAGAATCAGGGGGGGGTGGGGTAAGGTGTGAAGAACTGCAAGGATTGGTAAGACCATATAAACAAATTGGAGCAGTGAGTTAATGGATGCGATCATACCATCACTAATGCACCGGATCCCAATAGAACTCCGCAGTTTAGCGTGCTTGGGCGAGAGTAGTACTAGGATGGGTGACCTCCTGGGAAGTGCTCGTGTTGCACCCCTTTTTCGCCAAAATCCATTTTTCCCATTTCCGGCCAATTTTTAAGGAGCGCGGGGCCGCCGGGGCATAGATCTTGAAAAGATAAGCGGTTTGAAAAAAAATATGGCCGAAAGCGGAGAGTCCGGCGCGAAGTTATGAGCGTTCATAGAATCAGGGGGGAGTGGGGTAAGGTGTGAAGAACTGGAAGGATGGGTAAGACCATATAAACAAATTGGAGCAGTGAGTTAATGGATGCGATCATACCGGCACTAATGCACCGGATCCCATCAGAACTCCGCAGTTTAGCGTGCTTGGGCGAGAGTAGTACTAGGATGGCTGACCTCCTTGGAAGTCCTCGTGTTGTACCAATTTATTCGCCAAAATCCATTTTTTACCCGTTTCCAACCAATTTTGAGGAGCGCGGGGCGCTACGGTGTAGATCTCAAAAAGATTTGCGGTGTGAAAAAAAGATCACTTTGAAACGGAGGTCAGCCTTGAAGTTATGAGCGTTCGAAGAATCGAGGGAGTGGGGGTAAGGTGTGAAGAACTGGAAGGATGGGTAAGTCCATATAAACAAATTTGAGCAGTGAGTAAATAGATGCAATCATACTAGTACTAATGCACCGGATTCCATCAGAACTCTGCAGTAAAGCGTGCTTGGGCGAGAATATTACTAGGATGGGTGACCTCCTGGGAAGTCCTCGTGTTGCACCCCTTTTTCGCCAAAATCAATTTTTTTCAGTTTCATACCTATTTTTGAAGCGCGGGGAAGCCATGGCGTACATCTCGAAAAGATAAGCGGTTTGAAAAAAGATCAGAAACGGAGGTCGGCGCGAAGTTATGAGCGTTCAAAGAATCAGGGGGGTGGGTTAAGGTGTGAAGCATTGGATGGATGGGTAAGACCATATAAACAAATTGGAGCAGTGAGTTAATGGATGCGATCATACCAGCACTAATGCACCGGATCCCATCAGAACTCCGCAGTTTAGCGTGCTTGGGCGAGAGTAGTACTAGGATGGGTGACCTCCTAGGAAGTCCTCGTGTTGTACCCATTTTTTCGCCAAAATCCATTTTTTCCCGTTTCCAACCAATTTTTGAGGAGCGCGGGACGCCACGGCGTAGATCTCAAAAAAGATTAGCGGTTTGAAAAAAAAGATCCTTGGAAACGGAGATCCGAGCGCAAAGTTATGAGCGTTCAAAGAATCAAGGGGGAGTGGGGGTAAAGTGTGAAGAACTGGAAGGATGGGTACGACCATATAAACAAATTTGAGCAGTGAGTTAATAGATGCGATCATACTAGCACTAATCCACCGGATTCCATCAGAACTCTGCAGTTATGCGTGCTTGGGCGAGAATAGTACTAGGATGGGTGACCTCTTGGGAAGTCCTCGTGTTGCACCCCTTTTTTCGCCAAAATCCAGTTTTTTTCCCGTTTCCATCCAATTTTGAGAAGCGCGGGGCGCCACGGCATAGATCTCGAAAAGATAAGCGGTTTGAAAAAAAGATCACTAAAAATGGAGGTCAGACCACGAAGTTATGAGCGTTAAAGAATCGGGGGGAGTGGGGTGAGGTGTGAAGAACTTGAAGATTGGGTAAGACCATATAAACAAATTGGAGCAGTGAGTTAATGGATGCGATCATACCAGCACTAATGCACCGGATCCCACCTGAACTCCGCAGTTTAACGTGCTTGGGCGAGAGTGGTACTAGGATGGGTGACCTCCTGGGAAGTCCTCGTGTTGCACCCTCTTTTACGCCAAAATCCATTTTTTCCCGTTTCCAACCAATTTTTGAGGAGCGCGGGACGCCACGACGTACATCTCGAAAAGATAAGCGGATCACGAACGGAGGTACGAGGCGAAGTTATGAGCGTTCAAAGAATCGGGGGAATGGGGTAAGGTGTGAAGAAGCTGGAAGGATGGGTAAGACCATATAAACAAATTGGGCGGTGAGTTAATGGATGCGATCATACCGGCACTAATGCACGGGTCCCATCGGAACTCCGCGGTTTAACGTGCTTGGGCGAGAGTAGTACTAGGATGGGTGACCTCCTGGAAAGTCCTCGTGTTGCACCCCTTTTTTTCGCCATAATCCATTTTTTCCCGTTTATAGCCAATTTTTTAGGAGCGCGGGACGTCACGACGTACATCTCGAAAAGATAAGAGGTTTGAAAAAAAATATCCTTGAAACGGAGGTACGGGCGCGAAGTTATGAGCGTTCAAGGAATCGGGGGAGTGGGGTAAGGTGTAAGAAGCTGGAAGGATGGGTAAGACCATATTAACAAATTGGAGCAGTGAGTTAATGGATGCGATCATACCAGCACTAATGCACCGGATCCCATTAGAACTCCGCAGTTTAACGTGCTTGGGCGAGAGTAGTACTAGGATGGGTGACCTCCTGGGAAGTCCTCGTGTTGCACCCCTTATTTGCCAAAATCCGGTTTTTTCGGTTTCAAACCAATTTTTGACGAGCGCGGGGCGTCATGGCGTAGATCTCACAGCGGCGGTCGGCGCGAGGTTATGAGCGTTAAAGAATCGGGGGGAGGAGGTGTGAAGCTTAGGAAGGATGGGTAAGACCATATAAACAAATTGGGCGGTGAGTTAATGGATGCGATCGTACCGGCACTAATGCACCGGATCCCCACGGAACTCCACGGTTTAACGTGCTTGGGCGAGAGTAGTACTAGGATGGGTGACCTCCTGGGAAGTCCTCGTGTTGCACCCTCTTTTACGCCAAAATCCATTTTTTTCCCGATTCTAGGAAATTTTTTAGGAGCGCGGGACGACACGACGTACATCTCGAAAAGATAAGCGGTTTTGTAAAAAAGATCACTTTGGAAACGGAGGTCAGCGCAAAGTTATGAGCGTTCAAAGAATCGGGGAGGGGGTAAGGTGTAAGAAGCTGGAAGGATGGGTAAGACCATATTAACAAATTGGAGCAGTGAGTTAATGGATGCGATCATACCGGCACTAATGCCGGATCCCCAGGGAACTCCACAGTTTAACGTGCTTGGGTGAGAGTAGTACTAGGATGGGTGACCTCTGGGAAGTCCTCGTGTTGCACCCTCTTTTACGCCAAAATCCATTTTTTCCCGATTCTAGGCAATTTTAAGGAGCGCGGGGCGGCACGGCGTACATCTCGAAAAGATAAGCGGTTTGTAAAAAAGATCCTTTGGAAACGGAGTCGAGCGCAAAGTTATGAGCGTTAAAGAATCGGGGAGGGGGTAAGGTGTGAAGGCTAGGAAGGATGGTTAAGACCATATAAACAAATAGGAGCAGTGAGTTAATGGATGCGATCATACCAGCACTAATGCATCGGATTCCATCAGAACTCCGCAGTTTAACGTGCTTTGGCGAGAGTAGTACTAGGATGGGTGACCTCTTGGGAAGTCCTCGTGTTGCACCACTTTTTTCGCCAAAATCAATTTTTTTACACGTTTCCGGCCAATTTGTGAAGTGTCTTTGGACGCCCTGACGTACATCTCGAAAAGATAAGCGGTTTTGAAAAAAAGATCCTTTGGAAACGGAGGTCAGAGCACGAAGTTATGAGCGTTCAAAGAATCAGGGGTGAGTGGGGTAAGGTGTGAAGAACTGGAAGGATGGGTAAGACCATATAAACAAATTGGAGCAGTGAGTTAATGGATGCGATCATACCATCACTAATGCACCGGATCCCTTCAGAACTCCGCTGTTTAGCGTGCTTTGGCGAGAGTAGTACAAGGATGGGTGACCTCCTGGGAAGTCCTCGTGTTGCACCCCTTTTTTCGCCAAAATCAAGTTTTTTCCCGTTTCATGCCAATTTTTGAGGAGCACGGGACGCCACGGTGTACATCTCGAAAAGATAAGCGGTTTGAAAAAAAGATCTTGAACGGAGTCGGCGCGAGGTTATGGCGTTCAAAGAATCAGGGGGAGTGGGGTAAGGTGTGAAGAACTGGAAGGATGGGTATGACCATATAAACAAATTAGAGCAGTGAGTTAATGGATGCGATCATACCAGCACTAATGCATCGGATCCCATCAGAACTCCGCAGTTTAGCGTGCTTGGGCGAGAGTAGTACTAAGTTGGGTGACCTCCTGGGAAGTCCTCGTGTTGCACCCATTTTGAGGAGCGCGGGGACGCCACGGCGTGGATCTCAAAAAAGATAAGCGGTTTGACAAAAAAGATCCTTTGGAAACGGAGGTCCAAGCGCAAAGTTATGAGCGTTCAAAGAATCAGGGTGGAGTGGGGTAAGGTGTGAAGAACTGGAAGGATGGGTAACACCATATAAACAAATTGGAGCAGTGAGTTAATGGATGCGATCATACTAGCACTAATTCTCCGGATCCCATCAGAACTCCGCAATCAAGCGTGCTTGGGCGAGAGTAGTACTAGGATGGGTGACCTCCTGGGAAGTCCTCGTGTTGCACCCCTTTTTTTTGCCAAAATCCAGTTTTTTTCCCGTTTCCAGCCAATTTTTGAGGAGCGCGGGACACCACGGCGTTGATCTCGATAAGATAAACGGTTTGAAAAAAAGATCACGAACGGAGGTCGAGTGCGAGGTTATGAGCGTTCGAAGAATCGGGGGAGTGGGGTAAGGTGTGAAGAACTGGAAGATTGGGTAAGACCATGTAAACAAATTGGAGCAGTGAGTTAATGGATGCGATCATACCAGCACTAATGCACCGGATCCCATCAGATCTCCGCAGTTAAGCGTGCTTGGGAGAGATTAGTACTAGGATGGGTGACCTCCAGGGAAGTCCTCGTGTTGCACCCCTTTTTTCGCCAAAATCCATTTATTCCGTTTCCAGCCAATTTTTGAGGAGCGCGGGATGCCACGGCGTACATCTCGAAAAGATACGCGGTTTGAAAAAAATATCACTGAAAACGGAGGTACGAGCGCGAAATTATGAGCGTTCAAAGAATCAGGGGGGAATGGGGTAAGGTGTGAAGAACTGGAAGATTGGGTAAGACCATATAAACAAATTGGAGCAGTGAGTTAATGGATGCGATCATACCAGCACTAATGCACCGGATCCCATCAGAACTTCGCAGTTTAGCGTGCTTGGCCGAGAGTAGTACTCGGATGGGTGACCTCCTGGGAAGTCCTCGTGTTGCACCCCTTTTTTCGCCAAAATCAATTTTTTTCCCGATTCATGCCAATTTTTTAGGAGGCGGGGAGCCATGGCGTACATCTCGAAAAGATAAGCGGTTTGAAAAAAAATATCACTGAAAACGGAGTCGGCGCGAGGTTATGAGCGTTGAGAATCGGGGGTGGGTTAAGGTGTGAAGAACGGGAAGGATGGGTAAGACCATATAAACAAATTGGAGCAGTTAGTTAATGGATGCGATCATACCAGCACTAATGCACCGGATCCCATCAGAACTCCGCAATTTAGCGTGCTTGGGCGAGAGTAGTACTAGGATGGGTGACCTCCTGGGAAGTCCTCGTGTTGCACCCATTTTTTGGCCAAAATCCATTTTTTCCCCGTTTCCAACTAATTTTTGAGGAGCGCAGGACGCCAAGGCGTAGATCTCAAAAAGATTAGTGGTTTGAAAAAAAAGATCACTGGAAACGGTGGTCGAGCGCAAAGTTATGAGCATTCAAATAATCGGGGAGTGGGGGTAAGGTGTGAAGAACTGGAAGGATGGGTAAGACCATATAAACAAATTGGAGCAGTGAGTTAATAGATGCGATCATACTAGCACTAATGCACCGGATTCCATCGAACTCCGCGATTAAGCGTGCTTGGCGAGAGTAGTACTAGGATGGGTAACCTCTTGGGAAGTCCTCGTGTTGCACCCCTTTTTCGCCAAAATCCTGTTTTTTTCCCGTTTCCGGCCAATTTATGAGAAGCGCGTGGCGCCACGGCATAGATCTCGTAAAGATAAGCGGTTTTGAAAAAAAGATCACGAAACGGAGGTCGGCCGCGTAGTTATGAGCGTTCGAAGAATGAGGGGAGTGGGGTAAGGTGTGAAGAACTAGAAGATTGGGTAAGACCATATAAACAAATTGGAGCAGTGAGTTAATGGATGCAATCATACCAGCACTAATGCACCGGATCCCATCAGAACTCCACAGTTTAACGTGCTTGGGCAAGTGTAGTACTAGGATGGGTGACCTCCTGGGAAGTCCTCGTGTTGCACCCTCTTTTTCGCCAAAATCCATTTTTTCCCGTTTCCGAGGCAATTTTGAGGAGCGCGGGATGCCACGGCGTACATCTCGAAAAGATAAGCGGTTTTGTAAAAAAGATCCTTTGGAAACGGAGGTCAGCGCAAAGTTATGAGTGTTCGAAGAATCGGGGAGGGGGTAAGGTGTGAAGAACTAGGAAGGATGGGTAAGACCATATAAACAAATAGGAGCAGTGAGTTAATGGATGCAATCATACCAGCACTAATGCACCGGATTCCATTAGAACTCCGCAGTTTAACGTGCTTTGGCGAGAGTAGTACTAGGATGGGTGACCTCCTGGGAAGTCCTCGTGTTGCACCCCATTTTTTGACAAAATCATTATTTTTTTGATGCCATTTTTGAGGAGCGCATGACGCCACGGTGTACATCTCGAAAAGATAAGCGGTTTGAAAAAAGATCCGAAAACGGATGTCGGGCGCGATGTTATGAGCGTTCAAGAATCAGGGGGAGTGGGGTAAGGTGTGAAGAACTGGAAGGATGGGTAAGACCATATAAACAAATTGGAGCAGTGAGTTAATGGATGCAATCATACCAGCACTAATGCACCGGATCCCATCAGAACTCCACAGTTTAACTTGCTTGGGCGAGTGTAGTACTAGGATGGGTGACCTCCTGGGAAGTCCTCGTGTTGCAACCTCTTTTTCGCCAAAATTTATTTTTCACGTTTCCGGGCAATTTTGAGGGCGCGGGCGCCACGGCGTACATCTCGATAAGATAAGCGGTTTTGTAAAAAAGATCCTTTGGAAGCGGAGGTCAGCGCAAAGTTATGAGTGTTGAAAGAATCGAGAGGGGGTAAGGTGTGAAGAACCGGAAGGATGGGTAAGACCATATAAACAAATAGGAGCAGTGAGGTAATGGATGCGATCATACCAGCACTAATGCATCGGATCCCATTAGAACTCCGCAGTTTAACGTGCTTTGGCGAGAGTAGTACTAGGATGGGTGACCTCTTGGGAAGTCCTCGTGTTGCACCCCTTTTTTCGCCAAAATCAATTTTTTTACACGTTTCCAGCCAATTTGTGAAGAGGCTTGGACGCCACGGCGTGCATCTCGAAAAGATAAGCGGTTTGAAAACAAAGATCACGAAACGGAGGTCGGCGCGAAGTTATGAGCGTTCCATCAATCGGGGGAGTGGGGTAAGGTGTGAAGCTGGAAGGATGGGTAAGACCATATAAACAAATAGGAGCGGTGAGTTAATGGATGCAATCATACCGGCACTAATGCACCGGATTCCATTAGAACTCCGCAGTTTAACGTGCTTTGGCGAGAGTAGTACTAGGATGGGTGACCTCCTGGGAAGTCCTCGTGTTGCACCCCTTTTTTCGCCAATATTAAGTTTTTTCCCGTTTCATGCCATTTTTTGAGGAGCACGGGACGCCATGGCGTACATCTCGAAAAGATACGCGGTTTGAAAAAAAGACCACAGGAAACGGAGGTCGGGCGCGAAGTTATGAGCGTTCGAAGAATCGGGGGTGGGGTAAGGTGTGAAGCTGGAAGGATGGGTAAGACCATATAAACAAATTGGAGCAGTGAGTTAATGGATGCGATCATACTAGCACTAATGCACCGGATCCCATCAGATCTCCGCAGTTTAACGTGCTTTGGCGAGAGTAGTACTAGGATGGGTGACCTCCTGGGAAGTCCTAGTGTTGCACCCCTTTTTTCGCCAAAATCCATTTTTTCCGTTTCCATTTAATTTTTGAGGAGCGCGGGATGCCACGGCGTACATCTCGAAAAGATAAGCGGTTTAAAAAAATATCACGAAACGGAGGTACGAGCACGAAGTTATGAGCGTTCAAAGAATCGGGGAGGGAGTGGGGTAAGGTGTGAAGCGGAAGAATGGGTAAGACCATATAAACAAATTGGAGCGGTGAGTTAATGGATGCGATCATACCGGCACTAATGCACGGATCCCATCGAACTCCGCGGTTTAGCGTGCTTGGGCGAGAGTAGTACTAGGATGGGTGACCTCCTGGGAAGTCCTCGTGTTGCACCCCTTTTTTCGCCAAAATCAATTTTTTTCCCGTTTCATGCCAATTTTTTAGGAGGCGGGAAGCCATGGTGTACATCTCGAAAAGATAAGCGGTTTGAAAAAAAGATCAGCGAAACGGAGGTCGGCGCGAAGTTATGAGCGTTGAAGGAATCGGGGGGTAAGGTGTGAAGAAGCTTAGGAAGGATGGGTAAGACCATATAAACAAATTGGAGCGGTGAGTTAATGGATGCCATCATACCGGCACTAATGCACGGATCCCATCGAGAACTCCGCGGTGTGAAGCGTGCTTTGGCGAGAGTAGTACTAGGATGGGTGACCTCCTGGGAAGTCCTCGTGTTGCACCCCTTTTTTCGCCAAAATCTATTTTTTTTTCCCGTTTCCAGCCAATTTATGAGGAGCGCGGGACGCCACGGCGTAGATCTCGAAAAGATAAGCGGTTTGAAAAAAAGACCACGGAAACGGAGAGTCAGAGCACGAGGTTACGGCGTTCAAAGAATCAGGGGGGGAGTGGGTAAGGTGTGAAGAACTGGAAGATTGGGTAAGACCATATAAACAAATTGGAGCAGTGAGTTAATGGATGCGATCATACTAGCACTAATGCACCGGATCCCATCAGATCTCCAGTTTCAAACCAATTTTTGAGAATTGCGGGACGTCATGGCGTAGATCTCGAAAAGATAAGCGGTATGAAAAAAACGAACACGAAGCGGCGGTCGGCGCGAAGTTATGAGCGTTCAAAGAATCAGGGGGGGTAAGGTGTGAAGAACCGGAAGGATGGGTAAGACCTTACAAACAAATTGGAGCAGTGAGTTAATGGATGCGATCATACCAGCACTAATGCATCGGATCCCATCAAAACTACGCAGTGAAGCGTGCTTTGGCGAGAGTAGTACTAGGATGGGTGACCTTCTGGGAAGTCCTCGTGTTGCACCCCTTTTTTCGTCTAAATCAAGTTTTTTCCCGTTTCATGCCATTTTTTGAGGAGCGCGGGACGCCATGGCGTACATCTCGAAAAGATAAGCGGTTTGAAAAAAAGATCCTGAACGGAGTCGGCGCGAAGTTATGAGCGTTGGAGAATCGGGGGTGGGGTAAGGTGTGAAGAACTGGAAGGATGGGTAAGACCATATAAACAAATTGGAGCAGTGAGTTAATGGATGCGATCATACCAGCACTAATGCACCGGATCCCATCAGAACTCCGCAGTGAAGCGTGCTTGGGCGAGAGTAGTACTAGGATGGGTGACCTCATGGGAAGTCCTCGTGTTGCACCCCTTTTTTCGCCAAAATCTATTTTTTCCCCGTTTCCAATAAATTTTTGAGGAGCGCGGGACACAACGGCGTAGATCTTGAAAAGATAAGCGGTTTGAAAAAAAAGATCCTAGCGGAGTCGGGCGCAAAGTTATGAGCGTTCAAAGAATCAGGGGGGAGTGGGGTAAGGTGTGAAGAACTGGAAGGATGGGTAACACCATATAAACAAATTGGTGCAGTGAGTAAATGGATGCGATCATACTAGCACTAATGCTCCGGATCCCATCAGAACTCCGCAGTCAAGCGTGCATGGGCGAGAGTAGTACTAGGATGGATGACCTCCTGGGAAGTCCTCGTGTTGCACCCCTTTTTTTGCCAAAATCCAGTTTTTTTCCCGTTTCCAGCCAATTTATGAGGAGCGCGGGACGCCACGGCGTATATCTAGAAAAGATAAACGGTTTGAAAAAAAAGACCACTGAAAACGGAGGACCGAGCGCGAAGTTACGAGCGTTCAAAGAATCAGGGGGGGAGTGGGGTAAGGTGTGAAGAACTGGAAGATTGGGTAAGACCATATAAACAAATTGGAGCAGTGAGTTAATGGATGCGATCATACCAGCACTAATGCGCCGGATCCCATCAGATCTCCGCAGTTAAGCGTGCTTGGGCGAGATTAGTACTAGGATGGGTGACCTCGCGGGAAGTCCTAGTGTTGCACCCCTTTTTTCGTCAAAATCCATTTTTTCCGTTTCCATTTAATTTTTGTGGAGCGCGGGATGCCACTGCGTACATCTCGAAAAGATAAGCGGTTTGAAAAAAAATATCACTGAAAACGGAGGTACAACCACGAAGTTATGAGCGTTCAAAGAATCAGGACGGAGTGGGGTAAGGTGTGAAGAACTGGAAGAATTGGTAAGACCATATAAACAAATTGGAGCAGTGAGTTAATGGATGCGATCATACCAGCACTAATGCACTGGATCCCATCAGAACTCCGCAGTTTAGCGTGCTTGGGCGAGAGTAGTACTAGGATGGGTGACCTCCTGGGAAGTCCTCGTGTTGCAACCCTTTTTTTTGCCAAAATCCAGTTTTTTTCCCGTTTCCAGCCAATTTATGAGGAGCGCGGGACGCCACGGTGTAGATCTAGAAAAGATAAACGGTTTGAAAAAAAGACCTTGAAAACGGAGGTCAGGGCCGAAGTTACGAGCGTTCGAGAATCGGGGGAGTGGGGTAAGGTGTGAAGAACTGGAAGATTGGGTAAGACCATATAAACAAATTGGAGCAGTGAGTTAATGGATGCGATCATACCAGCACTAATGCACCGGATCCCATCAGATCTCCGCAGTTAAGCGTGCTTGGGCGAGATTAGTACTAGGATGGGTGACCTCCTGGGAAGTCCTAGTGTTGCACCCCTTTTTTCGCCAAAATCCATTTTTTCCATTTCCATTTAATTTTTGTGTAGCGCGGGATGCCACGGCGTACATCTCGAAAAGATAAGCGGTTTGAAAAAAAATATCACTGAAAACGGAGGTACAACCACGAAGTTATGAGCGTTCAAGAATCGGGGAGGGAGTGGGGTAAGGTGTGAAGAACTGGAAGAATGGGTAAGACCATATAAACAAATTGGAGCAGTGAGTTAATGGATGCGATCATACCAGCACTAATGCACTGGATCCCATCAAAACTCCGCAGTTTAGCGTGCTTGGGCGAGAGTAGTACTAGGATGGGTGACCTCCTGGGAAGTCCTCGTGTTGCACCCCTTTTTTCGCCAAAATCAATTTTTTTCCCGTTTCATGCCAATTTTTTAGGAGGCGGGAAGCCATGGCGTACATCTCGAAAAGATAAGCGGTTTGAAAAAAAAGATCAATGAAAACGGAGGTCGGCGCGAAGTTATGAGCGTTGAGGAATCGGGGGGTAAGGTGTGAAGAGCCAGGAAGGATGGGTAAGACCTTACAAACAAATTGGAGCAGTGAGTTAATGGATGCGATCATACCAGCACTAATGCATCGGATCCCATCAAAACTACGCAGTGAAGCGTGCTTTGGCGAGAGTAGTACTAGGATGGGTGACCTTCTGGGAAGTCCTCGTGTTGCACCCCTTTTTTCGTCTAAATCAAGTTTTTTCCCGTTTCATGCCATTTTTTGAGGAGCGCGGGACGCCATGGCGTACATCTCGAAAAGATAAGCGGTTTTGAAAAAAGATCTAGCGGAGGTCGGGCGCGAAGTTATGAGCGTTGGAGAATCGGGGGGTGGGGTAAGGTGTGAGAAGCTGGAAGGATGGGTAAGACCATATAAACAAATTGGAGCGGTGAGTTAATGGATGCGATCATACCAGCACTAATGCACCGGATCCCATCATAACTCCGCAGTGAAGCGTGCTTGGGCGAGAGTAGTACTAGGATGGGTGACCTCATGGGAAGTCCTCGTGTTGCACCCCTTTTTTCGCCAAAATCTATTTTTTCCCCGTTTCCAACAAATTTTTGAGGAGCGCGGGACACAACGGCGTAGATCTTGAAAAGATAAGCGGTTTTGAAAAAAAAGATCACGAACGGAGGTCGGCGCAAAGTTATGAGCGTTCGAAGAATCGGGGGAGTGGGGTAAGGTGTGAAGAAGCTGGAAGGATGGGTAACACCATATAAACAAATTGGTGCAGTGAGTAAATGGATGCGATCATACTAGCACTAATGCTCAGGATCCCATCGGAACTCCGCGATCAGCGTGCGTAGGCGAGAGTAGTACTAGGATGGATGACCTCTGGGAAGTCCTCGTGTTGCACCCCTTTTTTTGCCAAAATCCGGTTTTTTCCCGTTTCCGGCCAATTTATGAGGAGCGCGGGGCGCCACGGCGTATATCTAGAAAAGATAAACGGTTTGAAAAAAAGACCACTTGAAACGGAGGGCCGGCGCGAAGATTACGGCGTTCAAAAGAATCGGGGAGTGGGGTAAGGTGTGGGCTGGAAGTTGGGTAAGACCATATAAACAAATTGGAGCGGTGAGTTAATGGATGCGATCATACCGGCACTAATGCGCGGATCCCATCGGATCTCCGTGATTAAGCGTGCTTGGGCGAGATTAGTACTAGGATGGGTGACCTCCTGGGAAGTCCTAGTGTTGCACCCCTTTTTTCGTCAAAATCCATTTTTCCGTTTCCATTTAATTTTTGTGGAGCGCGGGATGCCCCTTTGCGTACATCTCGAAAAGATAAGCGGTTTGAAAAAAAATATCCACGAAAACGGAGGTACGACCACGAAGTTATGAGCGTTCGAAGAATCGGGGACGGAGTGGGGTAAGGTGTGGAGCTGGAAGAATTGGTAAGACCATATAAACAAATTGGAGCAGTGAGTTAATGGATGCGATCATACCAGCACTAATGCACTGGATCCCATCAGAACTCCGCAGTTTAGCGTGCTTGGGCGAGAGTAGTACTAGGATGGGTGACCTCTTGGGAAGTCCTCGTGTTGCAACCCTTTTTTTTGCCAAAATCCAGTTTTTTTCCCGTTTCCAGCCAATTTATGAGGAGCGCGGGACGCCACGGCGTAGATCTAGAAAAGATAAACGGTTTGAAAAAAGACCCTTTGCGCAGGTCGGAGCCCGAAGTTACGAGCGTTCAAAGAATCGGGGGAGTGGGGTAAGGTGTGAAGGCTGGAAGGTGGGTAAGACCATATAAACAAATTGGAGCGGTGAGTTAATGGATGCGATCATACCGGCACTAATGCACGGATCCCATCGGATCTCCGTGATTAAGCGTGCTTAGGCGAGATTAGTACTAGGATGGGTGACCTCCTGGGAAGTCCTAGTGTTGCACCCCTTTTTTCGCCAAAATCCATTTTTTCCATTTCCATTTAATTTTTGTGGAGCGCGGGATGCCACGGCGTACATCTCGAAAAGATAAGCGGTTTGAAAAAAATATCCGAAACGGAGGTACGACCACGAAGTTATGAGCGTTCAAAGAATCGGGGAGGGAGTGGGGTAAGGTGTGAAGAGCTGGAAGAATGGGTAAGACCATATAAACAAATTGGGCGGTGAGTTAATGGATGCGATCATACCGGCACTAATGCCTTTGGATCCCATCGAACTCCCGCGGTTTAGCGTGCTTGGGCGAGAGTAGTACTAGGATGGGTGACCTCCAGGAAGTCCTCGTGTTGCACCCCTTTTTTCGCCAAAATCAATTTTTTTCCCGTTTCATGCCAATTTTTTAGGAGGCGGGAAGCCATGGCGTACATCTCGAAAAGATAAGCGGTTTTGAAAAAAAAGATCGATGAAGCGGAGGTCAGGCGCGAAGTTATGAGCGTTCAAGGAATCGGGGGGTAAGGTGTGAAGAAGCTAGGAAGGATGGGTAAGACCATATAAACAAATTGGAGCAGTGAGTTAATGGATGCCATCATACCAGCACTAATGCACCGGATCCCATCAGAACTCCGCAGTGAAGCGTGCTTTGGCGAGAGTAGTACTTGGATGGGTGACCTCCTGGGAAGTCCTCGTGTTGCACCCCTTTTTTCGCCAAAATCTATTTTTTCACGTTTCCAGCCAATTTTTGAGGAGCGCTGGACGCCACGACGTACATCTCGAAAAGATAAGCTGTTTGAAAAAAAAAAAAACGCAGCGGTCAGGGGCGAAGTTATGAGCGTTCAAAGAATGAGGGGTGAGTGGGGTAAGGTGTGAAGAACTGGAAGGATGGGTAAGACCATATAAACAAATAGGAGCAGTGAGTTAATGGATGCCCTCATACCAGCACTAATGCACCGGATCCCATCAGAACTCTGCAGTTAAGTGAGCTTGGGGGAGAGTAGTACTAGGATGGGTGACCTCCTGGGAAGTCCTCGTGTTGCACCCCTTTTTTTGCCAAAATCCAGTTTTATTTCCAGTTTCAAACCAATTTTTGAGAAGCGCGAGACGTCATGGCGTAGATCTCGAAAAGATAAGCGGTTTGAAAAAAAAGATCACTTGAGCGGCGTCCGGCGCGAAGTTATGAGCGTTGAAGAATCGGGGGGTAAGGTGTGAAGAACCGGAAGGATGGGTAAGACCTTATCAACAAATTGCAGCAGTGAGTTAATGGATGCGATCATACCAGCACTAATGCATCGGATCCCATCAAAACTCCACAGTGAAGCAGGCTTTGGCGAGAGTAGTACTAGGATGGGTGACCTCCTGGGAAGTCCTCGTGTTGCACCCCTTTTTTCGCCAAAATCATTTTTTTTCCGTTTCCAGCCAATTTTTGAGGAGCGCGAGACGTCATGGCGTAGATCTCGAAAAGATAAGCGGTTTGAAAAAAAACGAACACGCAGGCGTCCGGCGCGAAGTTATGAGCGTTGAAGAATCGGGGGGTAAGGTGTGAAGGCTAGGAAGGATGGGTAAGACCATATAAACAAATTGGAGCAGTGAGTTAATGGATGCGATCATACCAGCACTAATGCACCGGATCCCATAAGAACTCCGCAATTAAGCGTGCTTTGGCGAGAGTAGTACTAGTATGGGTGATTCTTGGGAAGTCCTCGTGTTGCACCCCTTTTTTCGCCAAAATCCAGTTTGATTCCACGTTTCCAGCCAATTTTTGAGGAGCGCGGGATGCCACGGCGTAGATCTCGAAAAGATAAGCGATTAAAAAAAACGATCAGCGGAAATGCGAGGGCAAAGTTATGAGCGTTCGAAGAATCGGGGGAGTGGGGTAAAATGTGGCGAAACGGAAGGATGGGTAAGACCGTATATACGAAATCGGAGCGGTGAGTTAATGGATGCGTCATACCGCACTAATGCACCGGATCCCATCGGAACTCCGCGATTAAGCGTGCTTGGGCGAGAGTAGAACTAGGATGGGTGACCTCCTGGGAAGTGCTCGTGTTGCACCTTTTTTCGCCAAAATCCATTTTTTCCCATTTCCAGTCAATTTTCGAGGAGCGCGGGACGCCACGGCGTACATCTCGAAAAGATAATGGGTTTGAAAAAAATGATCATGAACGGAGGTCGGCGCGAAGTTATGAGCGTTGAAGAATCGGGGGGAGTGGGGTAAGGTTTGAAGAACTGGAAGGATGGGTAAGACCATATAAACAAATTGGAGCAGCGAGTTAATGGATGCGGTCATACCAGCACTAATGCACCGGATTCCATCAGAACTCCGCAGTTAAGCGTGCTTGGGCGAGAGTAGTACTAGGATGGGTGACCTCTTGGGAAGTCCTCGTGTTGCACCCCTTTTTTCGCCAAAATCAAGTTTTATTCCCGTTGCCAGCCAATTTTTGAGAAGCACGGGATGCCACGGCATAGATCTCGAAAAGATAAGCGGTTTGAAAAAAAAGATCACGAAACGGAGGTCGGCCGCGAAGTTATGAGCGTTGAAGAATCGGGGAGTGTGGTAAGGTGTGAAGAACTAGATGATTGGGTAAGACCATATAAACAAATAGGAGCAGTGAGTTAATGGATGCCCTCATACCAGCACTAATGCACCGGATCCCATCAGAACTCCGCAGTTAAGTGAGCTTGGGGGAGAGTAGTACTAGGATGGGTGACCTCCTGGGAAGTCCTCGTGTTGCACCCTTTTTTTTGCCAAAATCCAGTTTTATTTCCAGTTTAAAACCAATTTTTGAGAAGCGCGAGACGTCATGGCGTAGATCTCGAAAAGATAAGCGGTTTGAAAAAAACGAACACTTAAAACGGCGGTCCGAGCGCGAAGTTATGAGCGTTCAAAGAATCAGGGGGGGTAAGGTGTGAAGAACCGGAAGGATGGGTAAGACCTTATAAACAAATTGGAGCAGTGAGTTAATGGATGCGATCATACCAGCACTAATGCACCGGATCCCATCATATCTCCGCAGTTAAGCGTGCTTGGGCGAGATTAGTACTAGGATGGGTGACCTCTGGGAAGTCCACGTGTTGCACCCTTTTTTCGCCGATATCCATTTTATCCCGTTTCCGGCCAATTTTGAGGAGCGCGGGCGCCGCGGCGTACTTCTCGAAAAGATTAGCGGTTTGAAAAAAAATATCAAGCGGAGTACGGCGCGAAGTTATGAGCGTTCAAGGAATCGGGGAGTGGGGTAAGGTGTGAAGACCTTGAAGGGTGGGTAAGACCATATAAACAAATTGGAGCAGTGAGTTAATGGATGCGATCATACCAGCACTAATGCACCGGATCCCATCAGAACTCCGCAGTTTAACGTGCTTGGGCGAGAGTGGTACTAGGATGGGTGACCTCCTGGGAAGTCCTCGTGTTGCAACCCTTTTCTCGTTTCCAGGCAATTTTTGAGGAGCGCCGGACGCCACGGCGTACATCTCGAAAAGATAAGCGGATTGAAAAAAAAGATCCTTTGGAAACGGAGGTCGGCGTGAAAGTTATGAGCGTTTAAGAATCGGGGGGTAAGGTGTGAAGAACCGAAAGGATGGGTAAGACCATATAAACAAATAGGAGCAGTGAGTTAATGGATGCGATCGTACCGGCACTAATGCCGGATCCCATCAGAACTCCGCAGTTTAACGTGCTTGGGCGGGAGTAGTACTAGGATCGGTGACCTCACGGGAAGTCCTCGTGTTGCACCCCTTTTTTCGCCAAAATCCATTTTCTCCCGTTTCCGGCCAATTTTGAGGAGCGCGGGGCGCCGCGTCGTACATCTAGAAAAGATAAGCGGTTTGAAAAAAAGATCTTAAGCGGAAGTCGGCCTGAGAAGTTATGAGCGTTGAAGCAATCGAGGGGGTAAGGTGTGAAGAACTAGGAAGGATGGGTAAGACCATATAAACAAATTGGAGCAGTGAGTTAATGGATGCGATGATACCAGCACTAATGCACCAGATCCCATATGAACTCCGCAGTTAAGCGTGCTTTGGCGAGAGTAGTACTAGTATGGGTGATTCTTGGGAAGTCCTCGTGTTGCACCCCTTTTTTCGCCAAAATCCGGTTTGTTTCCCGTTTCCAGCCAATTTTGAGGAGCGCGGGATGCCACGGCGTAGATCTCGAAAAGATAAGCGGTTGAAAAAACGATCGAACGGAAATCGGCGCGAAGTTATGAGCATTCAAGAATCGGGGGAGTCGGGTAAGGTGTGGCGAAACGGAAGGATGGGTAAGACCATATACAGAAATCGGAGCAGTGAGTTAATGGATGCGATCATACCAACACTAATGCACCGGATACCGTCAGAACTCCGCATTTAAGCGTGCTTGGGCGAGAGAAAAACTAGGATGGGTGACCTCCTGGGAAGTGCTCGTGTTGCACCCCTTTTTCGCCAAAATCCATTTTTTCCCGTTTCCGGCCAATTTAAGAGGAGCGCGGGACGCCGCGGCGTACATCACGAAAAGATAAGCGGTTTGAAAAAAATGATCACTTGAAACGGAGGTCGGCGCGAAGTTATGAGCGTTGAAGAATCGGGGAGTGGGGTAAGGTTTGAAGAAGCTGGAAGGATGGGTAAGACCATATAAACAAATTGGAACGGCGAGTTAATGGATGCGATCATACCGGCACTAATGCCGGATTCCATCGAACTCCGTGATTAAGCGTGCTTGGGCGAGAGTAGTACTAGGATGGGTGACCTCTTGGGAAGCCCTCGTGTTGCACCCTTTTTTTCACCAAAATCCAGTTTTTTTCCCGTTGCCAGTCAATTTTTGAGAAGCGCGGGATGCCACGGCATAGATCTCGAAGAGATAAGCGGTTTGAAAAAAGATCACTGAAAACGGAGGTCGCAGCCGCGAAGTTATGAGCGTTCAAGAATCGGGGGGAGTGGGGTAAGGTGTGAAGAACTAGAAGATTGGGTAAGACCATATAAACAAATTGGAGCGGTGAGTTAATGGATGCCATCATCCACACTAATGCAGGATCCCATCGTATCTCATTGATTAAGCGTTCTTGGGCGGGATGTAGTACGAAGTCCACGTGTTGCACCCCTTTTTTCGCCGAAATCAATTTTTTCCCGTTTCCGGCCAATTTTGAGGAGCGCGGGGCGCCCACGGCGTACATCTCGAAAAGATAAGCTGTTTGAAAAAAAATATCCGAAAACGGAGTACGGCGCGCGAAGTTATGAGCGTTCAAGGAATCGGGGAGTGGGGTAAGGTGTGAAGAGCTGGAAGGATGGGTAAGACCATATAAACAAATTGGAGCAGTGAGTTAATGGATGCGATCATACCAGCACTAATGCACCGGATCCCATCAGAACTCCGCAGTTTAACGTGCTTGGCCGAGAGTAGTACTAGGATGGGTGACCTCTTGGGAAGTCCTCGTGTTGCACCCCTTTTCTCGCCAAAATCCATTTTCCCGTTTCCGAGGCAATTTTTAGGAGCGCGGGGCGCCGCGGCGTACATCTCGAAAAGATAAGCGGTTTTGAAAAAAAAGATCACTTGGAAACGGAGTCCGAAGCGGAAAGTTATGAGCGTTCGAAGAATCGGGGGGTATGGTGTGGCTAGGAAGGATGGGTAAGACCATATAAACAAATTGGAGCAGTGACTTGATGGATGCGATCATACCAGCACTAATGCACCGGATCCCATCAGAACTCCGCAGTTTAACGTGCTTGGGCGAGAGTTGTACTAGGATGGGTGACCTCCTGGGAAGTCCTCGTGATGCACCCCATTTTTCGCCAAAATCCAGTTTTTACCCCGTTTCCTTCCAATTTAGGACGAGCGCGGGATGTCATGGCGTAGATCTCGAAAAGATAAGCGGTTTGAAAAAAACTATCCTAGCTAGTGTCGGCGCGAAATTATGAGCGTTGGAGAATCGGGGGGGGGTAAGGTGTGAAGAAGCTGGAAGGATGGGTAAGACCATATAAACAAATTGGAAAAGTGAGTTAATGGATGCGATCATACCGGCACTAATGCCTAGGATCCCATAAGAACTCCTTGATTAAGCGTGCTTTGGGGAGAGTAGTACTAGTATGGGTGATTCTGGGAAGTCCTTGTGTTGCACCCCTTTTTCGCCGAAATCCGGTTTGTTTCCCGTTTCCGGCCAATTTTGAGGAGCGCGGGATGCCACGGCGTAGATCTCGAAAAGATAAGCGATTGAATAAAACGATCTTGAAATCGGAAATCGGCGTGAAGTTATGAGCGTTCAAAGAATCGGGGGGTGGGGTAAGGTGTGGCGAAACGGAAGGATGGGTAAGTCCATATCGGACTAGGGGCGGTGAGTTAATGGATGCGATCATACCGGCACTAATGCCGGATCCCATCGAACTCCGCGGTTTAGCGTGCTTGGGCGAGAGTAGTACTAGGATGGGTGACCTCCTGGGAAGTCCTCGTGTTGCTTCCCTTTTTTCAACAAAATAATTTTTTTTCCCGTTTCATGCCAATTTTTTAGGAGCGCGGGAAGCCATGGCGTACATCTCGAAAAGATAAGCGGTTTGAAAAAAAAGATCACGAAAACGGAGGTCGGCGCGAAGTTATGAGCGTTGAAGAATCGGGGGGTAAGGTGTGAAGAACAGGAAGGATGGGTAAGACCATATAAACAAATTGAAGTAGTGAGTTAATGGATGCGATCATACCAGCACTAATGCACGGATCCCATATGAACTCCCGCGATTAAGAGTGCTTTGGCGAGAGTAGTACTAGTATGGGTGATTCTTAGGAAGTCCTCGTGTTGCACCCCTTTTTTCGCCAAAATCCGGTTTGTTTCCCGTTTCCGGCCAATTTTGAGGAGCGCGGGATGCCACGGCGTAGATCTCGAAAAGATAAGCGATTGAAAAAAACGATCAGCGGAAATGCGGCGCGAAGTTATGAGCGTTAAGAATCGGGGAGTGGGGTAGGTGTGGCGAAACGGAAGGATGGGTAAGACCATATACGAAATCGGACCGGTGAGTTAATGGATGCGATCATACCAACACTAATGCACCGGATCCGTCGAACTCCGCATTTAAGCGTGCTTGGGCGAGAGTAGTACTAGGATGGGTGACCTCTGGGAAGTGCTCGTGTTGCACCCCTTTTTTCGCCAAAATCCATTTTTTTCCCGTTTCCACCCAATTTTAGAGGAGCGCGGGACGCCACGGCGTACATCTCGAAAAGATAAGCGGTTTGAAAAAAATGATCAAACGGAGTCAGGCGTGAAGTTATGAGCGTTGAAGAATCGGGGGAGTGGGGTAAGGTTTGAAGAAGCTGGAAGGATGGGTAAGATCATATAAATAAATTGGAGCGGCGAGTTAATGGATGCGATCATACCGGCACTAATGCAGGATCCCATATGAACTCCGTGATTAAGAGTGCTTTGGCGAGAGTAGTACTAGTATGGGTGATTCTTGGGAAGTCCTCGTGTTGCACCCCTTTTTCGCCAAAATCCGGTTTATTTCCCGTTTCCAGCCAATTTTGAGGAGGGCGGGATGCCACGGCGTAGATCTCGAAAAGATAAGCGATTAAAAAACGATCAGAACGGAAATCGGCGCGAAGTTATGAGCGTTGGAATCGAGGGGAGTGGGGTAAGGTTTGAAGAACTGGAAGGATGGGTAAGACCATATAAACAAATTGGAACAGCGAGTTATTGGATGCGATCATACCAGCACTAATGCACCGGATTCCATCAGAACTCCGCAGTTAAGCGTGCTTGGGCGAGAGTAGTACTAGGATGGGTGACCTCTTGGGAAGTCCTCGTGTTGCACCCTTTTTTTGGCCAAAATCCAGTTTTTTTCCCGTTGCCAGTCAATTTTTGAGAAGCGCGGGATGCCACGGCATAGATCTCGAAAAGATAAGCGGTTTGAAAAAAGATCAAAACGGGGAGTCAGGCCAGCGAAGTTATGAGCGTTCAAAGAATCAAGGGGGGAGTGGGGTAAGGTGTGAAGAACTAGAAGATTGGGTAAGACCATATAAACAAATTGGAGCAGTGAGTTAATGGATGCCATCATACCAGCACTAATGCACCGGATCCCATCATATCTCCGCAGTTAAGCGTTCTTGGGCGAGATTAGTACTAGGATCGGTGACCTCCTGGGAAATCCTCGTATTGCACCCCTTTTTTCGCCAAAATCAATTTTTTCCCGTTTCCAGCCAATTTTTGAGGAGCGCGGGACGCCACGACGTACATCTAGAAAAGATAAGCTGTTTGAAAAAAAATAGGGTTTTTCTACGTAGTGCCCCTGTGTTTTTCGAAATTTTACGTTGTACCCAACCTTTTTGAACTCTCCATATTGTACCCCTAAAATTTCTAAACGTCACACAAAATACCCTTACTAATAGAAAATCCTACTCCAAACCTTACTTAGTCTTCAATTTATCAAATCATATCCCAAACCCCAGTCAACTAACAAGGCTAAAAAATCCTACTCTATGCCTACAGGGTAAGAAAGTCCCAAAATCTACTATTTGATATCGTGTATAAGGGTATTTTGTGTAATGTAAATAAATCTTAGGGATACAATGTGGAAATTTCAAAAACGTCGGGTACAACCTAGAATTTCGTAAAACACAGGGGTACTATGTAGAAAAACCCAAAAAAATATCACTGAAAACGGAGGTACGAGCGTGAAGTTATGAGCGTTCAAAGAATCAGGGGGGAGTGGGGTAAGGTGTGAAGAACTGGAAGGATGGGTAAGACCATATAAACAAATTGGAGCAGTGAGTTAATGGATGCGATCATACCAGCACTAATGCACCGGATCCCATCAGAACTCCGCAGTTTAACGTGCTTGACCGAGAGTAGTACTAGGATGGGTGACCTCTTGGGAAGTCCTCGTGTTGCACCCCTTTTCTCGCCAAAATCCATTTTCCCGTTTCCGAGGCAATTTTGAGGAGCGCGGGGCGCGCGGGCGTACATCTCGAAAAGATAAGCGGTTTGAAAAAAAGATCCTTTGGAAACGGAGGTCGGCGCAAAGTTTTGAGCGTTCGAAGAACCGGGGGGTATGGTGTGAAGAACTGGAAGGATGGCTAAGACCATATAAACAAATTGGAGCAGTGACTTGATGGATGCGATCATACCAGCACTAATGCACCGGATCCCATCAGAACTCCGCAGTTTAACGTGCTTGGGCGATAGTTGTACTAGGATGGGTGACCTGCTGGGAAGTCCTCGTGATGCACCCCATTTTTCGCCAAAATCAAGTTTTTACCCCGTTTCCTGCCAATTTAGTACGAGCGCGGGATGTCATGGCGTAGATCTCGAAAAGATAAGCGGTTTGAAAAAAACTATCCTTAGCGTTTGTCGGCGCGAAATTATGAGCGTTCGAAGAATCGAAGGAAGTATGGTGTGAAGAAGCTTAGGAAGGATGGGTAAGACCATATAAACAAATTGGGCGGTGCTTTAATGGATGCGATCATACCGGTACTAATGCATCGGATCCCATAAGAACTCCTTGATTAAGCGTGCTTTGGCGAGAGTAGTACTAGTATGGGTGATTCTGAGGAAGTCCTTGTGTTGCACCCCTTTTTTCGCCAAAATCCAGTTTGTTTCCCCGTTTCCAGCAAATTTTTGAGGAGGGCGGGATGCCACGGCGTAGATCTCGAAAAGATAAGCGATTGAATAAAACGATCACGAAATCGGAAATACGGCGTGAAGTTATGAGCGTTCAAGAATCGGGGGGTGGGGTAGGTGTGACGAAACGGAAGGATGGGTAAGTCCATATACGGACCGGGGCGGTGAGTTAATGGATGCGATTATACCGGCACTAATGCACCGGATCCCATCAGAACTCCGCAGTTTACCGTGCTTGGGCGAGAGTAGTACTAGGATGGGTGACCTCCTGGGAAGTCCTCGTGTTGCACCCCTTTTTTCGCCAAAATAATTTTTTTTCTCGTTTCATGCCAATTTTTTAGGAGCGCGGGAAGCCATTGCGTACATCTCGAAAAGATAAGCGGTTTGAAAAAAAGATCTAGCGGAGGTCGGCGCGAAGTTATGAGCGTTGAAGAATCGGGGGTAAGGTGTGAAGCTTAGGAAAGATGGGTAAGACCATATAAACAAATTGGAGCGGTGAGTTAATGGATGCGATCATACCGGCACTAATGCACGGATCCCATATGAACTCCACGGTTAAGAGTGCTTTGGCGAGAGTAGTACTAGTATGGGTGATTCTTGGGAAGTCCTCGTGTTACACCCCTTTTTCGCCAAAATCCGGTTTGTTTCCCGTTTCCGGCCAATTTTTGAGGAGCGCGGGATGCCACGGCGTAGATCTCGAAAAGATAGCGATTGAAAAAACGATCAGCGGAAATACGGCGCGAAGTTATGAGCGTTCAAAGAATCGGGGAGTGGGGTAAGGTGTGCGAAACGGAAGGATGGGTAAGACCATATACGAAATCGGAGCGGTGAGTTAATGGATGCGATCATACCAACACTAATGCACGGATCCCGTCGAACTCCGCATTTAAGCTTGCTTGGGCGAGAGTAGTACTAGAATGGGTGACCTCCGGGAAGTGCTCGTGTTGCACCCCTTTTTTTCGCCAAAATCCATTTTTTCCCGTTTCGGCCAATTTTAGAGGAGCGCGGGGCGCCCGCGGCGTACATCTCGAAAAGATAAGCGGTTTGAAAAAAATGATCACTTAAAACGGAGGTCCGGCGCGAAGTTATGAGCGTTGAAAGAATCGGGGGAGTGGGGTAAGGTTTGAGAAGCTGGAAGGATGGGTAAGACCATATAAACAAATTGGAGCGGCGAGTTAATGGATGCGATCATACCGGCACTAATGCCGGGATTCCATCGAACTCCGCGATTAAGCGTGCTTGGGCGAGAGTTGTACTAGGATGGGTGACCTCTTGGGAAGTCCTCGTGTTGCACCCTTTTTTCGCCAAAATCCGGTTTGTTTCCCGTTTCCGGCCAATTTTGAGAAGCGCGGGATGCCACGGCGTAGATCTCGAAAAGATAGCGATTGAAAAAAACGATCCGAAAGCGGAAATACGGCGCGAAGTTATGAGCGTTCAAAGAATCAGGGGGGAGTGGGGTAAGGTTTGAAGAACTAGAAGGATGGGTAAGACCATATAAGCAAATTGGAACAGCGAGTTAATGGATGCGATCATACCAGCACTAATGCACCGGATTCCATCAGAACTCCGCAGTTAAGCGTGCTTGGGCGAGAGTAGTACTAGGATGGGTGACCTCTTGGGAAGTCCTCGTGTTGCGCCCTTTTTTCGCCAAAATCCAGTTTTTTCCCGTTGCCGGTCAATTTTGAGAAGCGCGGGATGCCACGACATAGATCTCGAAAAGATAAGCGGTTTGAAAAAAGATCCTTGAAAGCGGAGGTCAGGCCCGAAGTTATGAGCGTTCAAAGAATTAGGGGGGAGTGGGATAAGGTGTGAAGAACTAGAAGATTGGGTAAGACCATATAAACAAATTGGAGCAGTGAGTTAATGGATGCCATCATACCAGCACTAATGCACCGGATCCCATCATATCTCCGCAGTTAAGCGTTCTTGGGCGAGATTAGTACTAGGATCGGTGACCTCCTGGGAAGTCCTCGTATTGCACCCCTTTTTTCGGCAAAATCAATTTTTTCCCGTTTCCAACCAATTTTGAGGAGCGCGGGGCGCCGCGGCGTACATCTCGAAAAGATAAGTTTGTTTGAAAAAAAATATCAATGAAAACGGAGGTACGAGTGCGAAGTTATGAGCGTTCAAAGAATCTGGGGGGAGTGGGGTAAGGTGTGAAGAACTGGAAGGATGGGTAAGACCATATAAACAAATTGGAGCAGTGAGTTAATGGATGCGATCATACCAGCACTAATGCACCGGATCCCATCGAACTCCGCGGTTTAACGTGCTTGGCGAGAGTAGTACTAGGATGGGTGACCTCTTGGGAAGTCCTCGTGTTGCACCCCTTTTCTCGCCAAAATCCATTTTCCCGTTTCCAGGCAATTTTGAGGAGCGCGGGACGCCACGGCGTACATCTCGAAAAGATAAGCGGTTTGAAAAAAGATCTTTGGAAACGGAAGTCGGGCGCAAAGTTATGAGCTTTCAAAGAATCGGGGGTATGGTGTGAAGAACCGGAAGGATGGGTAAGACCATATAAACAAATTGGAGCAGTGACTTGATGGATGCGATCATACCAGCACTAATGCACCGGATCCCATCAGAACTCCGCAGTTTAACGTGCTTGGGCGAGAGTTGTACTAGGATGGGTGACCTCCTGGGAAGTCCTCGTGATGCACCCCATTTTTCGCCAAAATCCAGTTTTTACCCCGTTTCCTGCCAATTTAGGACGAGCGCGGGATGTCATGGCGTAGATCTCGAAAAGATAAGTGGTTTGAAAAAAACTATCCTTGAAATCGGTTTGTCGGCGCGAAATTATGAGCGTTCGAAGAATCGGGGGGGTAAGGTGTGAAGCTAGGAAGGATGGGTAAGACCATATAAACAAATTGGACCGGTGAGTTAATGGATGCGATCCTACCGGCACTAATGCGCGGATCCCATATGAACTCCGCGATTAAGAGTGCTTTGGCGAGAGTAGTACTAGTATGGGTGATTCTTGGGAAGTCCTCGTGTTGCACCCCTTTTTCGCAAAAATCCGGTTTGTTTCCCGTTTCCGGCCAATTTTTGAGGAGCGCGGGATGCCACGGCGTAGATCTCGAAAAGATAAGCGATTGAAAAAAACGATCAGCGGAAATGCGGCGCGAAGTTATGAGCGTTCAGAATCGGGGAGTGGGGTTTGGTGTGACGAAACGGAAGGATGGGTAAGACCATATACGAAATCGGAGCTGGTGAGTTAATGGATGCGATCATACCAACACTAATGCCGGATCCCATCGAACTCCGCATTTAAGCGTGCTTGGGCGAGAGTAGTACTAGGATGGGTGACCTCTGGGAAGTGCTCGTGTTGCACCCCTTTTTCGCCAAAATCCATTTTTTCCCGTTTCCGGCCAATTTTAGAGGAGCGCGGGGCGCCCACGGCGTACATCTCGAAAAGATAAGTTTGTTTGAAAAAAATGATGATCACGGAGTCGGCGCGAAGTTATGAGCGTTGAAGAATCGGGGAGTGGGGTAAGGTTTGAAGAAGCTGGAAGGATGGGTAAGACCATATAAACAAATTGGAGCGGTGAGTTAATGGATGCGATTATACCGGCACTAATGCCGGATCCCGTCGGAACTCCGGTTTAACGTGCTTGGGCGAGAGTAGTACTAGGATGGATGACCTCACGGGAAGTCCTCGTGTTGCACCCCTTTTCTCGCCAAAATCCATTTTTTCCCGTTTCCAGGCAATTTTGAGGAGCGCGGGGCGCCACGGCGTACATCTCGAAAAGATAAGCGGTTTTGAAAAAAAAGATCACTTGAAACGGAGTCGGCGCGAAAGTTATGAGCGTTGGAGAATCGGGGGGTAAGGTGTGAAGACCGGAAGGATGGGTAAGACCATATAAACAAATTGGAGCGGTGACTTGATGGATGCGATCATACCGGCACTAATGCCGGATCCCATCGGAACTCCGCGGCTTAACGTGCTTGGGCGAGAGTTGTACTAGGATGGGTGACCTCCTGGGAAGTCCTCGTGATGCACCCCTTTTTTCGCCAATTTAGGACGAGCGCGGGATGTCATGGCGTAAATCTCGAAAAGATAAGCGGTTTAAACAAAGTATCATGAAGCAGTTTGTCCGTCCTTGAATTATGAGCGTTCGAAGAATCGGGGGGTAAGGTGTGAAGCTTAGGAGGGATGGGTAAGACCATATAAACAAATTGGAGCGGTGAGTTAACGGATGCGATCATACCGGCACTAATGCAGGATCCCGATAAGAACTCCTTGATTAAGCGTGCTTTGGCGAGAGTAGTACTTGTATTGGTGATTCTGATAAGTCCCTTGTGTTGCACCCCTTTTTTCGCCAAAATCCGGTTTGTTTCCCGTTTCGGTCAATTTTGAGGAGCGCGGGATGCCACGGCGTAGATCTCGAAAAGATAAGCGATTGAATAAAACGATCATTGAAATCGGAAATACGGCGTGAAGTTATGAGAGTTCAAAGAATCGGGGGGTGGGGTAAGGTGTGGCGAAACGGAAGGATGGGTAAGTCCATATACGAAATCAGGAGCGATGAGTTAATGGATGCGATCATACCGGCACTAATGCACCGGATCCCATCGGAACTCCAGCGGTTTAGCGTGCTTGGGCGGGAGTAGTGCTAGGATGGGTGACCTCTGGGAAGTCCTCGTGTTGCACCCTTTTTTAGCCAAAATAATTTTTTTCCCGTTTCATGCCAATTTTTTAGGAGCGCGGGAAGCCGTGGCGTACATCTCGAAAAGATAAGCGGTTTGAAAAATAAGATCATGAACGGAGGTCGGCGCGAAGTTATGAGCGTTCAAAGAATCGGGGGTAAGGTGTGAAGAACTAGGAAGGATGGGTAAGACCATATAAACAAATTGGAGCGGTGAGTTAATGGATGCGTCATACCGGCACTAATGCATCGGATCCCATATGAACTCCGTGATTAAGCGTGCTTTGGCGAGTAGCACTAGTATGGGTGATTCTTGGGAAGTCCTCGTGTTGCACCCCTTTTTTCGCCAAAATCCAGTTTGTTTCCCCGTTTCCAGCCAATTTTTGAGGAGCGCGTGACGCCACGGCGTACATCTCGAAAAGATAAGCGGTTTTGAAAAAATGATCAGACGCAGGTCGGCGCGAAGTTATGAGCGTTCAAGAATCGGGGTGGAGTGGGGTAAGGTTTGAAGAACTGGAAGGATGGGTAAGACCATATAAAAAAATTGGAGCAGTGAGTTAATGGATGCGATCATACCAACAATAATGCACCGGATCCCATCAGAACTCCGCATTTTAACGTGCTTGGGCGAGAGTAGTACTAGGATGGGTGACCTCCTGGGAAGTCCTCGTGTTGCACCCCTTTTTTCGCCAAAATAATTTTTTTTCCCGTTTCATGCCAATTTTTTTGGAGCGCGGGAAGCCATGGCGTACATCTCGAAAAGATAAGCGGTTTGAAAAAAAAGATCAGCAACGGAGGTCGGCGCGAAGTTATGAGCGTTGAAAATCGGGGCGTAAGGTGTGAAGAGCTTAGGAAGGATGGGTAAGACCATATAAACAAATTGGAGCGGTGAGTTAATGGATGCGTCATACCGGCACTAATGCACCGAGATCCCATATGAACTCCGTGATTAAGAGTGCTTTGGCGAGAGTAGTACTAGTATGGGTGATTCTTGGGAAGTCCTCGTGTTGCACCCCTTTTTCGCCAAAATCCGGTTTGTTTCCCGTTTCCGGCCAATTTTGAGGAGCGTTGGATGCCACGGCGTAGATCTCGAAAAGATAGCGATTGAAAAAACGATCAACGGAAATACGGCGCGAAGTTATGAGCGTTCAAGGAATCGGGGAGTGGGGTTTCTTTGTGGCGAAACGGAAGGATGGGTAAGACCATATACGAAATCGGGCTTGATGAGTTAATGGATGCGATCATACCAACAATAATGCACCGGATCCCAGTCGAGAACTCCGCATTTAAGAGTGCTTGGGCGAGAGTAGTACTAGGATGGGTGACCTCACTGGGAAGTGCTCGTGTTGCACCCCCTTTTCGCCAAAATCCATTTTTTTCCCGTTTCCGGCCAATTTTAGAGGAGCGCGGGGCGCCCACGGTGTACATCTCGAAAAGATAAGCGGTTTGAGAAAAATGATTAGCGAAAGGCAGTCGGCGCGAAGTTATGAGCGTTGAAGAATCGGGGAGTGGGGTAAGGTTTGAAGAACTGGAAGGATGGGTAAGACCATATAAACAAATTGGAGCAGCGAGTTAATGGATGCGATCATACCAGCACTAATGCACCGGATTCCATCAGAACTCTGCAGTTAAGCGTGCATGGGCGAGAGTTGTACTAGGATGGGTGACCTCTTGGGAAGTCCTCGTGTTGCACCCTTTTTTCGCCAAAATCCAGTTTTTTTCCCGTTGCCAGCCAATTTTTGAGAAGCGCGGGATGCCACGGCATAGATCTCAAAAAGATAAGCGGTTTGAAAAAAAAGATCACTTAAAACGGAGGTCCGACCGCGAAATCATGAGCGTTCAAAGAATCAGGGGGGAGTGGGGTAAGGTGTGAAGAACTAGAAGATTGGGTAAGACCATATACACAAATTGGAGCAGTGAGTTAATGGATGGGATCATACCAGCACTAATGCACCGGATCCCATCATATCTCCGCAGTTAAGCGTTCTTGGGCGAGATTGGTACTAGGATGGGTGACCTCCTGGGAAGTCCTCGTATTGCACCCCTGTTTTCGCCAAAATCAATTTTTTCCCGTTTCCAGCCAATTTTTGAGGAGCGCGGGACGCCACAACGTACATCTCGAAAAGATAAGCTGTTTGAAAAAAAATATCACGGCAGTACGGCGCGAAGTTATGAGCGTTTAAAGAATCAGGGGGGAGTGGTGTAAGGTGTGAAGTATTGGAAGGATGGGTAAGACCATATAAATAAATTGGAGCAGGGAGTTAATGGATGCGATTATACCAGCACTAATGCACCGGATCCCATCAGAACTCCGCAGTTTAACGTGCTTGGGCGAGAGTAGTACTAGGATGGGTGACCTCCTGGGAAGTCCTCGTGTTGCATCCCTTTTCTCGCCAAAATCCATTTGTTTCCCGTTTCCAGGCAATTTTTGAGGAGCGCGGGACGCCACGGCGTACATCTCGAAAAGATAAGCGGTTTGAAAAAAAGAGATCCTTTGGAAACGGAGGTCCAGCCTTGAAGTTATGAGCGTTTAAAGAATCGGGGGGCTAAGGTGTGAAGAACCGGAAGGATGGGTAAGACCATATAAACAAATTGGAGCAGTGACTTGATGGATGCGATCATACCAGCACTAATGCACCGGATCCCATCAGAACTCCGCAGCTTAACGTGCTTGGGCGAGAGTTGTACTAGGATGGGTGACCTCCTGGGAAGTCCTCGTGATGCACCCCTTTTTTCGCCAAAATCCAGTTTTTACCCGGTTTCCTGCCAATTTAGGACGAGCGCGGGATGTCATGGCGTAGATCTCGAAAAGATAAGCGGTTTGAAAAAAACTATCTTAGCATTTGTCCGGCGCGAAATTGTGAGCGTTGAAGAATCGGGGGGTAAGGTGTGAAGAACCGGAGGGATGGGTAAGACCATATAAACAAATTGGAGCAGTGAGTTAATGGATGCGATCATACCAGCACTAATGCACCGGATCCCATAAGAACTCCGCAGTTAAGCGTGCTTTGGCGAGAGTAGTACTAGTATGGGTGATTCCTGGGAAGTCCTTGTGTTGCACCCCTTTTTCGCCAAAATCCAGTTTGTTTCCCAGTTTCCAGCCAATTTTTGAGGAGCGCGGGATGCCACGGCGTAGATCTCGAAAAGATAAGCGATTGAATAAAACGATCACTGAAATCGGAAATCTGAGCGTGAAGTTATGAGCGTTCAAAGAATCAGGGGGGGTGGGGTAAGGTGTGACGAAACGGAAGGATGGGTAAGTCCATATACAGAAACCGGAGCAGTGAGTTAATGGATGCGATCATACCAGCACTAATGCACCGGATCCCATCAGAACTCCGCAGTTTAGTGTGCTTGGACGAGAGTAGTACTAGGATGGGTGACCTCCTGGGAAGTCCTCGTGTTGCACCCCTTTTTTCGCCAAAATAATTTTTTTTCCCGTTTCATGCCAATTTTTTAGGAGCGCGGGAAGCCATGGCGTACATCTCAAAAAAGATAAGCGGTTTGAAAAAAAGATCACGCGGAGGTCGGCGCGAAGTTATGAGCGTTCGAGAATCGGGGGGTAAGGTGTGAAGAACCGGATGGATGGGTAAGAGCATATAAACAAATTGGAGCAGTGAGTTAATGGATGCGATCATACCAGCACTAATGCACCGGATCCCATATGAAATCCGCAGTTAAGCGAGCTTTGGCGAGAGTAGCACTAGTATGGGTGATTCTTGGGATGTTCTCGTGTTGCACCCCTTTTTTCGCCCAAATCCAGTTTGTTTCCCCGTTTCCAGCCAATTTTTGAGGAGCGCGGGATGTCAAGGCGTAGATCTCGAAAAGATAAGCGATTGAAAAAAACGATCAGCGGAAATGCGGCGCGAAGTTATGAGCGTTCGAGAATCGGGGGAGTGGGGTAAGGTGTGCGAAACGGAAGGATGGGTAAGACCATATACAGAAATCGGAGCAGTGAGTTAATGGATGCGATCATACCAGCACTAATGCACCGGATCCCGTCAGAACTCCGCATTTAAGCGTGCTTGGGCGAGAGTAGTACTAGGATGGGTGACCTCCTGGGAAGTGCTCGTGTTGCACCTCTTTTTTCGCCAAAATCCATTTTTTTCCCGTTTCCAGCCAATTTTAGAGGAGCGCGTGACGCCACGGAGTACATCTCGAAAAGATAAGCGATTTGAAAAAAATGATCACTGAAAACGGAGGTCCGAGCGCGAAATTATGAGCGTTCAAAGAATCAGGGGGGGAGTGGGGTAAGGTTTGAAGAACTGGAAGGATGGGTAAGACCATATAAACAAATTGGAGCAGTGAGTTAATGGATGCGATCATACCAGCACTAATGCACCGGATCCCATCAGAACTCCGCAGTTTAACGTGCTTGGGCGAGAGTAGTACTAGGATGGGTGACCACCTGGGAAGTTGATATGATTACGCGTCCAAAGTGAATGAGCAATCAAGAATTCCGAGCAAAGGTTCGAACTTGATGAAGTAAAGAAGTCCGAAAATTATGTCCTAAGTCACCGGATATGATAATTAAAATAAACACTCCTGATTATTTTAATTAACTCTTAATCTCACTTACACCACTCCTGGAATAAAGTAGATTAAACACTAAGTAAATAATCACTCCTGAAAATTACTCAATGGCCGAAAATAATTGATCACACAATTAAGTTAAATAACAAAGTTTTATGTAAATCTCACATGCCTTTGATGGTAGCATGGAACTATTATTTATAATAAAATAAACTTGTCCTCCAAGGACTTACAAGGGCCGAAAATCAGCCTTAGTAATTAAGGAAAACATTCTTAAACTCCTTACATCCTAATCCCTTGATTCTAGGAGAAAATAAAGGAGTAAATAAGGAAACACCAAATCAGCCCCAAATCCTCCTCACACGCCTAACACACTTAAGGAAACCAAGAAATAAGGCAACTCAAGGAATATTACAACTCAATGACAACTTGCAACCTTGGAACACAAGGAGCCTAAACACATGCCTAAGACACGCCTAAGGGAACGAAATAAGGCAACTTAATTTCGGACCTTTATTTGCTGAATTTTAAAGACTTTATTAAAATAACTAAGACTCTAGAAATGGTGTCACCTTCAAGCTTCATCAATGGAATCATCGTCCCACTTAAAAAATGACACAAATGAGGAGTTTGAATTTAACTTGAAACCGAACACTTCAAGGACTAGACAAATAGGATCATTTGAGGCTTGACCTTGACCTTGACTTGTATCATTCTCCCCCTCTTCAAAAGAATTTGTCCTCAAATTTTCATC
Organism: Beta corolliflora; assembly: GCA_947648045.1. NCBI lineage: Eukaryota > Viridiplantae > Streptophyta > Magnoliopsida > Caryophyllales > Amaranthaceae > Beta > Beta corolliflora. The sequence continues at coordinate 333,661 of CANSZD010002990.1, forward strand.
ATCTAAATAAGGACTAAGATCACCAACATTGAAGGTTGCACTCACACTTCCATAATCACTTTGAAGCTCGATCTTATAAGCACTTTCATTAATGACATCAATGACTTTGAATGGACCATCAGCTCTAGGCATAAGCTTGTTCTTCCTCTTGCTTGGAAAACGTTCTTTCCTCAAATGAATCCAAACCAAGTCGCCAATCTGAAATTTCGGTTGTCTTCTATGCTTGTTGGCTCGTTCCTTGTATTGAGCATTCATCTTCTCAATTCGTGCTTTCACTTGCTCACAAGTCTTCTTAAAAGCTTCCAACCTCTTCTTTGAATCAACATGAATTTCAGATTTAGTTAGTGACGCAAAATCAATAGGAAGAAAAGGATTGATACCATAGACCACCTCAAATGGAGATTTGGAAGTAGTAGAAGAATGAGCTCGATTATAAGCAAACTCGGCGTGAGCTAGCTTTATATCCCAATCCTTTTGTGTTTTGCTTACCAAGTCACACAACAAAGCTCCAAGGGTTCTATTAGTTACTTCAGTTTGACCATCAGTTTGAGGATGATGACTTGTGCTAAAGAGTAACTTAGTTCCCACCATCTTCCATAAGCTTCTCCAAAAGTGACTAAGGAACTTTGTATCACGATCACTAACAATACTTCTAGGAATACCATGTAAACGAATGATCTCCTTGAAGTACAAATCCGCCACATGCAAAGCATCATCAGTTTTATGCATAGGAACAAAGCGAGCCATTTTCGAAAAACGATCCACCACCACCATAATTGCGTCTTTTCCCCTTTGAGTTCTTGGTAATCCAACAATGAAATCCATGCTCACACTATCTCAAGGTGCATCAGGTACGGGTAATGGAGTATAAAGGCCTTCATGGAAAGTACTCTTAGACCTTTGACACGTAGCACACTTACTAACCACCATATGAACATCCTTCATCATGTTGGGCCACTAAAAACTTTCATTCAAAGTGTCTAATGTCTTTTGAACGCCAAAATGACCAGTCACCCCACCACTATGGACTTCTCTCACAAGCAACTCCCTCACTCCACTCTTAGGGATGCATAGTTTGTTCCCCTTGAACAAAAAACCTTCTTGTAACACAAACAAGCCACTAGGACTCTTAAAGGACTCACGAAAATCATCATCATCAACATATAAATCCTTTAAGTGTTCAAATCCCAACACCCTTGCATCAACCATGGCCAAAAGATAGGAACGCCTAGAAAGGGCATCCTGACAATGTTACTCTTACCTTCCTTGTACTTAGACGAGAATGTGAAGGCTTGTAGGAATTCAACCCACTTGGCATGTCTATGGTTGAGCTTTTGTTGTCCATGGATGTATTTGAGTGCTTCATGATCCGAATGAAGATTGAAAGGCTTGGGCCTCAAGTAATGAGACCAATGATCCAAAGCTCTCACAATTGAATAGAATTCACGATCATAGTTGGAGTAGTTGAGTTTGGCGCCGCTTAATTTCTCACTAAAGTAGGCGATGGGCCTCCTTTCTTGAAGCAAAACCGCCCCAACACCAAGTCCACTAGCATCACATTCAACTTCGAACAACTTGTTGAAATCCGGCAAGGCAAGGATAGGAGCGTTGCAAAGTAGCTCCTTGACTTCATTAAACGCCTTTTGAGCATGAGAGTTCCATGAAAACTCCCCTTTCTTCATCAAATCCGTGATTGGTGCCATGATGGTTGAGAAATTTCGGATGAATCTTCTATAAAAGGAAGCTAGACCATGAAAGCTTCGGCATTCATGAGCACTTGTAGGCGCCAACCATGAAGACATGGCCTTGACTTTTCCGGATCCACATGAACTCCATCCCTAGACACAATGTAACCGAGAAAAGCAATACTAGGAACAAGAAAATCACACTTTTCCATTTTTCCATACAACTTTTGCTCTCTTAATTTTTCAAATAAAGCTCTCAAGTGAAGTAAATGAGACTCAACACTAGTACTATATACAAGAATATCATCTAAATAGACAACAATAAACTTGTTAAGAAAGGGACGTAGTACCTCGTTCATAAGTCTCATAAAAGAACTAGGAGCATTACAAAGACCAAAGGGCATCACCATCCACTCATATAGACCTTGTTTGGTCTTGAAAGCGGTTTTCCATTCTTCTCCTTCACGAATTCTCATTTGGTGATAGCCACTCCTCAAGTCAATCTTCGAAAAAATCGAAGCTCCATGTAGCTCATCAAGCATGTCCTCCAACCTAGGCATAGGAAAACGATACTTGATTGTAATGTTGTTGACGGCTCTACTATCAATACACATCCTCCAAGTACCATCTTTCTTAGGAACAAGCAAAGCGGGAACGGCACATGGACTCATGCTTTCTCTTACATAGCCTCGGTCAATCAACTCTTCAATTTGCTTTTGTAGCTCTTTAGAAGCTACGGGATCACATCTATAGGTCGGTTTATTTGGCGAAGGTGCGCTGGCACAAGATCAATAGCATGCTCAATGCCTCTCAATGGTGGTAATCCTTGAGGCAATTCCTCCGGAAATACATCACAAAACTCGTTCAATAGTCTTTGCAAGTTTCGGATTACTAGAAGAAACATCGTTAGTCAAAGCAAGTTTAATACATAAAGCATAACAATGTCCCTCCAACTCTACCTCTTTCTCGAATTCTTTGGCCGAAAGAAACAAGTTTCGTTTCCTTTCAACCACCTTCTTGGGTGCCATGGAACTAGGAGACAAAGGAACCAACCAAATCCTTTTAGAACCCATCAAAACCGTGTACACATTGGTTTCTCCTTCATGAACAACTTTTCGATCATATTGCCAAGGTCTACCATGAAGAAGATGACAAGCACTCATGGGTAGAACATCACCCCCACAACTCATCTTTGTAACCCCCGATAGAAAAGCGACACAGAGCTTGCCTTTTCACCAACAAACCGGTTTTGTCATCCAACCAACTCGACTTATAAGGATGTGGATGGTCTCTAACAATCAAATTCAACTTGGAAACCACATTAGAAGCAACCACATTCGTACATGAACCACTATCAATAATCACATTACATGTAAATTCACCAATTCGACATCTAGTGTGAAACAAATTTTCTCTTTGATCATGGTTAGGAGAATGATCAACATGTAAAGTTCTCCCTAATAACCCCAAGCATCCTAGACTCATCTTCGGCATATGCCATCTCATTATCATCACTTTCACATTCTTCCTCTTTCTCGCACACAATGTCATACATTCTCTTCTCCTCTTCTATGGTCATGTATTGTCTCAAAGTCAAGGTTTTTCTAGATGGACAACTACTAGCAATGTGACCCCTCCATTGACACTTAAAACACTTGGAGTTTCCTCCCACTTTTCTTTAGAAATCACCACTTTAGGTCGTTCTCCCTTTTGTTCCCCCTTAGAAGGATTATCTTTCTTTTCAAAGGGTTTAGAAGAATTAGAAGAAGAAGGGACGAAAGAAGAAGAAGAATTGGGTTTATTATGGCCGAATTTTCCCCATATGATTTCTTTTCATCCAATTCATGCCTTTCAAATTTTAAAGCCGATCGACACACATCATCAAAAGTGCTATAATTCGACACATCAACCTTTCTAGCAATAGATTTATTAAGTCCATTAACAAACCTAGCAATTTTCTCTTGTTCGACTTCATCGACATCACAAATCAAACATAACTTGTCAAATTCAACCATATAATCATGCACGCTTGACACATCTTGAGTCAAAGAATTCTTTCTCATGTATTGCCTTTGAATAAAATCACTTGGAACAAACTTTTCATGCAATTTCCTCTTAAGCTTAGTCCGACTTTTAAGCTTAGGTTTCCCAAGTCTCGCCCTTTTTGCCTTTAGACTCTCTACCCAATTCCGGCATACTTAGTTAGTCTAATGGTGGCAATTTTAAAACGTTTCTCATCATCAAATCCCTTATAATCACAAATTTTCTCAAGTTGACGAATCCATTCAAGTAAATCTTCGGGACTAGAATCACCGGTAAAATCATCTAGTTTAATCCCCTATCATTATCATAAGTCGGTTTAACAATTTTAACCTCTTGACATCGGATTCATAGTCGATGTGATTAGGGTCGTTTTTATTGTTCACTTTACCCTTAAGAATGTTATGAGCTACGGTTAATCTTGCCGTTTTCTCCTTTTCCTCTAATTGAGTGTTATGGATTTTCTCAATAAGAGCTTTTATTTCCCGCCATTCGGACATTATAAAGAAGATGCTACGTCACGGAAGAAATAGCGAGACCCTGACCACACAAAATCCCGGCAAAGGGTCGAACAAAGTAGAAACACTTACCAATGAAAGGAGAATCCCTTCTATCCTCACCCTCTGGAAAATCGGTACCAACGAGATATGATTACGCGTCCAAAGTGAATGAGCAATCAAGAATTCCGAGCAAAGGTTCGAACTTGATGAAGTAAAGAAGTCAGAAAATTATGTCCTAAGTCATAGGATATGATAATTAAAATAAACACTCTGATTATTTTAATTAACTCTTAATCTCACTTACACCACTCCGGAATAAAGTAGATTAAACACTAAGTAAATAACCACTCTGAAAATTACTCAATGGCGAAAATAATTGATCACACAATTAAGTTAAATAACGAAGTTTTATGTAAATCTCACATGCCTTTGATGGTAGCATGGAACTATTATTTATAATAAAATAAACTTGTCCTCCAAGGACTTACAAGGGCCGAAAATCAGCCTTAGTAATTAAGGAAAATATTCCTAAACTCCTTACATCCTAATCCCTTGATTCTAGGAGAAAATAAAGGAGTAAATAAGGAAACACCAAATCGGCCCCGAATCCTCCTCGCGCGCCTAACACACTTAAGGAAACCAAGAAATAAGGCAACTCGAGGAATATTACAACTCAATGACAATTTGCAACCTTGGAACACAAGGAGCCTAAACACACGCCTAAGACACGCCTAAGGGGAACGAAATAAGGCAACTTAATTTCGGACCTTTATTTCTTGAATTTTAAAGACTTAATTAAAATAACTAAGACTCTAGAAATGGTGGCACCTTCAAGCTTCATCAATGGAATCATCTTCCCACTTAAGAAATGACACAAATGAGGAGTTTGAATTTAACTTGAAACCGAACACTTCAAGGACTAGACAAATAGGATCATTTGAGGCTTGACCTTGACTTGTATCAGAATTCCTCGTGTTGCACCCCTTTTTTCGCCAAAATCCATTTTCCCGTTTCCAGCCAATTTTTGAGGAGCGCGGGGCGCCACGGCGTACATCTCGAAGAGACAAGCGGTTTGAAAAAAAATATCACTCAAAACGGGGTACGGCGTGAAGTTATGAGCGTTCGACGAATCGGGGGAGTGGGGTAAGGTGTGAAGAAGCTGGAAGGATGGGTAAGACCATATAAACAAATTGGAGCGGGTGAGTTAATGGATGCGATCATACCGGCACTAATGCCGGATCCCATCGGAACTCCGCGGTTTAACGTGCTTGGGCGAGAGTAGTACTAGGATGGGTAACCTCTGGGAAGTCCTCGTGTTGCACCCCTTTTTTCGCCAAAATCAATTTTTTTTCACGTTTCCAGCCAATTTTTGAGGAGCGCTGGACGCCACGACGTACATCTCGAAAAGATAAGCGGTTTGAAAAAAGATCAGCGCGGAGTCGGCGCGAAGTTATGAGCGTTGAAGAATCGGGGGGTGGGGTAAGGTGTGAAGAACTGGAAGGATGGGTAAGACCATATAAACAAATAGGAGCAGTGAGTTGATGCCATCATACCAGCACTAATGCACGGATCCCATCGAACTCCTTGATTAAGCGAGCTTGGGGGAGAGTAGTACTAGGATGGGTGACCTCTGGGAAGTCCTCGTGTTGCATCGCTTTTTTTTTGCCAAAATCCGGTTTTTCCCGGTTTCAAGCCAATTTTGAGGAGCGCGGGACGTCATGGCGTAGATCTCAAAAAGATAAGCGATGTAAGAAAAAACGATCTAGCGGCGGTCGGCGCGAAGTTATGAGCGTTGAGAGAATCGGGGGGGTAAGGTGTGAAGAAGCGGGAAGGATGGGTAAGACCATATAAACAAATTGGAGCGGTGAGTTAATGGATGCGATAATACCGGCACTAATGCACCGGATCCCATCGGAACTCCGCGGTGAAGCGTGCTTTGGCGAAGTAGTACTAGGATGGGTGACCTTGCAGGAAGTCCTCGTGTTGCACCCCTTTTCTCGCCAAAATCCATTTTCCCGTTTCCGGGCAATTTTGAGGAGCGTGGGACGCCACGGCGTACATCTCGAAAAGATTAGCGGTTTGAAAAAAAAGATCACTTTGGAAACGGAGGTCGAGCGCGAAGTTATGAGCGTTCAAAGAATCAGGGGGGGGTAAGGTGTGAAGAACCGAAAGGATGGGTAAGACCATATAAACAAATTGGGCGGTGACTTGATGGATGCGATCATATCGGCACTAATGCAACGGATCCCATCGGGACTCCGCGGTTGCGTGCTTGGGCGAGAGTTGTACTAGGATGGGTGACCTCCTGGGAAGTCCTCGTGTTGCACCCCTTTTTTCGCCAAAATCCAATTTTTTCCCCGTTTCCTGCCAATTTAGGACGAGCGCGGGATGTCATGGCGTAGATCTCAAAAAGATAAGCGGTTTGAAAAAAACTATCATCGAGCGGTTGTCCGGCGCGAAGTTATGAGCGTTGAGAATCGGGGGGGTAAGGTGTGAGGCTTAGGAAGGATGGGTACGACCATATAAACAAATTGGAGCAGTGAGTTAATGGATGCGATCATACCAGCACTAATGCACCGGATCCCATAAGAACTCCGCAGTTAAGCGTGCTTTGGCGAGAGTAGTACTAGTATGGGTGATTCCTGGGAAGTCCTCGTGTTGCACACCTTTTTTCGCCAAAATCCAGTTTGTTTCCCCGTTTCCAGCCAATTTTTGAGGAGCGCGGGATGCCACGGCGTAGATCTCGAAAAGATAAGCGATTGAAAAAAACGATCACTGCAAACGGAAATCTGAAGGCGAAGTTATGAGCGTTCAAAGAATCAGGGGGGAGTGGGGTAAAGTGTGACGAAACGAAAGGATGGGTAAGACCATATACAGAAATTGGAGCAGTGAGTTAATGGATGCAATCATACCAGCACTAATGCACCGGATGGGTGACCTCCGGGGAAGTGCTCGTGTTGCACCCCTTTTTTCGCCAAAATCCATTTTTTTCCTGTTTCCAGCCAATTTTAGAGGAGCGCGAGACGCCACGGCGTACTTCTCGAAAAGATAAGCGGTTTGAAAAAAATGATCATAGCGGAAGTCCGGCGCGAAGTTATGAGCGTTCAAAGAATCAGGGGGAGTGGGGTAAGGTTTGAAGAACTGGAAGGATGGGTAAGACCATATAAACAAATTGGAGCAGCGAGTTAATGGATACGGTCATACCAGCACTAATGCACCGGATTCCATCAGAACTCCGCAGTTAAGCGAGCTTGGGGGAGAGTTGCACTAGGATGGGTGACCTCCTGGGAAGTCCTCGTGTTGCATCCCTTTTTTTTGCCAAAATCCAGTTTTTTTCCAGTTTCAAGCCAATTTTTGAGGAGCACGGGACGTCATGGCGTAGATCTCGAAAAGATAAGCGGTCTGAAAAAAGCGATCAGCGAATACGGCGGTCGGCGCAAAGTTATGAGCGTTGAAAGAATCGGGGGGGGTAAGGTGTGAAGAACCGGAAGGATGGGTAAGACCATATAAACAAATTGGAGCAGTAAGTTAATGGATGCGATCATACCAGCACTAATGCACCGGATCCCATCATATCTCCGCAGTTAAGCGTGCTTGGGCGAGATTAGTACTAGGATTGGTGACCTCCTGGGAAGTCCTCGTGTTGCACCCCTTTTTTCGCCAAAATCCATTTTTTCCCGTTTCCAGCCAATTTTTGAGGAGCGCGGGGCGCCACGGCGTACATCTCGAAAAGATAAGCGGTTTGAAAAAAAATATCACGAACGGGAGTACGAGCTCGAAGTTATGAGCGTTCAAAGAATCGGGGGGTGGGGCAAGGTGTGAAGGCTGGAAGGATGGGTACGACCATATAAACAAATTGGAGCGGTGAGTTAATGGATGCGATCATACCGGCACTAATCCCACCGGATCCCATCAGAACTCCGCAGTTTAACGTGCTTGGGCGAGAGTAGTACTAGGATGGGTAACCTCCTGGGAAGTCCTAGTGTTGCACCCCTTTTTTTCCTGAAAATCAATTTTTTTTCACGTTTCGGTCAATTTTTGAGGAGCTTGGGCGCCGCGACGTACATCTCGAAAAAGATAAGCGGTTTTGAAAAAAAGATCTTAGCGGAGTCGGCGCGAGGTTATGAGCGTTGATGAATCGGGGAGTGGGGTAAGGTGTGAAGAAGCTGGAAGGATGGGTTAGACCATATAAACAAATAGGAGCGGTGAGTTGATGCCATCATACCGGCACTAATGCACCGGATCCCATCGAACTCCGTGATTAAGCGAGCTTGGGGGAGAGTTGTACTTAGGATGGGTGACCTCTGGGAAGTCCTCGTGTTGCATCCCTTTTTTTTGCCAAAGTCCAGTTTTTTTCCAGTTTCAAGCCAATTTTTGAGGAGCGCGGGACGTCATGGCGTAGATCTCGAAAAGATAAGCGGTCTGAAAAAAACGATCACTGAATACGGCGGTCCGAGCACGAAGTTATGAGCGTTCAAAGAATCGGGGGGGTAAGGTGTGAAGAGCTAGGAAGGATGGGTAAGACCATATAAACAAATTGGAGCGGTGAGTTAATGGGTGCGATAATACCGGCACTAATGCACCGGATCCCATCGAACTCCCTTGAGTGAAGCGTGCTTTGGCGAGAGTAGTACTAGGATGGGTGACCTCCTGGGAAGTCCTCGTGTTGCACCCCTTTTCTCGCCAAAATCCATTTTTCCCGTTTCCGGGCAATTTTGAGGAGCGCGGGGCGCCACGGCGTACATCTCGAAAAGATTAGCGGTTTGAAAAAAAAGATCCTTGGAAACGGAGGTCGGCGCAAAGTTATGAGCGTTGAAGAATCGGGGGGGTAAGGTGTGAAGAACCGAAAGGATGGGTAAGACCATATAAACAAATTGGAGCAGTGACTTGATGGATGCGATCATATCAGCACTAATGCACCGGATCCCATCAGAACTCCGCAGTTTAACGTGCTTGGGCGAGAGTTGTACTAGGATGGGTGACCTCCTGGGAAGTCCTCGTGTTGCACCCCTTTTTTCGCCAAAATCCAATTTTTTCCCCGTTTCCTGCCAATTTAGGACGAGCGCGGGATGTCATGGCGTAGATCTCGAAAAGATAAGCGGTTTTGAAAAAAACTATCCTTGAAGCGGTTGTCCGGCGCGAAGTTATGAGCGTTCAAGAATCGGGGGGTAAGGTGTGAAGAAGCTTAGGAAGGATGGGTACGACCATATAAACAAATTGGAGCGGTGAGTTAATGGATGCGATCATACCGGCACTAATGCCGGATCCCATAAGAACTCCGTGATTAAGCGTGCTTTGGCGAGAGTAGTACTAGTATGGGTGATTCTGGGAAGTCCTCGTGTTGCACACCTTTTTTCGCCAAAATCCGGTTTGTTTCCCGTTTCCGGCCAATTTTTGAGGAGCGCGGGATGCCACGGCGTAGATCTCGAAAAGATAAGCGATTGAAAAAACGATCACGCAAGCGGAAATGCGAAGGCGAAGTTATGAGCGTTCAAAGAATCGAGGGGAGTGGGGTAAAGTGTGGCGAAACGAAAGGATGGGTAAGACCATATACGAAATTGGGCGGTGAGTTAATGGATGCAATCATACCGGCACTAATGCCAGGATGGGTGACCTCAGGGGAAGTGCTCGTGTTGCACCCTTTTTTCGCCAAAATCCATTTTTTCTGTTTCCGGCCAATTTTAGAGGAGCGCGAGACGCCGCGGCGTACTTCTCGAAAAGATAAGCGGTTTGAAAAAAATGATCACGAACGGAGTCGGCGCGAAGTTATGAGCGTTCGAAGAATCGGGGAGTGGGGTAAGGTTTGAAGAAGCTGGAAGGATGGGTAAGACCATATAAACAAATTGGAGCAGCGGCGAGTTAATGGATACGGTCATACCGGCACTAATGCACCGGATTCCATCGAACTCCGTGATTAAGCGAGCTTGGGGAGAGTTGCACTAGGATGGGTGACCTCACGGGAAGTCCTCGTGTTGCATCCCTTTTTTTGCCAAAATCCGGTTTTTTCGGTTTCAAGCCAATTTTGAGGAGCACGGGACGTCGTGGCGTAGATCTCGAAAAGATAAGCGGTGCAGAAAAAACGATCAGCGAATACGGCGGTCGGCGCAAAGTTATGAGCGTTCAAAGAATCGGGGGGGTAAGGTGTGAAGCCAGGAAGGATGGGTAAGACCATATAAACAAATTGGAGCGGTAAGTTAATGGATGCGATCATACCGGCACTAATGCAGGATCCCATCATATCTCCGTGATTAAGCGTGCTTGGGCGAGATTAGTACTAGGATTGGTGACCTCCTGGGAAGTCCTCGTGTTGCACCCCTTTTTTCGCCAAAATCCATTTTCCCGTTTCCAGCCAATTTTGAGGAGCGCGGGGGCCCACGGCGTACATCTCGAAAAGATAAGCGGTTTGAAAAAAAATATCTGAACGGAGTACGAGCTCGAAGTTATGAGCGTTCAAGAATCGGGGGTGGGGCGAGGTGTGGAAGCTGGAAGGATGGGTACGACCATATAAACAAATTGGAGCGGTGAGTTAATGGATGCGATCATACCGGCACTAATCCCACGGATCCCGTCGAGAACTCCGCGGTTTAACGTGCTTGGCGAGAGTAGTACTAGGATGGGTAACCTCCTGGGAAGTCCTAGTGTTGCACCCCTTTTTTCCTGAAAATCAATTTTTTTTCACGTTTCCAGTCAATTTTTGAGGAGCCTTTGGGCGCCACGACGTACATCTCGAAAAGATAAGCGGTTTGAAAAAAGATCAGCTGGCAGTCAGGCGCGAAGTTATGAGCGTTAATGAATCGGGGGATTGGGGTAAGGTGTGAAGAAGCTGGAAGGATGGGTTAGACCATATAAACAAATAGGAGCGGTGAGTTGATGCCATCATACCGGCACTAATGCCGGGATCCCATCGAACTCCGTGGTTAAGCGAGCTTGGGGGAGAGTTGTACTAGGATGGGTGACCTCCTGGGAAGTCCTCGTGTTGCATCCCTTTTTTTTGCCAAAGTCCAGTTTTTTTCCAGTTTCAAGCCAATATTTGAGGAGCGCGGGACGTCATGGCGTAGATCTCGAAAAGATAAGCGGTGCGAAAAAGCGATCGATGAATGAATACGGCGGTCAGAGCACGAAGTTATGAGCGTTCGAAGAATCGGGGGGGTAAGGTGTGAAGAGCCAGGAAGGATGGGTAAGACCATATAAACAAATTGGAGCAGTGAGTTAATCGATGCGATAATACCAGCACTAATGCACTGGATCCCATCAGAACTCCGCAGTGAAGCGTGCTTTGGCGAGAGTAGTACTAGGATGGGTGACCTCCTGGGAAGTCCTCGTGTTGCACCCCTTTTCTCGCCAAAATCCATTTTTTCCCGTTTCCAGGCAATTTTGAGGAGCGCGGGGCGCCCACGGCGTACATCTCGAAAAGATTAGCGGTTTTGAAAAAAGATCACTTTGGAAACGGAGGTCGAGCGCAAAGTTATGAGCGTTGAAAGAATCGGGGGTAAGGTGTGAAGAAGCAGAAAGGATGGGTAAGACCATATAAACAAATTGGAGCAGTGACTTGATGGATGCGATCATATCAGCACTAATGCACCGGATCCCATCAGAACTCCGCAGTTTAACGTGCTTGGGCGAGAGTTGTACTAGGATGGGTGACCTCCTTGGAAGTCCTCGTGTTGCACCCCTTTTTTCGCCAAAATCCAATTTTTTCCCCGTTTCCTGCCAATTTAGGACGAGCGCGGGATGTCATGGCGTAGATCTCGAAAAGATAAGCGGTTTGAAAAAAACTATCACTGAAAACGGTTGTCCGAGCGCGAAGTTATGAGCGTTCAAAGAATCGGGGGTAAGGTGTGAAGAAGCTAGGAAGGATGGGTACGACCATATAAACAAATTGGAGCGGTGAGTTAATGGATGCGATCATACCAGCACTAATGCACCGGATCCCATAAGAACTCCGCAGTTAAGCGTGCTTTGGCGAGAGTAGTACTAGTATGGGTGATTCCTGGGAAGTCCTCGTGTTGCACACCTTTTTTCGCCAAAATCCAGTTTGTTTCCCCGTTTCCAGCCAATTTTTGAGGAGCGCGGGATGCCACGGCGTAGATCTCGAAAAGATAAGCGATTGAAAAAAAGGAGTAAATAAAGGAGTAAATCAGCCTTAGTAATTAAGGAAAATATTCCTAAACTCCTTACATCCTAATCCCTTGATTCTAGGAGAAAATAAAGGAGTAAATAAGGAAACACCAAATCAGCCCCAAATCCTCCTCACACGCCTAACACACTTAAGGAAACCAAGAAATAAGGCAACTCAAGGAATATTACAACTCAATGACAATTTGCAACCTTGGAACACAAGGAGCCTAAACACACGCCTAAGACACGCCTAAGGGAACGAAATAAGGCAACTTAATTTCGGACCTTTATTTGCTGAATTTTAAAGACTTAATTAAAATAACTAAGACTCTAGAAATGGTGGCACCTTCAAGCTTCATCAATGGAATCATCTTCCCACTTAAGAAATGACACAAATGAGGAGTTTGAATTTAACTTGAAGCTAGAACACTTGAGGACTAGACAAATAGGATCATTTGAGGGGGTAAGGTGTGAAGAACCGAAAGGATGGGTAAGACCATATAAACAAATTGGAGCAGTGACTTGATGGATGCGATCATATCGGCACTAATGCACGGATCCCATGAACTCCGCGGTTTAACGTGCTTGGGCGAGGGTTGTACTAGGATGGGTGACCTCCTGGGAAGTCCTCGTGTTGCACCCCTTTTTTCGCCAAAATCCAATTTTTTCCCCGTTTCCTGCCAATTTAGGACGAGCGCGGGATGTCATGGCGTAGATCTCGAAAAGATAAGCGGTTTGAAAAAAACTATCACTGAAAACGGTTGTCCGAGCTCGAAGTTATGAGCGTTCGAAGAATCGGGGGGTAAGGTGTGAAGCCAGGAAGGATGGGTACGACCATATAAACAAATTGGAGCGGTGAGTTAATGGATGCGTCATACCGGCACTAATGCACCGGATCCCATAAGAACTCCCTTGATTAAGCGTGCTTTGGCGAGAGTAGTACTAGTATGGGTGATTCTGGGAAGTCCTCGTGTTGCACACCTTTTTCGTCAAAATCCAGTTTGTTTCCCGTTTCCGGCCAATTTTTGAGGAGCGCGGGATGCCACGGCGTAGATCTCGAAAAGATAAGCGATTGAAAAAAACGATCAGCGGAAATCGAGGGCGAAGTTATGAGCGTTCAGAATCGGGGAGTGAGGTAAAGTGTGCGAACGAAAGGATGGGTAAGACCATATACGAAATCGGAGCGGTGAGTTAATGGATGCGATCATACCGGCACTAATGCCGGATCCCATCGAACTCCGCGGTGAAGCGTGCTTTGGCGAGAGTAGTACTAGGATGGGTGACCTCTCAGGAAGTCCTCGTCTTTGCACCCTTTTTCGCCGAAATCAATTTTTTTTCCGTTGCTGCCAATTTTTGAGAAGCGCGGGATGCCACGGCATAGATCTCGAAAAGATTAGCGGTTTGAAAAAATAGATCACGAAACGGAGGTCCGCCCGCGAAGTTATGAGCGTTCAAAGAATCAGGGGGGGTGGGGTAAGGTGTGAAGAACTAGAAGATTGGGTAAGACCATATAAACAAATTGGAGCAGTGAGTTAATGGATGCGATCATATCAGCACTAATGCACCGGATCCCATCATATCTCCGCAGTTAAGCGTGCTTGGGCGAGATTAGTACTAGGATGGGTGACCTCCTGGGAAGTCCTCGTGTTGCACCCCTTTTTTCGCCAAAATACATTTTTTCCCGTTTCCAACCAAATTTTGAGGAGCGCGGGATGCCACGACGTACATCTCAAAAAGATAAGCGGTTTGAAAAAAAAAAAACGCGGAGTACGGCGCGAAGTTATGTGCGTTAAAGAATCGGGGGAGTGGGGTAAGGTGTGAAGAACCGGAAGGATGGGTAAGACCATATAAACAAATAGGAGCAGTGAGTTAATGGATGCGATCATTCCAGCACTAATGCACCGGGTCCCATCAGAACTCCGAAGTTTAACGTGCTTGGACGAGAGTAGTACTAGGATGGGTGACCTCCTAGGAAGTCCCCGTGTTGCACCCCTTTTTTTCGCCAAAATCCATTTTTTCCCGTTTCCAGCCAATTTTTGAGGAGCTCGGGACGCCACGACGTACATCTCGAAAAGATAATCGGTTTGAAAAAAAATATCACAGAAAACGGAGGTACGAGCGCGAAGTTATGAGCGTTCAAAGAATCAGGGGGGAGTGGGGTAAGGTGTGAAGAACTGGAAGGATGGGTTCGACCATATAAAAAAATTGGAGCAGTGAGTTAATGGATGCGATCATACCAGCACTAATCCATCGGATCCCATCAGAACTCCGCAGTTTAACGTGCTTGGGCGAGAGTAGTACTAGGATGGGTAACCTCCTGGGAAGTCCTCGTGTTGCACCCCTTTTTTCGCCAAAATCAATTTTTTCACGTTTCCAGTCAATTTTGAGGAGCTTTGGGCGCCACGACGTACATCTCGAAAAGATAAGCGGTTTGAAAAAAAAGATCTTGAAAAAGGAGGTCAGGCGCGAAGTTTTGAGCGTTGATGAATCGGGGGGAGTGGGGTAAGGTGTGAAGAACTGGAAGGATGGGTAAGACCATATAAACAAATAGGAGCAGTGAGTTAATGGATGCCATCATACCAGCACTAATGCACCGGATCCCATCAGAACTCCGCAGTTAAGCGAGCTTGGAGGAGAGTAGTACTAGGAAGGGTGACCTTCTGGGAAGTCCTCGTGTTGCATCCCTTTTTTTACCAAAATCCAGTTTTTTTCCAGTTTCAAGCCAATTTTTGAGGAGCGCGGGACGTCATGGCGTATATCTCGAAAAGATAAGCGGTTTGAAAAAAAAGATCACGAAGGAGTCGGCGCGAGGTTATGAGCGTTGAAAGGATCCGGAGGAGTGGGGTAAGGTGTAAGAAGCAGGGAAGGATGGGTAATACCATATAAACAAATTGGAGCGGTGAGTTAATGGATGCGATCATACCGGCATTAATGCACGGATCCCATCGAACTTCCGTGATTAAGCTGTTCTTTGGCGAGAATAGTACTAGGATGGGTGACCTCCTGGGAAGTCCTCGTGTTGCACGGCTTTTTTTGCCAAAATCCATTTTTTTCCAGTTTCAAGCCAATTTTTGAGCAGCGCGGGACGTCATGGCGTAGATCTCGAAAAGATAAGCGGTAGAAAAAAGCGATCATGAGCGGCGGTCGAGTGCGAAGTTATGAGCGTTGAAGAATCGGGGGGTAAGGTGTGAAGGTAGGAAGGATGGGTAAGACCATATAAACAAATTGGAGCGGTGAGTTAATGGATGCGATCATACCGGCACTAATGCACGGATCCCATCAGAACTCCGCAGTGAAGCGTGCTTTGGCGAGAGTAGTACTAGGATGGGTGACCTCCTGGGAAGTCCTCGTGCTGCACCCTTTTTTCGCCAATAATAAAAAAATTTTCCCGTTGCAAGCCAATTTTTGAGAAGCGCGGGATGCCACGGCATAGATCTCGAAAAGATAAGCGGTTTGAAAAAATAGATCACTGAAAACGGAGGTCCGACCCCGAAGGTATGAGCGTTCAAAGAATAAGGGGGGGTGGGGTAAGGTGTGAAGAACTAGAAGATTGGGTAAGACCATATAAACAAATTGGAGCAGTGAGTTAATGGATGCGATCATATCAGCACTAATGCACCGGATCCCATCATATCTCCCTGATTAAGCGTGCTTGGGCGGGATTAGTACAAGGATGGGTGACCTCACGGGAAGTCCTCGTGTTGCACCCCTTTTTCGCCAAAATCCATTTTTCCCGTTTCCAACCAAATTTTGAGGAGCGCGGGGCGCCCACGGCGTACATCTCGAAAAAGATAAGCGGTTTGAAAAAAAAAAAACGGAGTACGGCGCGAAGTTATGTGCGTTCAAAGAATCAGGGGGGAGTGGGGTAAGGTGTGAAGAACCGGAAGGATGGGTAGGACCATATAAAAAAATAGGAGCAGTGAGTTAATGGATGCGATCATTCCAGCACTAATGCACCGGATCCCATCAGAACTCCGCAGTTTAACGTGCTTGGACGAGAGTAGTACTAGGATGGGTGACCTCCTGGGAAGTGCTCGTGTTGCACCCCCTTTTTCGCCAAAATCCATTTTTTCTAGTTTCCAGCCAAATTTAGAGGAGCGCGGAACGCCACGGCGTACATCTCGAAAAGATAACCGGTTTGAAAAAAAGATCTAGCGGAGGTCAGGCGCGAAGTTACGGCGTTCGAAGAATCGGGGGAGTGGGATAAGGTTAGAAGAACTAGAAGGATGGGTAAGACCATATAAACCAATTGGAGCAGCGAGTTAATGGATGCGATCATACCAGCACTAATGCACCGGATCCCATCAGAAGTCCGCAGTTTAGCGTGCTTGGGCGAGAGTAGTACTAGGATGGGTCACCTCCTGGGAAGTCCTCGTGTTGCACCCCTTTTTTCGCCAAAATCAATTTTTTCCCGTTTCATGCCAATTTTTGAGGAGCGCGGGACGCCAGGGCGTACATCTCGAAAAGATAAGCAGTTTGAATAAAAAGATCACTGCGTGGGTCCGGCGCGAAGTTATGAGCGTTCGATGAATCGGGGGTGGGTTAAGGTGTGAAGAACTGGAAGGATGGGTAAGACCATATAAACAAATTGGAGCAGTGAGTTAATGGATGCGATCATACCGGCACTAATGCAGGATCCCATAAGAACTCTGCGGTTTAGCGTGCTTGGGCGAGAGTAGTACTAGGATGGGTGACCTCCGGGAAGTCCTCGTGTTGCACCCATTTTTTCGCCAATATCCATTTTTCCCGTTTCCGGCCAATTTTGAGGAGCGCGAGGATGCCACGACGTACATCTCGAAAAGATAACCGGTTTGAAAAAAAATATCACTGAAAACGTAGGTACGAGCACGAAGTTATGAGCGTTCAAAGATTCAGGGGGGTGGGTTAAGGTGTGAAGAACTGGAAGGATGGGTAAGACCATATAAAAAAATTGGAGCAGTGAGTTAATGGATTCGATCATACCAGCACTAATGCACCGGATCCCATAAGAACTCTGCAGTTTAGCGTGCTTGGGCGAGAGTAGTACTAGGATGGGTGACCTCTGGGAAGTCCTCGTGTTGCACCCATTTTTCGCCAATATCCATTTTTTCCCGTTTCCAACCAATTTTGAGGAGCGCGGGGATGCCACGACGTACATCTCGAAAAGATAAGCGGTTTGAAAAAAAATATCAGAAAGCGGAGGTACGGCGCGAAGTTATGAGCGTTCAAAGAATCGGGGAGTGGGGTAAGGTGTGAAGAACTGGAAGGATGGGTAAGACCATATAAACAAATTGGAGCAGTGAGTTAATGGATGCGATTATACCAGCACTAATGCACCGGATCCCATCAGAACTCCGTAGTTTAACGTGCTTGGGCGAGAGTAGTACTAGGATGGGTGACCACCTGGGAAGTCCTCGTGTTGCACCCCTTTTTTCGCCAAAATCCATTTTCCCGTTTCCAGGCAATTTTGAGGAGCGCGGGACGCCACGTCGTACATCTCGAAAAGATATGCGGTTTTGACAAAAAAGATCCTTGGAAACGGAGGTCAAGCGCAAAGTTATGAGCGTTGAAAGAATCGGGGGTAAGGTGTGAAGAAGCCAGGAAGGATGGGTAAGACCATATAAACAAATTGGAGCGGTGAGTTAATGGATGCGATCATACCGGCACTAATGCCGGATCCCATAAGAACTCCCTGATTAAGCGTGCTTTGGCGAAGTAGTACTAGTATGGGTGATTCTTGGGAAGTCCTCGTGTTGCACCCCTCTTTTCGCCACAATCCAGTTTGATTCCCCGTTTCCAACCAATTTTTGAGGAGCGCGGGATGCCACGGCGTTGATCTCGAAAAGATAAGCGATCACTGAAAACGGAAATCTGAGGGCGAAGTTATGAGCGTTCAAAAGGGGAGTGGGGTAAAGTGTGGCGAAACGGAAGGATGGGAAAGACCATATACGAAATCGGGCTTGGTGAGTTAATGGATGCGTCGAGCCGGCGGTAATGCACCGAGATCCCATCGAGAACTCCTTGATTAAGCGTTCTTGGGCGAAGTAGTACGAGGATGGGTGACCTCTGGGAAGTGCTCGTGTTGCACCCCTTTTTTGCCAAAATCCATTTTTTCCCGTTTTCGGCCGGGTTTAGAGGAGCACGGGACGCCACGGCGTACTTCTCGAAAAAGATAAGCGGTTTGAAAAAATTATCCTTGAAACGGAGGTCGGCGCGAAGTTATGAGCGTTCCAAGAATCGGGGAGTGGGGTAAGGTTTGAAGAGCTGGAAGGATGGGTAAGACCATATAAACAAATTGGAGCGGCGAGTTAATGGACGCGGTCATACCGGCACTAATGCCGGATTCCTTCACAACTCCGTGATTAAGCGTGCTTGGGCGGAGTATTACTAGGATGGGTGACCTCTTAGGAAGTCCTCGTGTTGCACCCCTTTTTTCGCCAAAATGCCAGCCAATTAATGAGAAGCGCGGGATGCCACGGCATAGATCTCGAAAAGATAAGCGGTTTGAAAAAAAAGATCACTGAAAATGGAGGTCCAACCGCGAAGTTATTTGCATTCAAAGAATCAGGGGGGGAGTGGGGTAAGGTGTGAAGAACTAGAAGATTGAGTAAGACCATATAAACAAATTGGAGCAGTGAGTTAATGGATGCGATCATACCAGCACTAATGCACCGGATCCCATCATTTCTCCGCAGTTAAGCGTGCTTGGGCAAGATTAGTGCTCAGATGGGTGACCTCCTGGGAAGTCCTCGTGTTGCACCCCTTTTTTCGTCAAAATCCATTTTTTACCGTTTCCGGCTAATTTTTGAGGAGCGCGGGACGCCCGCGGCGTACATCTCGAAAAGATAAGCGGTTTGAAAAAAAATATCACTGTAAACGGAGGTACGAGCGCGAAGTTATGAGCGTTCAAAGAATCAGGGGGGAGTGGGGTAAGGTGTGAAGAACTGGAAGATGGGTAAGACCATATAAACAAATTGGAGCAGTGAGTTAATGGATGCGATCATACCAGCACAAATGCACCGGATCCCATCAGAACTCCGCAGTTTAACGTGCTTGGGCGAGAGTAGTACTAGGATGGGTAACCTCCTGGGAAGTCCTCGCGTTGCACCCCTTTTTTCGCCAAAATCAATTTTTTTTCACGTTTCCAGTCAATTTTTGAGGAGCGCTGGACGCCACGACGTACATCTCGAAAAGATAAGCGGTTTGAAAAAAGATCCCTTGCGGGAGTCGGCGCGATGTTATGAGCGTTCAATGAATTAGGGGGGATTGGGGTAAGGTGTGAAGAACTGGAAGGATGGGTAAGACCATATAAACAAATTGGAGCAGTGAGTTAATGGATGCGATCATACCAGCACTAATGCACCGGATCCCATCAGAACTCCGCAGTTTAACATGCTTGGACGAGAGTAGTACTAGGATGGGTGACCACCTGGGAAGTCCTCGTGTTGCACCCCTTTTTTCGCCAAAATCCATTTTTTTCTCGTTTCCATGCAATTTTTGAGGAGCGCGGGACGCCACATCGTACATCTCGAAAAGATAAGCGGTTTGAAAAAATAGATCACTGAAAACGGAGGTCCGAGCACGAAGTTATGAACTTGGGGGAGAGTAGTACTAGTATGGGTGATTCTTGGGAAGTCCTCGTGTTGCACCCCTCTTTTCGCCAAAATCCAGTTTGATTCCCCGTTTCCAACCAATTTTTAAGGAGCGCGGGATGCCACGGTGTAGATCTCGAAAAGATAAGCGATTGAAAAAAACGATCCTAAGCGGAAATGCGAGGGCGAAGTTATGAGCGTTCAAGAGGGGAGTGGGGTAAAGTGTGGCGAAACGGAAGGATGGGTAAGACCATATACGAAATCGGGCGATGTGAGTTAATGGATGCGATCATACCAGCACTAATGCACCGGATCCCATCAGAACTCCGCAGTTAAGCGTGATTGGGCGAGAGTAGTACGATAATGGGTGACCTCCTGGGAAGTGCTCGTGTTGCACCCCTTTTTTCGCCTAAATCAATTTTTTTCCCGTTTTCAGCCAGGTTAAGAGGAGCGCGGGACGCCACGGCGTACTTCTCGAAAAGATAAGCGGTTTGAAAAAATGATCAGCGAAACGGAGTCGAGGCGCGAAGTTATGAGTGTTCCAAGAATCAGGGGGGAGTGGGGTAAGGTTTGAAGAACTGGAAGGATGGGTAAGACCATATAAACAAATTGGAGCAGCGAGTTAATGGATGCGGTCATACCAGCACTAATGCACCGGTTTCCTTCAGAACTCCGCAGTTAAGCGTGCTTGGGCGAGAGTAGTACTAGGATGGGTGACCTCTTGGGAAGTCCTCGTGTTGCACCCCTTTTTTCGCCAAAATCCAGTTTTATTCCCGTTGCCAGTCAATTTTTGAGAAGCGCGGGATGCCACGGCATAGATCTCGAAAAGATAAGCGGTTTGAAAAAAAAGATCACTGAAAATGGAGGTCCAACCGCGAAGTTATTTGCGTTCAAAGAATCAGGGGGGAGTGGGGTAAGGTGTGAAGAACTAGAAGATTGGGTAAGACCATATAAACAAATTGGAGCAGTGAGTTAATGGGTGCCATCATACCAGCACTAATGCACCGGAACCCATCATATCTCCGCAGTTAAGCGTGCTTGGGCGAGATTAGTACACGGATGGGTGACCTCCAGGGAAGTCCTCGTGTTGCACCCCTTTTTTCGCCAAAATCCATTTTTTCCCGTTTCCAGCTAATTTTTGAGGAGTACGGGACGCCACGACGTACATCTCGAAAAGATAAGCGGTTTGAAAAAAAATATCACTGAAAACGGAGGTACGAGCGCAAAGTTATGAGCGTTCAAAGAATTAGGGGGTAGTGGGGTAAGGTGTGAAGAACTGGAAGGATGGGTAAGACCATATAAACAAATTGGAGCAGTGAGTTAATGGATGCGATCATACCGGATCCCATCAGAACTCCGCAGTTTAACGTGCTTGGGCGAGAGTAGTACTAGGATGGGTAACCTCCTGGGAAGTCCTCGTGTTGCACCCCTTTTTTCGCCAAAATCAATTTTTTTTCACGTTTCCAGTCAATTTTTGAGGAGCGCTGGACGCCACGACGTACATCTTGAAAATATAAGCGGTTTGAAAAAAGATCATGGAAGCAGTCGGCGCGAAGTTATGAGCGTTCAATGAATCAGGGGGGATTGGGGTAAGGTGTGAAGAACTGGAAGGATGGGTAAGACCATATAAACAAATAGGAGCAGTGAGTTAATGGATGCCATCATACCAGCACTAATGCACCGGATCCCATCAGAACTCCGCAGTTAAGCGAGCTTGGGGGAGAGTAGTATTAGGATGGGTGACCTCCTGGGAAGTGCTCGTGTTGCACCCCTTTTTTCGCCAAAATCCAATTTTTTTCCATTTCAAGCCAATTTTTGAGGAGCGCGGTACGTCATGGCGTCGATCTCGAAAAGATAAGCGGTCTGACAAAAACGATCACTGAAAACGGCGGTCCGAGCGCGAAATTATGGCGCTGAAGAATCGGGGGTAAGGTGTGAAGGCTTGGGAAGGATGGGTAAGACCATATAAAAAAAATTGGAGCGATGAGTTAATGGATGCGATCATAACAGCACTAATGCACCGGATCCCATCAGAACTCCGCAGTGAAGCGTGCTTTGGCGAGAGTAGTACTAGGATGGGTGACCTCCTGGGAAGTCCTCGTGTTGCACCCTTTTTTCGCCAAAATCAATTTTTTTTCCCGTTGCCAGCCAATTTTTGAGAAGCGCGGGATGCCACGGCATAGATCTCGAAAAGATAAGCGGTTTGAAAAAATAGATCACGAACGGAGAGTCCGGCCGCGAAGTTATGAGCGTTGAGAATCGGGGGGGTGGGGTAAGGTGTGAAGAACTACAAGATTGGGTAAGACCATATAAACAAATTGGAGCAGTGAGTTAATGGATGCGATCATATCAGCACTAATGCGCCGGATCCCATCATATCTCCGCAGTTAAGCGTGCTTGGGCAAGATGAGTACTAGGATGGGTGACCTCCTGGGAAGTTCTCGTGTTGCACCCCTTTTTTCGCCAAAATCCATTTTTTCCCGTTTCCAACCAAATTTTGAGGAGCGCGGGACGCCACGACGTACATCTCGAAAAGATAAGCGGTTTGAAAAAAAATATCAAAACGGAGTACGGCGTGAAGTTATGTGCGTTGAAGAATCGGGGAGTGGGGTAAGGTGTGAAGCTGGGAAGGATGGGTAAGACCATATAAACAAATAGGAGCGGTGAGTTAATGGATGCGATCATTCCGGCACTAATGCCTTAGGTTCCCATCGAGTTCCTTGATTAAGCGAGCTAGGGGTGAGTAGTACTAGGATGGGTGACCTCCGGGAAGTCACGGTGTTGCACCCCTTTTTCGCCAAAATCCATTTTTCCCGTTTCAGCCAATTTTGAGGAGCGCGGGATGCCACGACGTACATCTCGAAAAGATAAGCGGTTTGAAAACAAATATCACTGAAAACGGAGGTACGAGCGCGAAGTTATGAGCGTTCAAAGAATCAGGGAGGAGTGGGGTAAGGTGTGAAGAACTGGAAGGATGGGTATGACCATATAAACAAATTGGAGCAGTGAGTTAATGGATGCGACCATACCAGCACTAATGCACCGGATCCCATCAGAACTCCGCAGTTAAGCGTGCTTGGACGAGAGTAGTACTAGGATGGGTGACCTTCTGGGAAGTGCTCGTGATGCACCCAATTTTTCGCCAAAATCCATTTTTTCCCGTTTCCAGCCAAATTTAGAGGAGCGCGGGACGCCACGGCGTGCATCTCGAAAAGATATGCGGTTTGAATAAAAAGATCTGAAGCGGGGGTCGGCGCGAAGTTATGAGCGTTCAAAGAATCAGGGGGGAATGGGGTAAGGTTTGAAGAACTAGAAGGATGGGTAAGACCATATAAACAAATTGGAGCAGCGAGTTAATGGATGCGATCATACCAGCACTAATGCACCGGATCCAATCAGAAATCCGCAGTTTAGCGTGCTTGGGCGAGAGTAGTACTACGATGGGTGACCTCCTGGGAAGTCCTCGTGTTGCACCCCTTTTTTCGCCAAAATCAAGTTTTTTTCCCGTTTCATGCCAATTTTTGAGGAGCGCGGGACGCCAGGGCGTACATCTCGAAAAGATAAGCGGTTTGAATAAAAGATCCTACGCGTGGGTCGGCGCGAGGTTATGAGCGTTCAAAAAATCGGGGGGTGGGTTAAGGTATGAAGAACTGGAAAGATGGGTAAGACCATATAAACAAATTGGAGCAGTGAGTTAATGGATGCGATCATACCAGCACTAATGGACTAGATCCCATCGAACTCCCGCGATTAAGTGTCTTAGGGCGATATTAGTACTAGGATGGGTGACCTCTGGGAAGTCCTCGTGTTGCACCCCTTTTTTCGCCAAAATCCATTTTTTTCCCGTATCCGAGGCAATTTTGAGGAGCACGGGGCGCCGCGGCGTGCATCTCGAAAATATAAGCGTTTTGATAAAAAAGATCCTTTGGATACGGAGGTCGGGCGCAAAGTTATGAGCGTTCGAAGAATCGGGGGTGTAAGGTGTGAAGAGCCAGGAAGGATGTGTAAGACCATATAAACAAATTGGAGCCGTGAGTTAATGGATGCGATCGTACCGGCACTAATGCCGGATCCCATCGGAACTCCGCGGTTTAACGTGCTTGGCGAAAGTAGTACTAGGATGGGTGACCTCTGGGAAGTCCTCGTGTTGCACCCCTTTTTTTGCCAAAATCCGGTTTGTTTCGGTTTCAAACCAAATTTTGAGGATCGCGGGGCGCCATTGCGTAGATCTCAAAAAGATAAGCGGTTTGAAAAGGCCGATCCTTGGCATTTGTCCGGAGTGCGAAGTTATGAGCGTTGAAGGGAATCGGGGAGGGGGTAAGGTGTGAAGAAGCTTGGGAAGGATGGGTAAGACCATATAAACAAATTGGAGCGGTGAGTTAATGGATGTGATCATAGCGGCACTAATGCCGGGATCCCATCGGAACTCCGCGGTGAAGCGTGCTTTGGCGAGAGTAGTACTAGGATGGGTGACCACACGGGAAGCTCTCGTGATGCACCACTTTTTCGCCGAAATCAATTTTTTTTCACGTTTCTGCTAATTTTTGAGGAGCGTTTGGGCGCCCGGCGTACATCTCGAAAAAGATAAGCGGTTTGAAAAAAAAGATCACTTGAAAATGGAGGTCGGGCGCGAGGTTATGAGCGTTGAAAGAATCAGGCGTGAGTGGGGCAAGGTGTGACGAACTGGAAGGATGGGTAAGACCATATAAACAAATAGGAGCAGTGAGTTAATGAATGCCATCATACCAGCACTAATGCACCGGATCCCATCAGAACTACGCAGTTAAGCGTGCTTGGGGGAGAGTAGTACTAGGATGGGTGACCTCCTGGGAAGTTCTCGTGTTGCACCCCTTTTTGCCAAAATCCAGTTTTTTTCCATTTTCAAACCAATTTTTGAGGAGCGAGGGCGTCGATGCGTAGATCTTGAAAAGATAAGCGGTTTAAAAAAACCGATCACTAGCGGCGGTCGGCGCGAAGTTATGAGCGTTCAAAGAATCTAGGGGGGGTAAGGTGTGAAGAGCTTGGGAAGGATGGGTAAGACCATATAAACAAATTGGAGCGGTGAGTTAAAGGATGCGATCGTACCGGCACTAATGCACGGATCCCATCGGATCTCCGCGGAAGCGTGCTTTGGCGAGAGTAGTACTAGGATGGGTGACCTCTTGGGAAGTCCTCGTGTTGCACCCCTTTTATCGCCAAAATCAAATTTTTTTCCGTTTCCATCCAATTTTTGAGGAGCGCAGGACGCCTTGGCGCACATCTCGAAAAGATAAGAAATTTGAAAAAAAAGATCACTGAAAACGGAGGTCCGAGTGCGAAGTAATGAGCGTTGAAAGAATCAGGGGTGAGTGGAGTAAGGTGTGAAGAACTGGAAGGATGGGTAAGACCATATAAACAAATAGGAGCAGTGAGTTAATGGATGCCATCATACCAGCACTAAAGCACGGATCCCATCGGAACTCCGCGATTAAGCGTGCTTGGGGAGAGTAGTACTAGGATGGGTGACCTCCTAGGAAGTCCTCGTGTTGCACCCCTTTTTTTTGCCAAAATCCAGTTTTTTTCCAGTTTCAAACCAATTTTTGAGGATCGCGGGACGTCATGATGGGTGACCTCCTAGGAAGTCCTCGTGTTGCACCCCTTTTTTTTGCCAAAATCCAGTTTTTATCCAGTTTCAAACCAATTTTTGAGGATCGCGGGACGTCATGGCGTAGATCTCGAAAAGATAAGCGGTTTGAAAAACCCGATCACTTAAAACGGCGGTCCAAGCGCGAAGTTATGAGCGTTCAAGAATCGGGGGGGCTAAGGTTTGAGAAGCTGGAAGGATGGGTAAGACCATATAAACAAATTGGAGCAACGAGTTAATGGATGCGATCATACCGGCACTAATGCCCGGATCCCGTCGAACTCCGTGATTAAGCGTGCTTGGGCGAGAGTAGTACTAGGATGGGTGACCTCCTGGGAAGTCCTCGTGTTGAACACCTTTTTTCGCCAAAATCCAGTTTTTTCCCCGTTTCCAGCCTATTTATAAGGAGCGCGGGATGCCACGGCGTAGATCTCGAAATGATAAGCGGTTTGAAAAAAACGATCACTGAAAGCAATCCGGCGCGAAGTTATGAGCGTTCAAGAATCGGGGAGTGGGGTAAGGTGTGAAGAACTGGAAGGATGGGTAAGACCATATAAAGAAATTGGAGCAGTGAGTTAATGGATGCGATTATACCAGCACTAATGCACCGGATCCCATCAGAACTCCGCAGTTTAACGTGCTTGGGCGAGAGTAGTACTAGGATGGGTGACCACCTGGGAAGTCCTCATGTTTCACCCCTTTTTTCGGCAAAATTCATTTTTTTCCCGTTCCCAGGCAATTTTTGAGGAGCGCGGGACGCCACGGCGTACTTCTCGAAATGATAAGCGGTTTGAAAAAAATGATCGATAAGCGGAGTCGGCGCAAAGTTATGAGCGTTCAAAGAATCAGGGGGGGAGTGGGGTAAGGTTTGAAGAACTGGAAGGATAGGTAAGACCATATAAACAAATTGGAGCAGCGAGTTAATGGATGCGGTCATACCAGCACTAATGCACCGGATTCCATCAAAACTCCGCAGTTAAGCGTGCTTGGGCGAGAGTAGTACTAGGATGGGTGACCTCTTGGGAAGTCCTCGTGTTGCACCCCTTTTTTCGCCAAAATCCAGTTTTATTCCCGTTGCCAGCCAATTTTTGAGAAGAGCGGGATGCCACGACATAGATCTCGAAAAGATAAGCGGTTTGAAAAAAAAGATCACTAAAAATGGAGGTCCGACCGCGAAGTTATGAGCGTTCAAAGAATTAGGGGGGGAGTGGGGTAAGGTGTGAAGAACTAGAAGATTGGGTAAGACAATATAAACAAATTGGAGCAGTGAGTTAATGGATGCGATCATACCAGCACTAATGCACCGGATCCCATCATATCTCCGCAGTTAAGCGTGCATGGGCGAGATTAGTACTAGGATGGGTGACCTCCTGGGAAGTCCTCGTGTTGCACCCGTTTTTTCGCCAAAATCCATTTTTTCCCGTTTCCAGCCAATTTTTGAGGAGCGCAGGACGCCACGACGTACATCTCGAAAAGATAAGCGGTTTGAAAAAAATATCTTTGGAACGGAGTACGAGCGCGAAGTTATGAGCGTTCAAAGAATCGGGGGGAGTGGGGTAAGGTGTGAAGAACTGGAAGGATGGGTAAGACCATATAAACAAATTGGAGCAGTGAGTTAATGGATGCGATCATACCCGCACTAATGCACCGGATCCCATCAGAACTCCGCAGTTTAACGTGCTTGACGAGAGTAGTACTAGGATGGGTGACCTCCTGGGAAGTCCTCGTGTTGCACCCTTTTTTCGCCAAAATCAATTTTTTTTCCCGTTGCCAGCCAATTTTTGAGAAGCGCGGGATGCCACGGCATAGATCTCGAAAAGATAAGCGGTTTGAAAAAAAAAATCATCGAAACGGAGGTCGGGCCGCGAAGTTATGAGTGTTCAAAGAATCAGGGGGGGTGGGGTAAGGTGTGAAGAACTAGAAGATTGGGTAAGACCATATAAACAAATTGTAGCAGTGAGTTAATGGATGCGATCATATCAGCACTAATGCACCGGATCCCATCATATCTCCGCAGTTAAGCGTGCTTGGGTGAGATTAGTACTAGGATGGGTGACCTCCATGGAAGTCCTCGTGTTGCACCCCTTTTTTCGCCAAAATCCATTTTTTCCCGTTTCCAACCAAATTTTGAGGAGCGCGGGATGCCACGACGTACATCTCGAAAAGATTAGCGGTTTGAAAAAAAATATCACTAAAAACGGAGGTACGAGCGCGAAGTTATGTGCGTTCAAAGAATCAGGGGGGAGTGGGGTAAGGTGTGAAGAACCGAAAGGATGGGTAAGACCATATAAACAAATAGGAGTAGTGAGTTAATGGATGCGATCATTCCAGCACTAATGCACCGGTTCCCATCAGAACTCCGCAGTTTAACGTGCTTGGGCGAGAGTAGTACTAGCATGGGTGACGTCCTGGGAAGTCCTCGTGTTGCACCCCTTTTTTCGCCAAAATCCATTTTTTCCCGTTTCCAGCAAATTTTTGAGGAGCGCGGGATGCCACGACGTACATCTTGAAAAGATAAGCGGTTTGAAAAAAAATATCACTGAAAATAGAGTGTGAAGAACTGGAAAGAAGGGTAAGACCATATAAACAAATTGGAGCAGTAAGTTAATGGATGCGATCATACCAGCACTAATGGACTGGATCCCATCAGAACTCCGCAGTTAAGTGTGCTAGGGCGATATTAGTACTAGGATGGGTGACCTCCTGGGAAGTCCTCGTGTTGCTCCCCTTTTTTCGCCAAAATCCATTTTTTTCTCGTATCCAGGCAATTTTTGAGGAGCACGGGACGCCACGACGTGCATCTCGAAAAGATAAGCGGTTTGATAAAAAAGATCACTGGATAAGGAGGTCCGAGCGCAAAGTTATGAGCGTTCAAAGAATCAGGGGCGGTAAGGTGTGAAGAACCGGAAGGATGTGTAAGACCATATAAACAAATTGGAGCCGTGAGTTAATGGATGCGATCATACCAGCACTAATGCACCGGATCCCATCAGAACTCCGCAGTTTAACGTGCTTGACGAGAGTAGTACTAGGATGGGTGACCTCCTAGGAAGTCCTCGTGTTGCACCCCTTTTTTTGCCAAAATCCAGTTTGTTTCCAGTTTCAAACCAAATTTTGAGGAGCGCGGGAGTCATGGCGTAGATCTCGAAAAGATAAGCGGTTTGAAAAAACCGATCACTGAAAACGGCTGTCTAAGCGCGAAGTTATGAGCGTTCAAAGAATCAGGGAGGGGGGGTAAGGTGTGATGAAACGGAAGGATGGGTAAGACCATATAAACAAATTGGAGCAGTGAGTTAATGGATGTGATCATACCAGCACTAATGCACCGGATCCCATCAGAACTCTGCAGTTAAGCGTGCTTGGGCGAGAGTAGTACTAGGATGGGTGACCTCCTGGGAAGTCTTCGTGTTGAACACCTTTTTTCGCCAAAATCCAGTTTTTTCCCCGTTTCCAGCCTATTTCTAAGGAGCGCGGGATGCCACGGCGTAGATCTCGAAATGATAAACGGTTTGAAAAAAACGATCACGGCAATCCGGCGCGAAGTTATGAGCGTTCAAAAATCGGGAGTGGGGTAAGGTGTGAAGAACTGGAAGGATGGGTAAGACCATATAAAGAAATTGGAGCAATGAGTTAATGGATGCGATTATACCAGCACTAATGCACCGGATCCCATCAGAACTCCGCAGTTTAACGTGCTTGGGCGAGAGTAGTACTAGGATGAGTGACCACCTGGGAAGTCCTCATGTTGCAACCCTTTTTTCGCCAAAATTCATTTTTTTCCCGTTTCCAGGGCGTACATCTTGAAAAGATAAGCGGCTTGAAAAAAAAGATCACTGGAAACGGAGGTCCGGGCGCAAAGTTATGAGCGTTCAAAGAATCAGGGGGGTAAGGTGTGAAGCTTAGGAAGGATGGGTAAGACCATATAAACAAATTGGAGCGGTGAGTTAGTGGATGCGATCATACCGGCACTAATGCACGGGATCCCATAAGAACTCCGCAGTTAAGCGTGCTTTGGCAAGAGTAGTACTAGTATGGGTGATTCTTGGGAAGGCCTCGTGTTGCATCCCTCTTATCGCCAAAATCCAGTTTGATTCCCCGTTTCCAACCAATTTTTGAGGAGCGCGGGATGCCACGGCGTAGATCTCGAAAAGATAAGCGATTGAAAAACGATCGATCAGCGGAAATGCGAGGCGAGGTTATGGCGTTCAAAGTGGGGGGAGTGGGGTAAAGTGTGACGAAACGGAAGGATGGGTAAGACCATATACAGAAATCGGAGCAGTGAGTTAATGGATGCGATCATACTAGCACTAATGCACCGGATCCCATCAGAACTCCGCAGTTAAGCGTGCTTGGGTGAGATTAGTACTAAGATGGGTGACCTCCTGGGAAGTCCTCGTGTTGCACCCCTTTTTTTCGCCAAAATCAATTTTTTCCCGTTTCCAACCAAATTTTGAGGAGCGCGGGATGCCACGACGTACATCTCGAAAAGATTAGCGGTTTGAAAAAAAATATCACTGAAAACGGAGGTACGAGCTCGAAGTTATGTGCGTTCAAAGAATTAGGGGGGAGTGGGGTAAGGTGTGAAGAACCGAAAGGATGGGTAAGACCATATAAACAAATAGGAGTAGTGAGTTAATCGATGCGATCATTCCAGCACTAATGCACCGGTTCCCATCAGAACTCCGCAGTTTAACGTGCTTGGGCGAGAGTAGTACTAGGATGGGTGACCTCCTGGGAAGTCCTCGTGTTGCACCCCTTTTTTTTGCGAAAATCCAGTTTGTTTCCAGTTTCAAACCAAATTTTGAGGAGCGCGGGACATCATGGCGTAGATATCGAAAAGATAAGCGGTTTGAAAAACCCGATCCCAGCGGCGGTCGGCGCGAAGTTATGAGCGTTCAAAGAATCGGGGGTAAGGTTTGAGAAGCTGGAAGGATGGGTAAGACCATATAAATAAATTGGAGCAACGAGTTAATGGATGCGATCATACCGGCACTAATGCCGGATCCCATCATAACTCCGTGATTAAGCGTGCTTGGGCGAGAGAAGTACTAGGATGGGTGCCCTCCTGGGAAGTCCTCGTGTTGAACCCCTTTTTTCGCCAAAATCCAGTTTTTTCCCGGTTTCATGCCAATTTTGAGGAGTGCGGGGCGCCGGGCGTACATCTCGAAATGATAAGCGGTTTGAATAAAAGATCACTTTGAAAACATGGGTCAGAGCGCAAAGTTATGAGCGTTGAAAAGAATCGGGGGGAAAGGTGTGAAGCTTAGGAAGGATGTGTAAGACCATATAAACAAATTGGAGCCGTGAGTTAATGGATGCGATCGTACCAGCACTAATGCACCGGATCCCATCAGAACTCCGCAGTTTAACGTGCTTGACGAGAGTAGTACTAGGATGGGTGACCTCTTGGGAAGTCCTCGTGTTGCACCCCTTTTTTTGCCAAAATCCAGTTTGTTTCCAGTTTCAAACCAAATTTTGAGGAGCGCGGGACGTCATGGCGTTGATCTCGAAAAGATAAGCGGTTTGAAAAAACCGATCCTAGCTTGTCTGTCCGGCGCGAGGTTATGAGCGTTGGAAGAATCGGGGAGGGGGTAAGGTGTGAAGAACCGGAAGGATGGGTAAGACCATATAAACAAATTGGAGCAGTGAGTTAATGGATGTGATCATACCAGCACTAATGCACCGGATCCCATCAGAACTCCGCAGTGAAGCGTGCTTGGGCGAGAGTAGTAATAGGATGTGTGACCTCCTGGGAAGTGCTCGTGTTGCACCCCTTTTTTCGCCAAAATCCATTTTTTCATGTTTCCTGCCAATTTTTGAGGAGCGCTGGACGCCACGACGAACATCTCGAAAAGATAAGCGGTTTGAAAAAAAAGATCACTGAAAATGGAGGTCCGAGCGCGAAGTTATGAGCGTTCAAAGAATCAGGGGTGAGTGGGGTAAGGTGTGAAGAACTGGAAGGATGGGTAAGACCATATAAACAAATAGGAGAAGTGAATTAATGAATGCCATCATACCAGCACTAATGCACCGGATCCCATCAGAACTACGCAGTTAAGCGTGCTTGGGGGAGAGTAGTACTAGGATGGGTGACCTTCTGGGAAGTTCTCGTGTTGCACCCCTGTTTTTGCCAAAATCCAGTTTTTTTCCATTTTC
The DNA here is from genome assembly GCA_947648045.1 of Beta corolliflora. Lineage (NCBI taxonomy): Eukaryota > Viridiplantae > Streptophyta > Magnoliopsida > Caryophyllales > Amaranthaceae > Beta > Beta corolliflora. Next base: position 365,354 of record CANSZD010002990.1, read on the forward strand.
AAACCAATTTTGGAGGAGCGCGGGACGGCATGGCGTAGATCTCAAAAAGATAAGTGGTTTGAAAAAACCGATCACTGAAAACGGCGGTCCGAGCGCGAAGTTATGAGCGTTCAAAGAATCGGGGGGGTAAGGTGTGAATAACAGGAAGGATGGGTAAGACCATATAAACAAATTGGAGCAGTGAGTTAATGGATGAGATCATACCAGCATTAATGCACCGGATCCCATCAGAACTCCGCAGTGAAGCGTGCTTTGGCGAGAGTTGTACTAGGATGGGTGACCTCTTGGGAAGTCCTCGTGTTACACCCCTTTTATCGCCAAAATCAAATTTTTTTCCGTTTCCAGTCAATTTTTGAGGAGCGCAGGACGCCTTGGCGCACATCTCGAAAAGATAAGCAGTTTGAAAAAAGATCAGAACGGAGTCGGCGCGAGGTTATGAGCGTTGAAAGAATCGGGGTGAGTGGGGTAAGGTGTGAAGAACTGGAAGGATGGGTAAGACCATATAAACAAATAGGAGCAGTGAGTTAATGGATGCCATCATACCAGCACTAATGCACCGGATCCCATCAGAACTCCGCAGTTTAGCGTACTTGACGGAGTAGTACTAGGATGGGTGACCTCCTGGGAAGTCCTCGTGTTGCACCCCTTTTTTTTGCCAAAATCCAGTTTGTTTCTAGTTTCAAACCAAATTTTGAGGAGCGCGGGACGTTATGGCGTAGATCTCGAAAAGATAAGCGGTTTGAAAAACCCGATCACTGAAAACGGCGGTCCAAGCGCGAAGTTTTGAGCGTTCAAAGAATCGGGGGGTAAGGTTTGAAGAACTGGAAGGATGGGTAAGACCATATAAACAAATTGGAGCAACGAGTTAATGGATGCGATCATACCAGCACTAATGCACCGGATCCCATCAGAACTCCGCAGTTAAGCGTGCTTGGGCGAGAGTAGTACTAGGATGGGTGCCCTCCTGGGAAGTCCTCGTGTTGAACCCCTTTTTTCGTCAAAATCCAGTTTTTTCACCTTTTCCAGCCTATTTTTGAGGAGCGCGGGATGCCACAGCGTAGATCTCGAAATGATAAGCGGTTTGAAAAAAACGATCAGCGGAAATCGGCGCGAAGTTATGAGCGTTAAGAATCGGGGAGTGGGGTAAGGTGTGAAGAACTGGAAGGATGGGTAAGCCCATATAAACAAATTGGAGCAGCGAGTTAATGGATGCGATCATGCCAGCACTAATGCACCGGATCCCATCACAGTTTAGCGTGCTTGGGCGAGAGTAGTACTAGGATGGGTGACCAACTGGGAAGTCCCCTTGTTGCACCCCTTTTTTCGCAAAAATTCTTTTTTTCCCCGTTTCCGGCCAATTATTGAGGAGCGCGGGGCGCCCACGGCGTACATCTCGAAAGGATAAGCGGATTGAAAAAAGATCTAGCGGAGTCGGCGCGAAGTTATGAGCGTTCAGAAGAATCGGGGAGTGGGGTAAGGTGTGAAAAGCTGGAAGGATGGGTAAGACCATATAAAAAAATTGGGCGATAAGTTAATGGATGCGATCATACCGGCACTAATGCGCCGGATCCCATCGGAACTCCGCGGTTAAGCGTGCTTGGGCGAGAGTAGTACTAGGATGGGTGACCTCCTGGGAAGTCCTTGTGTTGCACCCCTTTTTTCGCCAAAATCAATTTTTGAGGAGCGCGGGACACCACGACGTAGATCTAAAAAAGATAAGCGGTATGAAAAAAATATCATTGAAACGGAGTCAGAGCTCGAAGTTATGAGCGTTCAAAGAATCACGGGGAGTGCGGTAAGGTGTGAAGAAATGGATGGATAGGTCGAGACGATATAAACAAATTGGAGCGGTGAGTTAATGAATGCGATCATACTCGCACTAATGCCCGGATCCCATCGAACTCCGTAGTTAAGCGTGCTTGGGCGAAAGTAGTACTAGGATGGGTGAGCTCTGGGAAGTCCTCGTGTTGCACCGCTTTTTTTCGCCAAAATCCAGTTTTTTACCCGTTTCCACCCAATTTGTGAGGAGCACGGGATGCCACGGCGTAGATCTCGAAAAGAAAAGCGGTTTAAAAAAACGATCCTAGCGGAGGTCAGGCGCAAAGTTATGAGCGTTCGAAGAATCGGGGCGGTGGGGTAAGGTGTGGAAGCTGGAAGGATGGGTAAGACCATATAAACAAATTGGAGAAGTGAGCTAATGGATGCGATCATACTAGCACTAATGCACCGGATCCCATCAGAACTCTGCAGTTAAGCGTGCTTGGGCGAGAGTAGTACTAGGAAGGGTGACCTCTTGGGAAGTCCTCGTGTTGCACCCAATTTTTTCGCCAAAATCAATTTTTTTCACGTTTCCAGCCAATTTATGAGGAGCGCGGGACGCCATGGCGTACATCTCGAAAAGATAAGCGGTTTGAAAAAAAGATCAGAACGGAGTCGGCGCGAAGTTATGAGCGTTCAAAGAATCAGGGGGGAGTGGGGTAAGGTGTGAAGAACTGGAAGGATGGGTAAGACCATATAAAAAAATTGGAGCAGTGTGTTAATGTATGCGATCATACCAGCACTAACGCACCGGATCCCATAAGAACTCCGCAGTTAAGCGTGCTTGGGCGAGAGTAGTACTAGGATGGGTGACCTCCTGGAAAGTCCTCGTGTTGCACCCCTTTTTTCGCCAAAATCAAGTTTTTTTCCCAGTTTCCAGCCAATTTTTGAGGAGCGCGGGATGCCACGGCGTAGATCTCGAAAAGATAAGCCGTTTGAAAGAAACGATCACTGAAAATGGAAATCCAAGCGCGAAGTTATGAGCGTTTAAAGAATCAGGGGGGAGTGGGGGAAGGTGTGAAGAACTGGAAGGATGGGTAACACCATATAAAGAAATTGGAGCAGTGAGTCAATGGATGCGATCATACCAGCACTAATGCACCGGATCCCATCTGAACTCCGCAGTTAAGCGTGCTTGGGCGAGAGTAGTGCTAGGATGGGTGACTTCCTGGGAAGTGCTCGTGTTGCACCCCTTTTTTCGCCAAAATCCATTTTTTTCCAGTTTCCAGCCAATTTTAGTGGAGCGCGGGACGCCACGGCGTACATCTCGAAAAGATTAGCAGCTTGAAAAAAAAGATCAATGAAAATGGAGGTCCGAGCGCGAAGTTATGAGCGTTCAAAGAATCTAGGGGAGTGGGCTAAGGTTTGAAGAACTGGAAGGATGGGAAAGACCATATAAACAAATTGGAGCAACGAGTTAATGGATGCGATCATACCAGCACTAATGCACCGGATCCCATCAGAACCCGCTGTTCAGCGTAGTTGGGCGAGAGTAGTACTAGGATGGGTGACCTCCTGGGAAGTCGTCGTGTTGCACCAATTTTTCGACAAAATCTATTTTTCCCCGTTTCCAACCAATTTTGGGGAGCCGGGACTCCACGGCGTAGATCTCGAAAAGATAAGCGATTTGAAAAAAAGAGCAAGCGGTGGTCGGCGCAAAGTTATGAGCGTTTAAAGAATCGGGGAGTGGGGTAAGGTGTGAAGAACTGGAAGGATGGGTAAGACCATATAAACAAATTGGAGAAGTGAGTTAATGGATGCTATCGTACTAGCACTAATGCACCGGATCCCATAAGAACTCTGCAGTTAAGCGTGCTTTGGCGAGAGTAGTACTAGGAAGGGTGACCTCCTGGGAAGTCCTCGTGTTGCACCCCTTTTATCGCCAAAATCAATTTTTTTCGCGTTTCCAGCCTATTTATGAGGAGCGCGGGACGCCACGGCGTACATCTCGAAAAGATAAGCGGTTTGAAAAAAAGATCCAAGCGGATGTCAGCGCGAAGTTATGAGCGTTCAAAAGAATCGAGGTGAGTGGGGTAAGGTGTGAGAGCTGGAAGGATGGGTAAGACCATATAAACAAATTGGAGAAGTGAGTTAATGGATGCTATCATACTAGCACTAATGCACCGGATCCCATAAGAACTCTGCAGTTAAGCGTGCTTTGGCGAGAGTAGTACTAGGAAGGGTGATCTCCTGGGAAGTCCTCGTGTTGCACCCCTTTTTTCGCCAAAATCAATTTTTTCGCGTTTCCGGCCTATTTATGAGGAGCGCGGGACGCCCACGGCGTACATCTCGAAAAGCTAAGCGGTTTAAAAAAAAAAAAAAGATCACTTGAAAATGGAGAGTCGAGCGCGAAGTTATGAGCGTTCAAAAATCGGGGAGTGGGGTAAGGTGTAAAGAACTGGAAGGATGGGTAATACCATATAAACAAATTGGAGCAGTGAGTTAATGGATGCGATCATACTAGCACTAATGCACCGGATCCCATCAGAACTCCGCAGTTAAGCGTTCTTTGGCGAGAATAGTACTAGGATGGGTGACCTCCTAGGAAGTCCTCATGTTACACGCCTTTTTTCGCCAAAATCCATTTTTTTCCCGTTTCCTGCTAACTTTAGAGGAGCGCGGGACGCCACGGTGTACATCTCGAAAAGATAAGCGGTTTGAAAAAAAAGATCACTAAAAACGGAAGTCAGAGAGGCGAAGTTATGAGCGTTCAAAAATTAGGGGTGAGTGGGGTAAGGTGTGAGAAGCTGGATGGATGGGTAAGACCATATAAACAAATTGGAGCAGTGAGTTAATGGATGCGATCATACCAGCACTAATGCACCGGATCCTATCAGAACTCCGCAGCTAAGCGTGCTTGGGCGAGAGTAGTACTAGGATGGGTGACCTCCTGGGAAGTCCTCGTGTTGCACCCCTTTTTTCGCCAAAATCAATTTTCTCACGTTTCCAGCCAATTTTTGAGGAGCGCAGGTCGCCACGGCGTACATCTCGAAAAGATATGCGGTTTGAAAAAAAAGATCACAGCGGAGGTCGGCGCGAGGTTATGAGCGTTGAAAATTAGGGGTGAGTGGGGTAAGGTGTGAAGAAGCTGGAAGGATGGGTAAGACCATAGAAACAAATAGGAGCAGTGAGTTAATGGATGCGATCATACCAGCATTAATGCACCGGATCCCATCGGGAACTCTGCGATTAAGCGTGTTTGGGCGAGGGTAGTACTAGGATGGGGGACCTCTGGGAAGTCCTCGTGTTGCACCCATTTTTCGCCAAAATCCTGTTTTTTTCCCCGTTTCCAGCCAATTTTTGACAAGCGCGGGATGCCACGGCGTACATCTCGAAAAGATAAGCGGATTGAAAAAACGATCAGCAATCCGGCGCTAAGTTATGAGCGTTCAAAGAATCGGGGAGTGGGGTAAGGTGTGAAGAAGCTGGAAGGATGGGTAAGACCATATAAATAAATTGGAGTAGTGAGTTAATGGATGCGATCATACCAACACTAATGCACCGGATCCCATCGAGAACTCCGTGATTAATCGTGCTTGGGCGAGAGTAGTACTAGGATGGGTGACCTCTTAGGAAGTGCTCGTGTTGCACCCCTTTTTCGCCAAAATCCATTTTTCCCGTTTCCAATCAATTTTAGAGGAGCGCGGGACGCCATGGCGTACATCTCGAAAAGATAAGCGGTTTGAAAAAAAGATCTAGCGGAGTCGGCGCGAAGTTATGAGCGTTCAAAGGATCGGGGGAGTGGGGTAAGGTGTAAGAAGCTGGATGGATGGGTAATACCATATAAACAAATTGGAGCGAGGGAGTTAATGGATGCGATCATACCGGCACTAATGCACCGGATCCCATCGAACTCCGCGGTTAAGCGTTCTTTGGCGAGAATAGTACTAGGATGGGTGACCTCACGGGAAGTCCTCGTGTTGCCTTGGCTTTTTTGCCAAAATCCATTTTTTCCCGTTTCCAGCCAATTTTAGAGGAGCGCGGGATGCCACGGTGTACATCTCGAAAAGATAAGCGGTTTGAAAAAAGATCTGCAGCGGAGTACGAGGCGAAGTTATGAGCGTTCAAGGAATTAGGGGAGTGGGGTAAGGTGTGAAGAAGCTGGAAGGATGGGTAAGACCATATAAACAAATTGGAGCGGTGAGTTAATGGATGCGATCATACCGGCACTAATGCAGGATCCCATCGAACTCCGCGGTTAAGCGTGCTTGGGCGAGAGTAGTACTAGGATGGGTGACCTCTGGGAAGTGCTCGTGTTGCACCCATTTTTCGCCAAAATCCATTTTTCCCGTTTCCAATCAATTTTAGAGGAGCGCGGGACGCCATGGCGTACATCTCGAAAAGATAAGCGGTTTGAAAAAAAAGATCAGCGGAGGTCGGCGCGAAGTTATGAGCGTTCAAAGAATCAGGGGGGAGTGGGGTAAGGTTTGAAGAACTGGAAGGATGGGTAAGACCATATAAACAAATTGGAGCAGCGACTTAATAGATGCGATCATACCCGCACTAATTCACCGGATCCCATCAGAACTCTGCAGTTTAGCGTGCTTGGGCGAGAGTAGTACTAGGTTGGGTGACCTCCTGGGAAGTCCTCATGTTGCACCCCTTTTTTCGCCAAAATCTATTTTTCCCGATTCCGGCCAATTTTTGAGGAGCGCGGGGCGCCCACGGCGTACATCTCGAAAAGATAAGCGGTTTGAAAAAAGATCATGAACGGAGGTCGGCGCGAAGTTATGAGCGTTCGATGAATCGGGGTGAGTGGGGTAAGGTGTGAATAAGCTGGAAGAATGGGTAAGACCATATAAACAAATAGGAGCAGTGAGTTAATGGATGCGATCATACCAGCACTAATGCCGGATTTCATCGAACTCCCGTGATTAAGCGTGCTTGGGTGAGAGTAGTACTAGGATGGGTGACCTCCAGGGAAGTGCTCGTGTTGGACCCCTTTTTTCGCCAAAATCCATTTTTTCCCCGTTTCCAATCAATTTTAGAGGAGCGCGGGACGCCATGGCGTACATCTCGAAAAGATAAGCGGTTTGAAAAAAGATCAACTGAAGGTCGGCGCGAAGTTATGAGCGTTCAAAGGATGCGGGGAGTGGGGTAAGGTGTAAGAAGCTGGAAGGATGGGTAATACCATATAAACAAATTGGGCGGTGAGTTAATGGATGCGTCATACCGGCATTAATGCGCGGGATCCCATCGAGAACTCCGCGATTAAGCGTTCTTTGGCGAGAATAGTACGAGGATGGGTGACCTCTCGGGAAGTCCTCGTGTTGCACGGCTTTTTTGCCAAAATCCATTTTTTCCCGTTTCCGGCCAATTTTAGAGGAGCGCGGGATGCCACGGTGTACATCTCGAAAAGATAAGCGGTTTGAAAAAAAGATCACTAAAACGGAGGTACGGGAGCGAAGTTACGGCGTTCAAAAGTTAGGGGGAGTGGGGTAAGGTGTGAAGAAGCTGGAAGGATGGGTAAGACCATATAAACAAATTGGAGCGGTGAGTTAATGGATGCGATCATACCGGCACTAATGCACCGGATCCCATCGAGAACTCCGCGGCTAAGCGTGCTTGGGCGAGTAGTACTAGGATGGGTGACCTCCTTGGAAGTCCTCGTGTTGCACACCTTTTTTCGCCAAAATCTATTTTTCACGTTTCCAGCCAATTTTAGAGGAGCGCGGGATGCCACGGTGTACATCTCGAATGGATAAGCGGTTTGAAAAAAAGATCACTTGAAAATGGAGGTCGGGCGCGAAGTTATGAGCGTTCAAAATTAGGGGTGAGTGGGGTAAGGTGTGAAGAGCTGGAAGGATGGGTAAGACCATATAAACAAATAGGAGCGGTGAGTTAATGGATGCGATCATACCGGCACTAATGCGCGGATCCCATTAGAACTTCTGCGGTTAAGCGTGCTTGGGCGAGAGTAGTACTAGGATGGGTGACCTCTCGGGAAGTGCTCGTGTTGCACCACTTTTTTCGCCAAAATCCCCCTTTTTCCCGTTTCCGGCCAATTTTAGAGGAGCGCGGGGCGCCGCGGCGTACATCTCGAAAAGATATGCGGTTTAAAAAAAAAAGATAGCGCGGAGGTCGGCGCGAAGTTATGAGCGTTCAAGAATCGGGGAGTGGGGTAAGGTTTGAAGAAGCTGGAAGGATGGGTAAGACCATATAAACAAATTGGAGCGGCGCGAGTTAATGGATGCGATCATACCGCACTAATTCACTAGGATCCCATCGGGAATCTGCCGGTTTAGCGTGCTTGGGCGAGAGTAGTACTAGGTTGGGTGACCTCTCGGGAAGTCCTCATGTTGCACCCCTTTTTTCGCCAAAATCTATTTTTCCCGATTCCGGCCAATTTTGAGGAGCGCGGGGCGCACGGCGTACATCACGAAAAGATAAGCGGTTTGAAAAAAAGATCCTTGAAAATGGAGGTCGGGCGCGAGGTTATGAGCGTTCGATGAATCGAGGGTGAGTGGGGTAGGGTGTGAATAAGCTGGAAGAATGGGTAAGACCATATAAACAAATAGGAGCGATGTGAGTTAATGGATGCGATCATACCGGCACTAATGCCGGATTTAATCGGAACTCCGTGATTAAGCGTGCTTGGGTGAGAGTAGTACTAGGATGGGTTACCTCCGGGGAAGTGCTCGTGTTGCACCACTTTTTTCGCCAAAATCCCCTTTTTCCCCATTTCCGGCCAATTTTATAGGAGCGCGGGGCGCCCACGGCGTACATCTCGAAAAGATATGCGGTTTGAAAAAAGATCTTGAAGCGGAGGTCGGCGCGAAGTTATGAGCGTTGAAGAATCGGGGAGTGGGGTAAGGTTTGAAGAAGCTGGAAAGATGGGTAAGACCATATAAACAAATTGGAGCGGCGAGTTAATGGATGCGATCATACCAGCACTAATTCATCGGATCCTATCAAAACTCTGCGGTTTAGCGTGCTTGGGCGAGAGTAGTACTAGGATGGGTGACCTCCTGGGAAGTCCTCGTGTTGCACCCCTTTTTTCACCAAAATCTATTTTTCCCGTTTCCGGCCAATTTTAGAGGAGCGCGGGCGCCACGGCGTACATCTCGAAAAGATAAGCGGTTTGAAAAAAAGATCCTTAGCGGAGGTCGGCGCGAAGTTATAAGCGTTGAAGAATCGGGGTTAGTGGGGTAAGGTGTGAATAGCTGGAAGGATGGGTAAGACCATATAAACAAATAGGAGCGGTGAGTTAATGGATGCGATCATACCGGCACTAATGCACGGATTTCATCGAACTCCGCGATTAAGCGTGCTTGGGTGAGAGTAGTACTAGGATGGGTGACCTCCTGGGAAGTCCTCGTCTTTGCACCCTATTTTTGCCAAAATCCATTTTTTTCCCGTTTGAAAAAAAGATCTAAAGGAGGTGGGAGCGCGAAGTTATGAGCGTTCATAGAATTAGGGGGAAGTGGGGTAAGGTGTGAAGAACTGGAAGGATGGGTAAGACCATATAAATAAATTGGAGTAGTGAGTTAATGGATGTGATCATACCAACACTAATGCACCAGATCCCATCAGAACTCCGCAGTTAATCGTGCTTGGGCGAGAGTAGTACTAGGATGGGTGACCTCCTGGGAACTGCTCGTGTTGCACCCCTTTTTTCGCCAAAATCTATTTTTTCCCCTTTTCCAATCAATTTTAGAGGAGCGCGGGACGCCACGGCGTACATCTCGAAAAGATAAGCGGTTTGATATAAAAGATCACTGAAACGGAGGTCGGGCGTGAAGTTATGAGCGTTCAAAGAATCGGGGGAGTGGGGTAAGGTTTGAAGAAGCTGGAAGGATGGGTAAGACCATATAAACAAATTAGAGCGGCGAGTTAATGGATGCGATCATACCGGCACTAATGCCGGGATCCCATCAGAACTCTGCAGTTAAGCGTGCTTGGGCGAGAGTAGTACTAGGATGGGTGACCTCCAGGGAAGTGCTCGTGTTGCACCACTTTTTTCGCCAAAATCCCCTTTTTCCCCATTTCCAACCAATTTTAGAGGAGCGTGGGACGCCACGACGTACATCTCGAAAAGATATGCGGTTTGAAAAAAAGATCACGAAAACGGAGGTCAGAGCACGAAGTTATGAGCGTTCGAAGAATCGGGGGGAGTGGGGTAAGGTTTGAGAAGCTGGAAGGATGGGTAAGACCATATAAACAAATTGGAGCGGCGAGTTAATGGATGCGATCATACCAGCACTAATGCACCGGATCCCATCAGAACTCTGCAGTTTAGCGTCCTTGGGCGAGAGTAGTACTAGGATGGGTGACCTCCAGGGAAGTCCTCGTGTTGCACCCCTTTTTTCACCAAAATCTATTTTTTCCTCGTTTCCAGCAAATTTTAGAGGAGCGCGGGGCGCCCACGGCGTACATCTCGAAAAGATAAGCGGTTTGAAAAAAGATCACGAAGCGGAGGTCGGCGCGAAATTATGAGCGTTCGAAGAATCGGGGTGAGTGGGGTAAGGTGTGAGAAGCTGGAAGGATGGGCAAGACCATATAAACAAATAGGAGCGGTGAGTTAATGGATGCGATCATACCGGCACTAATGCACCGGATTTCATCGAGAACTCCCGCGATTAAGCGTGCTTGGGCGAGAGTAGTACTAGGATGGGTAACCTCTGGGAAGTCCTCGTCTTTGCACCCCTATTTTTGCCAAAATCCATTTTTTCCCGTTTCCGGCAAATTTTCGAGGAGTGCGGGGCGCCGCGGCTTAGATCTCGAAAAGATAAGCGGTTTTGAAAAAAAGATCAAAACGGAGGTGTGGCGCGAGGTTATGAGCGTTCATAGAATCGGGGAAGTGGGGTAAGGTGTGAAGAAGCTGGAAGGATGGGTAAGACCATATACACAAATTGGAGCGGTGAGTTAATGGATGCGATCATACCGGCACTAATGCAGGATCCCATAAGAACTCCGTTATTAGCGTGCTTGGGCGAGTGTTGCACCCCTTTTTTTGCCAAAATCCAGTTTTTTCCCGTTTCGGCCAATTTTGAGAAGTGCGGGGCGCCACGGCGTAGAATTCGAAAAGATAAGCGGTTTAAAAAGATCTGAACGGAGGTCGGCGCGAAGTTATGAGCGTTAAGGAATTTGGGGGAAGTGGGGTAAGGTGTGAGAAGCTGGAAGGATGGGTAAAACCATATAAAGAAATTGGGCGAGTGAGTTAATGGATGCAATCATACTAGCACTAATGCCGGATCCCATAAGAACTCCTTGATTAAGCGTGCTTGGGCGGAGTAGTACTAGGATGGGTGACCTCCGGGAAGTCCTCGTGTTGCACCCCTTTTTCGCCCAAATCCTATTTTTCTCCCGTTTCCGGCCAATTTTTGAGGAGCGCGGGGCGCCCACGGCGTACATCTCGAAAAGGTAAGCGGTTTTGAAAAAGATCAGCGGAGTCGGCGCGAGGTTATGAGCGTTCAAGAATCGAGGGGTTAGTGGGGTAAGGTGTGATTAACTGGAAGGATGGGTAAGACCATATAAACAAATAGGAGCAGTGAGTTAATGGATGCGATCATACCAGCACTAATGCACCGGATTTCATCAGAACTCCGCAGTTAAGCGTGCTTGGGTGAGAGTAGTACTAGGATGGGTGACCTCCGGGAAGTCCTCGTCTTTGCACCCGAATTTTTGCCAAAATCCATTTTTTCCCGTTTGAAAAAAGATCAAAACGGAGGTGTGGCGCGAAGTTATGAGCGTTCATAGAATCAGGGGGAAGTGGGGTAAGGTGTGAAGAACTGGAAGGATGGGTAAGACCATATAAATAAATTGGAGTAGTGAGTTAATGGATGTGATCATACCAACACTAATGCACCAGATCCCATCAGAACTCCGCAGTTAATCGTGCTTGGGCGAGAGTAGTACTAGGATGGGTGACCTCCTGGGAACTGCTCGTGTTGCACCCCTTTTTTCGCCAAAATCTATTTTTTCCCCGTTTCAAATCAATTTTAGAGGAGCTCGGGACGCCACGGCGTACATCTCGAAAAGATAAGCGGTTTGAAAAAAGATCAGCGGAGTCGGGCGCGAAGTTATGAGCGTTCAAAGAATCGGGGGAGTGGGGTAAGGTTTGAAGAAGCTGGAAGGATGGGTAAGACCATATAAACAAATTGGAGCAGCGAGTCAATGGATGCGATCATACCAGCACTAATGCGCCAGATCCCATCAGAACTCTACAGTTAAGCGTGCTTGGGCGAGAGTAGTACTAGGATGGGTTACCTCCAGGGAAGTGCTCGTGTTGCACCACTTTTTTCGCCAAAATCCCCTTTTTCCCCATTTCGAGCCAATTTTAGAGGAGCGTGGGACGCCAAGACGTACATCTCGAAAAGATATGCGGTTTGAAAAAAGATCATGAAAACGAAGGTCAGGCGCGAAGTTATGAGCGTTCGAGAATCGGGGAGTGGGGTAAGGTTTGAAGAGCTGGAAGGATGGGTAAGACCATATAAACAAATTGGAGCGGCGAGTTAATGGATGCGATCATACCGGCACTAATTCACGGATCCCATCAGAACTCTGCAGTTTAGCGTCCTTGGGCGAGAGTAGTACTAGGATGGGTGACCTCTAGGGAAGTCCTCGTGTTGCACCCCTTTTTTCACCAAAATCTAATTTTTCCCCGTTTCCAGCAAATTTTTGAGGAGCGCGGGACGCCACGGCGTACATCTCGAAAAGATAAGCGGTTTGAAAAAAAAAGATCAGCAGCGGAGGTCGGCGCGAAATTATGAGCGTTCAAAGAATCAGGGGTGAGTGGGGTAAGGTGTGAAAAACTGGAAGGATGGGCAAGACCATATAAACAAATAGGAGCAGTGAGTTAATGGATGCGATCATACCAGCATTAATGCACCGGATTTCATCAGAACTCCGCAGTTAAGCGTGCTTGGGCGAGAGTAGTACTAGGATGGGTAACCTCACGGGAAGTCCTCGTCTTTGCACCCCTATTTTGCCAAAATCCATTTTTTTCCCGTTTCCAGCAAATTTTCGAGGAGTGTGGGACGCCACGGCTTAGATCTCGAAAAGATAAGCGGTTTGAAAAAAGATCAGGAACGGAGGTGTGGCGCGAAGTTATGAGCGTTCATGGAATCGGGGAAGTGGGGTAAGGTGTGAGAGCTGGAAGGATGGGTAAGACCATATACACAAATTGGAGCAGTGAGTTAATGGATGCGATCATACCAGCACTAATGCACCGGATCCCATAAGAACTCCGCTGTTAAGCGTGTTTGGGCGAGTGTTGCACCCCTTTTTTTTGCCAAAATCCAGCTTTTTTCCCGTTTCCAGCCAATTTTTGAGAAGTGCGGGACGCCACGGCGTAGAACTCGAAAAGATAAGCAGTTTAAAAAAGATCAGCGAAACGGAGGTCGGCGGCGAAGTTATGAGCGTTGAAAGAATCAGGGGAAGTGGGGTAAGGTGTGAGAAGCTGGAAGGATGGGTAAAACCATATAAAGAAATTGGGCGAGTGAGTTAATGGATGCAATCATACTAGCACTAATGCAGGATCCCATAAGAACTCCTTGATTAAGCGTGCTTGGGCGAGAGTAGTACTAGGATGGGTGACCTCTCGGGAAGTCCTCGTGTTGCACCCCTTTTTTCGCCCAAATCCTATTTTTTCTCCCGTTTCCAGCCAATTTTTGAGGAGCGCGGGACGCCACGGCGTACATCTCGAAAAGATAAGCGGTTTGAAAAAAGATCCTGAAACGGAGGTCCGTCGCGAAGTTATGAGCGTTGAAGAATCGGGGGTTAGTGGGGTAAGGTGTGAAGAAGCTGGAAGGATGGGTAAAACCATATAAAGAAATTGGAGCGGTGAGTTAATGGAAGCGATCATACCGGCACTAATGCCGGATTTCCTAGGAACTCCGTGATTAAGCGTGCTTGGGTGAGAGTAGTACTAGGATGGGTGACCTCGCAGGAAGTCCTCGTCTTTGCACCTTTATTTTTGCCAAAATCCATTTTTTTCCCGTTTGAAAAAAGATCTTAGCGGAGGTGTGGCGCGAAGTTATGAGCGTTCATAGAATCGGGGGAAGTGGGGTAAGGTGTGAAGCTGGAAGGATGGGTAAGACCATATACACAAATTGGGCGGTGAGTTAATGGATGCGATCATACCGGCACTAATGCACGGGATCCCATAAGAACTCCATTGTTAAGCGTGCTTGGCGAGTGTTGCACCCTTTTTTTGCCAAAATCCGGTTTTTCCCGTTTCCGGCCAATTTTTGAGAAGTGCGGGGCCCCACGGCGTAGAACTCGAAAAAGATAAGCGGTTTAAAAAGATCAGAACGGAGGTCGGCGCGAGGTTATGAGCGTTGAAAGAATGCGGGGAAGTGGGGTAAGGTGTGAAGAGCTGGAAGGATGGGTAAAACCATATAAAGAAATTGGAGCGAGTGAGTTAATGGAAGCAATCATACTAGCACTAATGCTAGGATCCCATAAGAACTCCGTAGTTAAGCGTGCTTGGGTGAGAGTAGTACTAGGATGGGTGACCTCACGGGAAGTCCTCGTGTTGCACCCCTTTTTCGCCAAAATCCTATTTTTTCTCCCGTTTTCGGCCAATTTTGAGGAGCGCGGGATGCCACGGCGTAGATCTCGAAAAGATAAGCGGATTGAAAAAAAAGGATCACTTGAAAATGGAAATCAGAGTGCTAAGTTATGAGCGTTCAAAGAATCGGGGGAGTGGGGTAAGGTGTGAAGAGCTGGAAGGATGGGTAAGACCATATAAATAAATTGGAGTAGTGAGTTAATGGATGCGATCATACCAACACTAATGCACCGAGATCCCATCGGAACTCCGTGATTAATTGTGCTTGGGCGAGAGTAGTACTAGGATGGGTAACCTCTGGGAAGTGCTCGTGTTGCACCCCTTTTTCGCCAAAATCCATTTTTCCCGTTTCCAATCAATTTTAGAGGAGCGCGGGACGCCCACGGCGTACATCTCGAAAAAGATAAGCGGTTTGAAAAAAAGATCTTGAAAGCGGAGGTCAGGCGCGAAGTTATGAGGGTTCGAAGAATTAGGGGAGTGGGGTAAGGTTTGAAGAAGCTGGAAGGATGGGTAAGACCATATAAACAAATTGGAGGGCGAGTTAATGGATGCGATCATACCGGCATTAATGCCCGGGATCCCATCGAGAACTCTGCAATTTAGCGTGCTTGGCGAGAGTAGTACTAGGATGGGTGACCTCCGGGAAGTCCTCGTGTTGCACACCTTTTTCGCCAAAATCCATTTTTACCCCTTTCCGGCCAATTTTTGAGGAGCGCGGCACGCCACGGCGTACATCTCGAAAAGATAAGGGGTTTGAATAAAAAGATCACCGAAGCGGAGGTCAGCGCGAGGTTATGAGCATTCAAAGAATTAGGGGTGAGTGGGGTAAGGTGTGAAGAAGCTGGAAGGATGGGTAAGACCATATAAACAAATAGGAGAAGTGAGTTAATGGATGCGATCATACCGGCACTAATGCTCGGATTTCATCGAACTCCGTAGTTAAGCGTGCTTGGGCGAGAGTAGTACTAGGATGGGTGACCTCTGGAAAGTCCTCGTCTTTGCACCCCTATTTTTGCCAAAATCCAATTTTTTTTCCCGTTTCGGCAAATTTTCAGGAGTGCGGGGCGCCACGGCTTAGATCTCAAAAAGATAAGCGGTTTTGAAAAAAAGCGATCAATGAAACGAAGATGTGAGCGCGATGTTATGAGCGTTCAAAGAATCGGGGGAAGTGGGGTAAGGTGTGAAGGCTGGAAGGATGGGTAAGACCATATACACAAATTAGAGTAGTGAGTTAATGGATGCGATCATACTAGCCAATGCCCGGATCCCATAAGAACTCCCTTTGTTAAGCGTGGTTGGGCGAGTGTTGCACCCTTTTTTTGCCAAAATCCAGTTTTTTCCCGTTTCCGGCCAATTTTGAGAAGTGCGGGGCGCCACGGCGTAGATCTCGAAAAGCTAAGCGGTTTTAAAAAAAGATCACGAGCGGAGGTCGGCGCGAAGTTATGAGCGTTCAAAAATCGGGGGAAGTGGGTTATGGTGTGAAGAAGCTGGAAGGATGGGTAAAACCATATAAAGAAATTGGAGCAGTGAGTTAATGGATGCAATCATACTAGCACTAATGCCGGATCCCATAAGAACTCCGTGATTAAGCGTGCTTGGGCGAGAGTAGTACTAGGATGGGTGACCTCTGGGAAGTCCTCGTGTTGCACACCTTTTTTCGCCAAAATCCTGTTTTTCCCCGTTTCCCAACCAATTTTTGAGGAGCGCGGGGGCGCCACGGCGTACATCTCGAAAAGATAAGCGGATTGAAAAAAACGATCACTGAAAATGGAAATCCGAGCGCAAAGTTATGAGCGTTCAAAGAATCAGGGGGGAGTGGGGTAAGGTGTGAAGAACTGGAAGGATGGTTAAGACCATATAAATAAATTGGAGTAGTGAGTTAATGGATGCGATCATACCAACACTAATGCACCGAATCCCATCGAACTCCGTGATTAATCGTGCTTGGGCGAGAGTAGTACTAGGATGGGTGACCTCCTGGGAAGTTCTCGTGTTGCACCCCTTTTTTCGCCAAAATCCATTTTTTCCCGTTTCCAATCAATTTTTGAGGAGCGCGGGGCCCACGACGTACATCTCGAAAAGATAAGCGGTTTTGAAAACAAAGATCCTTGAAAGCGGAGGTCCGGCGCGAAGTTATGAGCGTTGAAAGAATCGGGGGAGTGGGGTAAGGTTTGAAGAACTGGAAGGATGGGTAAGACTATATAAACAAGCGAGTTAATGGATGCGATCATACCAGCACTAATTCACCGGATCCCATCAGAACTCTGCTGTTTAGCGTGCTAGGGCGAGAGTAGTACTAGGATGGGTGACATCCTGGGAAGTCCTTGTGTTGCACCCCTTTTTTCACCAAAATCTATTTTTTCCACGTTTCCAACCATTTTTGAGGAGCGCGGGGCGCCGCGGCTTACATCTCGAAAAGATAAGCGGTTTGAAAAAAGATCATTGAAACGGAGGTCGGCGTGATGTTATGAGCGTTCGATGAATCGGGGGTGAGTGGGGTAAGGTGTGAATAAGCTGGAAGGATGGGTAAGACCATATAAACAAATAGGAGCGGTGAGTTAATGGATGCGATCATACCGGCACTAATGCCCGGATTTCATCGAGAACTTCCGTGATTAAGCGTGCTTGGGTGAGAGTAGTACTAGGATGGGTGACCTCCGGGAAGTCCTCGTCTTTGCACCCCTATTTTTGGCAAAATCCATTTTTTTCCCGTTTCCGGCTAATTTTCGAGGAATGCGGGGCGCCGCGGCTTAGATCTCGAAAAGATAAGCGGTTTTGAAAAAAAAAGATCGGTGAAACGGAGGTGTGTGCGCGAGGTTATGAGCGTTCATAGAATCGGGGGAAGTGGGGTAAGGTTTGAAGAAGCTGGAAGGATGGGTAAGACCATATAAATAAATTGGAGCGGCGAGTTAATGGATGCGATCATACCAGCACTAATGTACCGGATCCCATCAGAACTCTGCAATTTAGCGTGCTTGGGCGAGAGTAGTACTAGGATGGGTGACCTCCTGGGAACTGCTCGTGTTGCACCCCTTTTTTCGTCAAAATCTATTTTTCCCGTTTCCAATCAATTTTAGAGGAGCGCGGGGCGCCGCGGCGTACATCTCGAAAAGATAAGCGGTTTGAAAAAAGATCTGAAAGCGGAGGTCGGCGTGAAGTTATGAGCGTTCGAAGAATCGGGGGAGTGGGGTAAGGTTTGAAGAAGCTGGAAGGATGGGTAAGACCATATAAACAAATTGGAGCGGCGAGTTAATGGATGCGATCATACCGGCACTAATGCACGGATCCCATCAGAACTCTGCAGTTAAGCGTGCTTGGGCGAGAGTAGTACTAGGATGGGTGACCTCCAGGGAAGTGCTCGTGTTGCACCACTTTTTTCGCCAAAATCCCCTTTTTCCCCATTTCCAGCCAATTTTAGAGGAGCGCGGGGCGCCACGGCGTACATCTCGAAAAGATATGCGGTTTGAAAAAAAGATCACGAAGCGGAGGTCCCGGCGCGAAGTTATGAGCGTTCGGAGAATCGGGGGAGTGGGGTAAGGTTTGAAGAAGCTGGAAGGATGGGTAAGACCATATAAACAAATTGGAGCAGCGAGTTAATGGATGCGATCATACCAGCACTAATTCACCGGATCCCATCAGAATTCTGCAGTTTAGCGTGGTTGGGCGAGAGTAGTACTAAGATCACTGAAAACGGAGGTGTGAGCGCGAAGTTATGAGCGTTCATAGAATCAGGGGGAAGTGGGGTAAGGTGTGAAGAACTGGAAGGATGGGTAAGACCATATAAATAAATTGGAGTAGTGAGTTAATGGATGTGATCATACCAACACTAATGCACCGGATCCCATCGAGAACTCCGTGATTAATCGTGCTTGGGCGAGAGTAGTACTAGGATGGGTGACCTCCTGGGAACTGCTCGTGTTGCACCCCTTTTTTCGCCAAAATCTATTTTTTCCCCTTTTCCAATCAATTTTAGAGGAGCGCGGGACGCGACGGCGTACATCTCGAAAAGATAAGCGGTTTGAAAAAAAGATCAAACGGAGGTCGGCGTGAAGTTATGAGCGTTCAATGAATCAGGGGTGAGTGAGGTAAGGTGTGAATAACTGGAAGGATGGGTAAGACCATATAAACAAATAGGAGCAGTGAGTTAATGGATGCGATCATACCGGCACTAATGCACGGATTTCATCGGAACTCCGCGATTAAGCGTGCTTGGGTGAGAGTAGTACTAGGATGGGTGACCTCTGGGAAGTCCTCGTCTTTGCACCCCTATTTTTGCCAAAATCCATTTTTTCCCGTTTCTAGCTAATTTTCGAGGAATGCGGGATGCCACGGCTTAGATCTCGAAAAGATAAGCGGTTTGAAAAAAAGATCCGAAGCGGAGGTGTGGCGCGAAGTTATGAGCGTTCATAGAATCAGGGGGAAGTGGGGTAAGGTGTGAAGAACTGGAAGGATGGGTAAGACCATATAAATAAATTGGAGTAGTGAGTTAATGGATGCGATCATACCAGCACTAATGCACCGGATCCCATCGAACTCCGCGATTAAGCGTGCTTGGGCGAGAGTAGTACTAGGATGGGTGACCTCCGGGAAGTCCTCGTGTTGCACCCCTTTTTTCGCCCAAATCCTATTTTTCTCCCGTTTCCATCCAATTTTGAGGAGCGCGGGGCGCCCACGGCGTACATCTCGAAAAGATAAGCGGTTTGAAAAAAAGATCCCTTGAAAATGGAGGTCCGGGCGCGAAATTATGAGCGTTCAAAGAATCAGGGGTGAGTGGGGTAAGGTGTGAAGAACTGGAAGGATGGGCAAAACCATATAAACAAATAGGAGCAGTGAGTTAATGGATGCGATCATACCAGCACTAATGCCCGGATTTCATCGGAACTCCGCGATTAAGCGTGCTTGGGCGAGAGTAGTACTAGGATGGGTAACCTCACGGGAAGTCCTCGTCTTTGCACCCTATTTTTGCCAAAATCCATTTTTTTTCCCGTTTCCAGCAAATTTTCGAGGAGTGCGGGACGCCACGGCTTAGATCTCGAAAAGATAAGCGGTTTGAAAAAAAAGATCACTGAAAACGGAGGTGTGAGCGTTCATAGAATCAGGGGGAAGTGGGGTAAGGTGTGAAGAACTGGAAGGATGGGTAAGACCATATACACAAATTAGAGCAGTGAGTTAATGGATGCGATCATACCAGCACTAATGCACCGGATCCCATAAGAACTCCGCTGTTAAGCGTGCTTGGGCGAGTGTTGCACCCCTTTTTTTTGCCAAAATCCAGTTTTTTCCGTTTCCCGCCATTTTTGAGAAGTGCGGGGCGCCACGGCGTAGAACTCGAAAAGATAAGCGGTTTAAAAAAAGATCTGAACGGAGGTCGGCGTGAAGTTATGAGCGTTCGAAGAATCGGGGAGTGGGGTAAGGTTTGAAGAACTGGAAGGATGGGTAAGACCATATAAACAAATTGGAGCAGCGAGTTAATGGATGCGATCATACCAGCACTAATTCACCGGATCCCATCAGAACTCTGCAGTTTAGCGTCCTTGGGCGAGAGTAGTACTAGGATGGGTGACCTCTAGGGAAGTCCTCGTGTTGCACCCCTTTTTTCACCAAAATCTATTTTTTCCCCGTTTCCAGCAAATTTTTGAGGAGCGCGGGACGCCACGGCGTACATCTCGAAAAGATAAGCGGTTTGAAAAAAAGATCACTGAAAATGGAGGTCCGAGCGCGAAATTATGAGCGTTCAAAGAATCAGGGGTGAGTGGGGTAAGGTGTGAAGAACTGGAAGGATGGGCAAAACCATATAAACAAATAGGAGCAGTGAGTTAATGGATGCGATCATACCAGCACTAATGCACCGGATTTCATCAGAACTCCGCAGTTAAGCGTGCTTGGGCGAGAGTAGTACTAGGATGGGTAACCTCCTGGGAAGTCCTCGTGTTGCACCCCTATTTTTGCCAAAATCCATTTTTTTCCCGTTTCCAGCAAATTTTCGAGCGGTGCGGGGCCGCGCGGCTTAGATCTCGAAAAGATAAGCGGTTTGAAAAAAGATCACTAGCGGAGGTGTGAGCGTTCATAGAATCAGGGGGAAGTGGGGTAAGGTGTGAAGAACTGGAAGGATGGGTAAGACCATATACACAAATTGGAGCAGTGAGTTAATGGATGCGATCATACCAGCACTAATGCACCGGATCCCATAAGAACTCCGCTGTTAAGCGTGCTTGGGCGAGTGTTGCACCCCTTTTTTTGCCAAAATCCAGTTTTTTCCGTTTCCAGCCATTTTTTGAGAAGTGCGGGACGCCACGGCGTAGAACTCGAAAAGATAAGCAGTTTAAAAAAGATCAGCACGGAGGTCGGCGCGAAGTTATGAGCGTTGAAAAGAATCGGGGGAAGTGGGGTAAGGTGTGGAAGCTGGAAGGATGGGTAAAACCATATAAAGAAATTGGAGCAGTGAGTTAATGGATGCAATCATACTAGCACTAATGCACCGGATCCCATAAGAACTCCGCAGTTAAGCGTGCTTGGGCGAGAGTAGTACTAGGATGGGTGACCTCCTGGGAAGTCCTCGTGTTGCACCCCTTTTTTCGCCCAAATCCTATTTTTTCTCCCGTTTCCAGCCAATTTTTGAGGAGCGCAGGACGCCACGGCGTACATCTCGAAAAGATAAGCGGTTTTGAAAAAAAAGATCAGAACGGAGGTCGAGTGCGAAGTTATGAGCGTTCAAATAATCAGGGGTTAGTGGGGTAAGGTGTGATTAACTGGAAGGATGGGTAAGACCATAGAAACAAATGGGAGCAGTGAGTTAATGGATGCGATCATACCAGCACTAATGCACCGGATTTCATCAGAACTCCGCAGTTAAGCGTGCTTGGGTGAGATTAGTACTAGGATGGGTGACCTCGCGGGAAGTCCTCGTCTTTGCCCCTTATTTTTGCCAAAATCCATTTTTTTCCCGTTTGAAAAAAAAGATCAACGGAGGTGTGGCGCGAAGTTATGAGCGTTCATAGAATCGGGGAAGTGGGGTAAGGTGTGAAGAAGCTGGAAGGATGGGTAAAACCATATAAAGAAATTGGAGCGATGAGTTAATGGAAGCAATCATACTAGCACTAATGCTTAGGATCCCATAAGAACTCCCGTGATTAAGCGTGCTTGGGCGAGAGTAGTACTAGGATGGGTGACCTCCTGGGAAGTCCTCGTGTTGCACCCCTTTTTTCGCCAAAATCCTATTTTTTCTCCCTTTTCCAGCCAATTTTTGAGGAGCACAGGATGCCACGGCGTAGATCTCGAAAAGATAAGCGGATTGAAAAAAACGATCACTGAAAATGGAAATCCGAGCGCTAAGTTATGAGCGTTCAAAGAATCAGGGGGGAGTGGGGTAAGGTGTGAAGAACTGGAAGGATGGGTAAGACCATATAAATAAATTGGAGTAGTGAGTTAATGGATGCGATCATACCAACACTAATGCACCAGATTCCATCAGAACTCCGCAGTTAATCGTGCTTGGGCGAGAGTAGTACTAGGATGGGTGACCTCCTGGGAAGTGCTCGTGTTACACCCCTTTTTTCGCCAAAATCCATTTTTTACCTGTTTCCAATCAATTTTAGAGGAGCGCGGGACGCCACGACGTACATCTCGAAAAGATAAGCGGTTTGAAAAAAAAGATCACTGAGCGGAGGTCGGGCGCGAAGTTATGAGGGTTCGAAGAATTAGGGGAGTGGGGTAAGGTTTGAAGAACTGGAAGGATGGGTAAGACCATATAAACAAATTGGAGCAGCGAGTTAATGGATGCGATCATACCAGCACTAATGCACCGGATCCCATCAGAACTCTGCAATTTAGCGTGCTTGGCGAGAGTAGTACTAGGATGGGTGACCTCGTGGGAAGTCCTCGTGTTGCACACCTTTTTTCGCCAAAATCCATTTTTACCCCTTTCCAGCCAATTTTTGAGGAGCGCGGCACGCCACGGCGTACATCTCGAAAATATAAGCGGTTTGAATAAAAAGATCACCGAGCGGAGGTCAAGCGCGAAGTTATGAGCATTCAAAGAATTAGGGGTGAGTGGGGTAAGGTGTGAAGAACTGGAAGGATGGGTAAGACCATATAAACAAATAGGAGAAGTGAGTTAATGGATGCGATCATACCGGCACTAATGCCGGATTTCATCGGAACTCCGTAGTTAAGCGTGCTTGGGCGAGAGTAGTACTAGGATGGGTGACCTCCTGGAAAGTCCTCGTGCTGCACCCCTATTTTTGCCAAAATCTAATTTTTTTCCCGTTTCCAGCAAATTTTCGAGGAGTGCGGGACGCCACGGCTTAGATCTCAAAAAGATAAGCGGTTTGAAAAAAAAAGATCAATGAAAACGGAGATGTGAGCGCGATGTAATGAGCGTTCAAAGAATCAGGGGGAAGTGGGGTAAGGTGTGAAGAACTGGAAGGATGGGTAAGACCATATACACAAATTGGAATAGTGAGTTAATGGATGCGATCATACCAGCACTAATGCACCGGATCCCATAAGAACTCCACTGTTAAGCGTGGTTGGGCGAGTGTTGCACCCCTTTTTTTTGCCAAAATCCAGTTTTTTCCCGTTTCCAGCCAATTTTTGAGAAGTGCGGGACGCCACGGCGTAGATCTCGAAAAGATAAGCAGTTTAAAAAAGATCAAGCGGAGGTCGGCGCGAAGTTATGAGCGTTCAAAAAATCGGGGAAGTGGGGTAAGGTGTGAAGAAGCTGGAAGGATGGGTAAAACCATATAAAGAAATTGGAGCGATGAGTTAATGGATGCAATCATACTAGCACTAATGCGCGGATCCCATATGAACTCCGCGATTAAGCGTGCTTGGGCGAAGTAGTACTAGGATGGGTGACCTCTGGGAAGTCCTCGTGTTGCACCCCTTTTTTCGCCAAAATCCTGTTTTTTCCCCCGTTCCCAGCCAATTTTTGAGGAGCACGGGATGCCACGGCGTAGATCTCGAAAAGATAAGCGGATTGAAAAAAACGATCACTGAAAATGGAAATCCGAGCGCAAAGTTATGAGCGTTCAAAGAATCAGGGGGGGTGGGGTAAGATGTGAAGAACTGGAAGGATGGGTAAGACCATATAAATAAATTGGAGTAGTGAGTTAATGGATGAGATCATACTAACACTAATGCACCAGATCCCATTAGAACTCCGCAGTTAATCGTGCTTGGGCGAGAGTAGTACTAGGATGGGTGTCCTCACAGGAAGTGCTCGTGTTGCACCCCTTTTTTTCGCCAAAATCCATTTTTTCCCGTTTCCAATCAATTTTAGAGGATCGCGGGATGCCACGGCGTACATCTCGAAAAAGATAAGCGGTTTTGAAAAAAGATCACTGAACGGAGTTCAGGCGCGAGGTTATGAGGGTTCGAAGAATCGGGGGAGTGGGGTAAGGTTTGAAGAACTGGAAGGATGGGTAAGACCATATAAACAAATTGGAGCAGCGAGTTAATGGATGCGATCATACCAGCACTAATGTACCGGATCCCATCAGAACTCTGCAATTTAGCGTGCTTGGGCGAGAGTAGTACTAGGATGGGTGACCTCCTGGGAAGTCCTCGTGTTGCACACCTTTTTTCGCCAAAATCCATTTTTACCCCTTTCCAGCCAATTTTTGAGGAGCGCGGGACGCCACGGCGTACATCTCGGAAAGATAAGCGGTTTGAAAAAAGATCAAGCGGAGGTCGGCGCGAATTTATGAGCGTTCGAAAATACGGGGAAGTGGGGTAAGGTGTGAAGAACTGGAAGGATGGGTAAAACCATATAAAGAAATTGGAGCAGGGAGTTAATGGATGCAATCATACTAGCACTAATGCACCGGATCCCATAAGAACTCCGCAGTTAAGCGTGCTTGGGCGAGAGTAGTACTAGGATGGGTGACCTCCTGGGAAGTCCTTGTGTTGCACCCTTTTTTTCGCCAAAATCCTGTTTTTTCCCCCGTTTCCAGCCAATTTTGAGGAGCGCGGGGCGCCCACGGCGTACATATCGAAAAGCTAAGCGGTTTGAAAAAAAAGATCAGCGGAGGTCGGCGCGAAGTTATGAGCGTTCAAAGAATCGGGGGGTAGTGGGGTAAGGTTTGAAGAAGCTGGAAGGATGGGTAAGACCATATAAACAAATTGGAGCGGCGAGTTAATGGATGCGATCATACCGGCACTAATGCACCGGATCCCGTCAGAACTCTGCAGTTAAGCGTGCTTGGGCGAGAGTAGTACTAGGATGGGTGACCTCCTGGGAAGTGCTCGTGTTGCACCACTTTTTTCGCCAAAATCCCCTTTTTCCCCATTTCCAGCCAATTTTAGAGGAGCACGGGACGCCACGACGTACATCTCGAAAAGATATGCGGTTTGAAAAAAAAGATCACTGAAAACGGAGGTCCGAGCGCGAAGTTATGAGCGTTCAAAGAATCAGGGGGGAGTGGGGTTAGGTTTGAAGAACTGGAAGGATGGGTAAGACCATATAAACAAATTGGAGCAGCGAGTTAATGGATGCGATCATACCAGCACTAATCCACCGGATCCCATCAGAACTCTGCAGTTTAGCGTCCTTGGGCGAGAGTAGTACTAGGATGGGTGACCTCCAGGGAAGTCCTCGTGTTGCACCGCTTTTTTCACCAAAATCTATTTTTTCCCCGTTTCAAGCAAATTTTGGAGGAGCGCGGGACGCCACGGCGTACATCTCGAAAAGATAAGCGGTTTGAAAAAAAAGATCACTGAAAACGGAGGTCCGAGCGCGAAATTAAGATGATTCAAAGAATCAGGGGTGAGTGGGGTAAGGTGTGAAGAACTGGAAGGATGGGCAAGACCATATAAACAAATAGGAGCAGTGAGTTAATGGAAGCGATCATACCAGCACTAATGCCGGATTTCATGGAACTCCGTGATTAAGCGTGCTTGGGCGAAAGTAGTACTAGGATGGGTAACCTCACGGGAAGTCCTCGTCTTTGCACCCCTTTTTTTGCCAAAATCCATTTTTTCCCGTTTCCAGCAAATTTTCGAGGAGTGCGGGATGCCACGGCTTAGATCTCGAAAAGATAAGCGGTTTGAAAAAAAAGATCACTGAAAATGGAGGTGTGAGCGCGAAGTTATGAGCGTTCATAGAATCAGGGGGAAGTGGGGTAAGGTGTGAAGAACTGGAAGGATGGGTAAGACCATATACACAAATTGGAGCAGTGAGTTAATGGATGCGATCATACCAGCACTAATGCACCGGATCCCATAAGAACTTTACTGTTAAGCGTGCTTGGGCGAGTGTTGCATCCCTTTTTTTTGCCAAAATCCTGTTTTTTTCCCTTTTCCAGCCAATTTTTGAGAAGTGCGGGACGCCACGGCGTAGATCTCGAAAAGATAAGCAGTTTAAAAAAGATCACGACGCAGTCGGCGCGAAGTTATGAGCGTTCAAAGAATCCGGGGAAGTGGTGTAAGGTGTGAAGAACTGGAAGGATGGGTACAACCATATAAAGAAATTGGAGTAGAGAGTTAATGGATGCAATCATACTAGCACTAAAGCACCGGATCCCATAAGAACTCCGCAGTTAAGCGTGCTTGGGCGAGAGTAGTACTAGGATGGGTGACCTCCTGGGAAGTCCTCGTGTTGCACCCCTTTTTTCGCCAAAATCCTGTTTTTTCCCCCGTTTCCAGCCAATTTTTGAGGAGCGCGGGATGCCACGGCGTAGATCTCGAAAAGATAAGCGGATTGAAAAAAACGATCACTGAAAATGGAAATCCGAGCGCTAAGTTATGAGCGTTCAAAGAATCAGGGGGGGGAGTGGGGTAAGATGTGAAGAACTGGAAGGATGGGTAAGACCATATAAATAAATTGGAGTAGTGAGTTAATGGATGCGATCATACCAACACTAATGCACCAGATACCATCAGAACTCCGCAGTTAATCGTGCTTGGGTGAGAGTAGTACTAGGATGGGTGACCTCCTGGGAAGTGCTCGTGTTGCACCCCTTTTTTCGCCAAAATCCATTTTTTCCCCGTTTCCAATCAATTTTAGAGGAGCGCGGGACTCCACGGCGTACATCTCGAAAAGATAAACGGTTTGAAAAAAAAGATCATGAACGGAGGTCGGCGCGAAGTTATGAGGGTTCAAAGAATCAGGGGGGAGTGGGGTAAGGTTTGAAGAACTGGAAGGATGGGTAAGACCTTATAAACAAATTGGAGCAGCGAGTTAATGGATGCGATCATACCAGCACTAATGTACCGGATCCCATCAGAACTCAGCGATTTAGCGTGCTTGGGCGAGAATAGTACTAGGATGGGTGACCTCCTGGGAAGTCCTCGTGTTGCACACCTTTTTTCGCCAAAATCCATTTTTACCCCTTTCCAGCCAATTTTTGAGGAGCGCGGGACGCCACGACGTACATCTCGAAAAGATAAGCGGTTTGAATAAAAAGATCACCGAAAACGGAGGTCCAAGCGCGAAGTTATAAGCATTCAAAGAATTAGGGGTGAGTGAGGTAAGGTGTGAAGAACTCGAAGGATGGGTAAGACCATATAAACAAATAGGAGAAGTGAGTTAATGGATGCGATCATACCAGCACTAATGCACCGGATTTCACCAAAACTCCGTAGTTAAGCGTGCTTGGGCGAGAGTAGTACTAGGATGGGTGACCTCCTGGGAAGTCCTCGTGCTGCACCCCTATTTTTGCCAAAATCCAATTTTTATGCCGTTTCCAGCAAATTTTCGAGGTGTGCGGGACGCCACGGCTTGGATCTCGAAAAGATAAGCGGTTTGAAAAAAAAGATCAATGAAAACGTAGATGTGAGCGCGAAGTTATGAGCGTTCGAGAATCGGGGAAGTGGGGTAAGGTGTGAAGAACTGGAAGGATGGGTAAGACCATATACACAAATTGGAGTAGTGAGTTAATGGATGCGATCATATCAGCACTAATGCACCGGATCCCATAAGAACTCCGCAGTTAAGCGTGCTTGGGCGAGTGTTGCACCCCTTTTATTGATAAAATCCAGTTTTTTCCCGTTTCCAACCAATTTTTGAGAAGTACGGGACGACACGGCGTAGATCTCGAAAAGATAAGCAGTTTAAAAAAAGATCTAAACGGAGGTCGAGCGCGCAAAGTTATGAGCGTTCAAAGAATCTGGGGAAAGTGGGGTAAGGTGTGAAGAACAGGAAGGATGGGTAAAACCATATAAAGAAACTGGAGCAGTGAGTTAATGGATGCAGTCATACTAGCACTAATTCACCGGATCCCATAAGAACTCCGCAGTTAAGCGTGCTTGGGCGAGAGTAGTACTAGGATGGGTGACCTCCTGGGAAGTCCTCGTGTTGCACCCCTTTTTTCGCCAAAATCCTGTTTTTTCCCCCGTTTCCAGCCAATTTTTGAGGAGCGCGGGATGCCACGGCGTAGATCTCGAAAAAATAAGCGGATTGAAAAAAACGATCACTGAAAATGGAAATCCGGGCGCTAAGTTATGAGCGTTCAAAAAATCAGGGGGGAGTGGGGTAAGATATGAAGAACTGGAAGGATGGGTAAGACCATATAAATAAATTGGAGTAGTGAGATAATGGATGCGATCATACCAACACTAATGCACCAGATCCCATCAGAACTCCGCAGTTAATCGTGCTTGGGCGAGAGTAGTACTAGGATGGGTGACCTCCTGGGAAGTGCTCGTGTTGCACCCCTTTTTTCGCCAAAATCCATTTTTCCCAGTTTCCAATCAATTTTAGAGGAGCGCGGGACGCCACGGCGTACATCTCGAAAAGATAAGCGGTTTGAAAAAAAAGATCACTGAAAACGGAGGTCCGAGCGCGAAGTTATGAGGGTTCAAAGAATCAGGGGGGAGTGGGTTATAGTTTGAAGAACTGGAAGGATGGGTAAGACCATATAAACAAATTGGAGCAGCGAGTTAATGGATGCGATCATACCAGCACTAATGCACCGGATCCCATCAGAACTCTGCAATTTAGCGTGCTTGGGCGAGAGTAGTACTAGGATGGGTGACCTCTTGGGAAGTCCTCGTGTTGCACACCTTTTTTCGCCAAAATCCATTTTTACCCCTTTCAAGCCAATTTTTGAGGAGCGCGGCACGCCACGGCGTACATCTCGAAAAGATAAGCGGTTTGAATAAAAAGATCACCGAAAACGGAGGTCCGAGCGCAAAATCCTTTTATTGCCAAAATCCAGTTTTTTCCCGTTTCCAGCCAATTATTGAGAAGTACGGGACGCCACGGCGTAGATCTCGAAAAAGATAAGCGGTTTAAAAAAGATCAAACGGAGGTCCGGCGCAAAGTTATGAGCGTTCAAAGAATCTGGGGAAAGTGGGGTAAGGTGTGAAGAAGAGGAAGGATGGGTAAAACCATATAAAGAAATTGGAGCAGTGAGTTAATGTATGCAATCATACCAGCACTAATGCACCGGATCCCATAAGAACTCCGCAGTTAAGCGTGCTTGGGCGAGTGTTGCACCCCTTTTTTTGCCAAAATCCAGTTTTTTTCCCGTTTCCAACAAATTTTCGAGGTGTGCGGGACGCCACGGCTTAGATCTCGAAAAAGATAAGGCCATTTGAAAAAAGATCACTGAAAACGGAGGGGTGAGCGCGAGGTTATGAGCGTTCAAATAATCAGAGGGAAGTGGGGTAAGGTGTGAAGAATTGGAAGGATGGGTAAGACCATATACACAAATTGGAGCAGTGAGTTAATGGATGCGATCATACCAACACTAATGCACCGGATCCCATCAGAACTCCGCAGTTAAGCGTGCTTGGGCGACTGTTGCACCCCTTTTTTTTGCCAAAATTCAGTTTTTTTCCCGTTTCCAACCAATTTTTGAGAAGTGCGGGACGCCACGGCGTAGATCTCGAAAAGTTAAGCGGATTGAAAAAAGCGATCAACGGAAGTCGAGCTCTAAGTTATGAGCGTTCAAAGAATCAGGGGGGGAGTGGGGTATGGTGTGAAGAACTGGAAGGATGGGTAAAACCATATAAATAATATGGAGTAGTGAGTTAATGGATGCGATCATACCAACACTAATGCACCAGATCCCATCAGATCTCCGCAGTTAATCGTGCTTGGGCGAGAGTAGTACTAGGATGGGTGACCTCCTGGGAAGTGCTCGTGTTGCACCCCTTTTTTAGCCAAAATCCATTTATTCCCCATTTCCAATTAATTTTAGAGGAGCGCGGGACGCCACGGCGTACATCTCGAAAAGATAAGCGGTTTGAAAAAAAAGATCACTGAAAACGAAGGTCCGAGCGCGAAGTTTTGAGCGTTCAAAGAATCAGGGGGGAGTGGGGTAAGGTTTGAAGAACTGGAAGGATGGGTAAGACCATATAAACAAATAGGAGCAGTGAGTTAATGGATGCCATCATACCAGCACCAATGCACCGGATTTCATCAGAACTCCGCAGTTAAGCGTGCTTGGGCGAGAGTAGTACTAGGATGGGTGACCTCCTGGGAAGTCCTCGTGCTGCACCCCTATTTTTGCCAAAATCCAATTTTTTTCCCGTTTCCAGTAAATTTTCGAGGTGTGCTGGACGCCACGGCTTAGATCTCGAAAAGATAAGTGGTTTGAAAAAAACGATCACAGAAAATGGAGGTGTTAGCGCGAAGTTATGAGCGTTCATAGAATCTGGGGGAAGTGGGGTAAGGTGTGAAGAACTGGAAGGATGGGTAAAACCATATACACAAATTGGAGTAGTGAGTTAATGGATGCGATCATACCAGCACTAATGCACCGGATCCCATAAGAACTCCGCAGTTAAGCGTGCTTGGGCGAGTGTTGCACCCCTTTTTTTGCCAAAATCCAGTTTTTTTCCCGTTTCCAGCCAATTTTTGAGAAGTGCGGACGCTACGACGTAGATCTCGAAAAGATAAGCAGTTTAAAAAAAGATCACGCGGAGGTCGAGCGCGAAGTTATGAGCGTTGAGAATGCGGGGAAGTGGGGTAAGGTGTGAAGAACTGGAAGGATGGGTAAAACCATATAAAGAAATTGGATAGTGAGTTAATGGATGCAATAAAACCAGCACTAATGCACCGGATCCCATAAGAACTCCGCAATTAAGCGTGCTTGGGAGAGAGTAGTACTAGGATGGGTGAACTCTTGGGAAGTCCTCGTGTTGCACCCCTTTTTTCGCCAAAATCCTGTTTTTTTCCACGTTTCCAGCCAATTTTGGAGGAGCGCCGTATGCCACGGCGTAGATCTCGAAAAGATAAGCGGATTGAAAAAACGATCAGCAAACTGAAGCGCGCTATGTTATGAGCGTTCAAAGAATCAGGGGGGAGTGGGGAAAGGTGTGAAGAACTGGAAGGATGGGTAAGACCATATAAATAAATTGGAGCAGTGAGTTAATGGATGCGATCATACCAACACTAATGCACCAGATCCCAGCTGAACTCCGCAGTTTATCGTGCTTGGGCGAGAGTAGTACTAGGATGGGTGACCTCCTGGGAAGTGCTCGTGTTGCATCCCTTTTTTCGCCAAAATCCATTTTTTCCCCGTTTTCAATCAATTTTAGAGGAGCGCGGGACGCCACGCCGTACATCTCGAAAAGATAAGCTGTTTGAAAAAAAAGATCACTAAAAACGGAGGTCCGAGCGCGAAGTTGTGAACGTTCAAAGAATCAGGGGGGAGTGGGGTAAGGTTTGAAGAACTGGAAGGATGGGTAAGACCATATAAACAAATAGGACCAGTGAGTTAATGGATGCGATCATACCAGCACTAATGCACCGGATCCCATAAGAACTCCGCAGTTAAGCGTGCTTGGGCGAGAGTAGTACTAGGATGGGTGACCTCCTGGGAAGACCTCGTGTTGCACCCCTTTTTTCGCCAAAATCCTGTTTTTTCCCCCGTTTCCAGCCAATTTTTGAGGATCGCGGGATGCCACGGCGTAGATCTCGAAAAGATAAGCGGATTGAAAAAAACGATCACTGAAAATGGAAATCCGAGCGCTAAGTTATGAGCGTTCAAAAAATCAGGGGGGAGTGGGGTAAGATATGAAGAACTGGAAGGATGGGTAAGACCATATAAATAAATTGGAGTAGTGAGATAATGGATGCGATCATACCAACACTAATGCACCAGATTCCATCAGAACTCCGCAGTTAATCGTGCTTGGGCGAGAGTAGTACTAGGATGGGTGACCTCCTGGGAAGTGCTCGTGTTGCACCCCTTTTTTCGCCAAAATCCATTTTTTCCCAGTTTCCAATCAATTTTAGAGGAGCGCGGGACGCCACGGCGTACATCTCGAAAAGATAAGCGGTTTGAAAAAAGATCATGAAACGGGGGTCGGCGCGAAGTTATGAGGGTTCAAAGAATCAGGAGGGAGTGGGGTATGGTTTGAAGAACTGGAAGGATGGGTAAGACCATATAAACAAATTGGAACAGCGAGTCAATGGATGCGATCATACCAGCACTAATGCACCGGATCCCATCAGAACTCTGCAATTTAGCGTGCTTGGGCGAGAGTAGTACTAGGATGGGTGACCTCCTGCGAAGTCCTCGTGTTGCACACCTTTTTTCGCCAAAATCCATTTTTACCCCTTTCAAGCCAATTTTTGAGGAGCACGGCACGCCACGGCGTACATCTCGAAAAGATAAGCGGTTTGAATAAAAAGATCACCGAAAACGGAGGTCCAAGCACGAAGTTATGAGCATTCAAAGAATTAGGGGTGAGTGGGGTAAGGTGTGAAGAACTCGAAGGATGGGTAAAACCATATAAACAAATAGGAGCAGTGAGTTAATGGATGCGATCATACCAGCACTAATGCACCGGATTTCATCAGAACTCCATAGTTAAGCGTGCTTGGGTGAGAGTAGTACTAGGATGGGTGACCTCCTGGGAAGTCCTCGTGCAGCACCCCTACTTTTGCCAAAATCCAATTTTTTTCCCGTTTCCAGCAAATTTTCGAGGAGTGCGGGACGCCACGGCTTAGATCTCGAAAAGATAAGCGGTTTGAAAAAAAAGATCAATGAAAACGTAGATGTGAGCGCGAAGTTATGAGCGTTCAAAGAATCAGGGGGAAGTGGGGTAAGGTGTGAAGAACTGGAAGGATGGGTAAGACCATATACACAAATTGGAGTAGTGAGTTAATGGATGCGATCATATCAGCACTAATGCACCGGATCCCATAAGAACTCCGCAGTTAAGCGTGCTTGGGCGAGTGTTGCACCCCTTTTTTTTGCCAAAATCCAGTTTTTTTCCCGTTTCCAGCAAATTTTCGAGGTGTGCGGGACGCCACGGCTTAGATCTCGAAAAGATAAGCTGTTTGAAAAAAAAGATCCCTGAAAACGGAGGGGTGAGCGCGAGGTTATGAGCGTTCAAATAATCAGAGGGAAGATGGGTAAGGTGTGAAGAATTGGAAGGATGGGTAAGACCATATACACAAATTGGAGCAGTGAGTTAATGGATGCGATCATACCAACACTAATGCACCGGATCCCATCGAACTCCGCTTGATAAAAGCGTGCTTGGGCGGTATTTGCACCCTTTTTTTTGCCAAAATTCAGTTTTTTCCCGTTTCCAACCAATTTTTGAGAAGTGCGGGGCGCCGCGGCGTAGATCTCGAAAAGTTAAGCGGATTGAAAAAAGCGATCAGCGGCAATCCGAGCTCTAAGTTATGAGCGTTCAAAGAATCAGGGGGGGAGTGGGGTATGGTGTGAAGAACTGGAAGGATGGGTAAAACCATATAAATAATATGGAGTAGTGAGTTAATGGATGCGATCATACCAACACTAATGCAACAGATCCCATCGAGATCTCACTTGATTAATCGTGCTTGGGCGAGAGTAGTACTAGGATGGGTGACCTCCTGGGAAGTGCTCGTGTTGCACCCCTTTTTTAGCCAAAATCCATTTTTTCCCCATTTCCAATCAATTTTAGAGGAGCGCGGGACGCCACGGCGTACATCTCGAAAAGATAAGCGGTTTGAAAAAAAGATCCGAAGCGAAGGTCCGGCGCGAAGTTTTGAGCGTTCAAAGAATCAGGGGGGAGTGGGGTAAGGTTTGAAGAACTGGAAGGATGGGTAAGACCATATAAACAAATAGGAACAGTGAGTTAATGGATGCCATCATACCAGCACCAATGCACCGGATTTCATCAGAACTCCGCAGTTAAGCGTGCTTGGGCGAGAGTAGTACTAGGATGGGTGACCTCCTGGGAAGTCCTCGTGCTGCACCCCTATTTTTGCCAAAATCCAATTTTTTTCCCGTTTCCAGTAAATTTTCGAGGTGTGCGGGACGCCACGGCTTAGATCTCGAAAAGATAAGTGGTTTGAAAAAAACGATCACTGAAAATGGAGGTGTTAGCGCGAAGTTATGAGCGTTCATAGAATCTGGGGGAAGTGGGGTAAGGTGTGAAGAACTGGAAGGATGGGTAAAACCATATACACAAATTGGAGTAGTGAGTTAATGGATGCGATCATACCAGCACTAATGCACCGGATCCCATCAGAACTCCGCAGTTAAGCGTGCTTGGGCGAATGTTGCACCCCTTTTTTTGCCAAAATCCAGTTTTTTTCCCGTTTCCAGCCAATTTTTGAGAAGTGCGGACGCTACGACGTAGATCTCGAAAAGATAAGCGGTTTAAAAAAAGATCGCGCGGAGGTCGGCGCGAAGTTATGAGCGTTCAAAGAATCTGGGGGAAGTGGGGTAAGGTGTGAAGAACTGGAAGGATGGGTAAAACCATATAAAGAAATTGGATAGTGAGTTAATGGATGCAATCAAACCAACACTAATGCACCGGATCCCATAAGAACTCCGCAATTAAGCGTGCTTGGGAGAGAGTAGTACTAGGATGGGTGAACTCCTGGGAAGTCCTCGTGTTGCACCCCTTTTTTCGCCAAAATCCTGTTTTTTTCCACGTTTCCAGCCAATTTTGGAGGAGCGCTGTATGCCACGGCGTAGATCTCGAAAAGATAAGCGGATTGAAAAAACGATCACCATGGAATCCGGCGCTAAGTTATGAGCGTTCAAAGAATCAGGGGGGAGTGGGGATAGGTGTGAAGAACTGGAAGGATGGGTAAGACCATATAAATAAATTGGAGCAGTGAGTTAATGGATGCGATCATACCAACACTAATGCACCAGATCCCAGCTGAACTCCGCAGTTTATCGTGCTTGGGCGAGAGTAGTACTAGGATGGGTGACCTCCTGGGAAGTGCTCGTGTTGCACCCCTTTTTTCGCCAAAATCCATTTTTTCCCCGTTTTCAATCAATTTTAGAGGAGCGCGGGACGCCACGCCGTACATCTCGAAAAGATAAGCTGTTTGAAAAAAAAGATAACTAAAAACGGAGGTCCGAGCGCGAAGTTGTGAACGTTCAAAGAATCAGGGGGGAGTGGGGTAAGGTTTGAAGAACTGGAAGGATGGGTAAGACCATATAAACAAATAGGACCAGTGAGTTAATGGATGCGATCATACCAGCACTAATGCACCGGATCCCATATGAACTCCGCAGTTAAGCGTGCTTGGGCGAGTGTTGCACCCCTGTTTTGCCAAAATCCAGTTTTTTTCCCGTTTCCAGCAAATTTTCGAGGAGTGCGGGACGCCACGGCTCAGATCTCGAAAAGATAAGCGGTTTGAAAAAAAAGATCACTGAAAACGGAGGTGTGAGCACGAAGTTATGAGCGTTCAAAGAATCAGGGGGAAGTGGGGTAAGGTGTGAAGAACTGGAAGGATGGGTAAGACCATATACACAAATTGGAGCAGTGAGTTAATGGATGCGATCATACCAGCACTAATGCACCGGATCCCATAAGAACGCCGCAGAAGCGTGCTTGGGCGAGTGTTGCACCCCTTTTTTGCCAAAATCCAGTTTTTTTCCGGTTTCCAAATATTTTTTGAGAAGTGCGGGACCCCACGGCGTAGATCTCGAAAAGATAAGCAGTTTAAAAAAGATCAGAACGGAGGTCGGCGCGAGGTTATGAGCGTTGAGAATACGAGGAAGTGGGGTAAGGTGTGAAGAACTGGAAGGATGGGTAAAATCCTATAAAGAAATTGGAGCAGTGAGTTAATGGATGCAATCATACCAGCACTAATGCACCGGATCCCATTAGAACTCCGCAGTTAAGCGTGCTTGGGCGAGAGTAGTACTAGGATGGGTGAGCTCCTGGGAAGTCCTTGTGTTGCACCCCTTTTTTCGCCAAAATCCTGTTTTTTTCCCCGTTTCCCGCCAATTTTTGAGGAGCGCGGGATGCCACGGCGTAGATCTCGAAAAGATAAGCGGATTGAAAAAAACGATCACTGAAAACGGATATCCGAGCGCTAAGTTATGAGCGTTCAAACAATCAGGGGGGAGTGGGGTAAGGTGTGAAGAACTGGAAGGATGGGTAAGACCATATAAATAAATTGGAGCAGTGAGTTAATGGATGCGATCATACCAACACTAATGCACCTGATCCCATCAGAACTCCACAGTTAATCGTGCTTGGGCGAGAGTAGTACTAGGATGGGTGACCTCCCGGGAAGTGCTCGTGTTGCATCCCTTTTTTCCCCGCTTCCAATCAATTTTAGAGGAGCGCGGGACGCCACGCCGTACATCTCGAAAAGATAAGCGGTTTGAAAAAAAAAATCACTGAAAACGGAGGTACGAGCGCGAAGTTGTGAGCGTTCAAAGAATCAGGGGGGAGTGGGGTAAGGTTTGAAGAACTGGAAGGATGGGTAAGACCATATAAACAAATTGTAGCAGCGAGTTAATGGATGCGATCATACCAGCACTAATGCACCGGATCCCATCAGAACTCTGTAGTTTAGCGTGCTTGGGCGAGAGTAGTACTAGGATGGGTGACCTCCTGGGAAGTCCTCGTGCTGCACCCCTATTTTTGCCAAAATCAAAATTTGAATCCCGTTTCCAGCAAATTTTCGAGGAGTGCGGGACGCCACGACTTAGTTCTCGAAAAGATAAGCGGTTTGAAAAAAAAGATCACTGAAAACGGAGGTGTGGGCGCGAAGTTATGTGCGTTCAAAGAATCAGGGGGAAGTGGGGTATGGTGTGAAGAACTGGAAGGATGGGTAAGACCATATACACAAATTGGAGTAGTGAGTTAATGGATGCGATCATACCAGCACTAATGCACCGGATCCCAAAAGAACTCCGTAGTTAAGCGTGCTTGGGCGAGTGTTGCACCCCTTTTTTTGCCAAAATCCAGTTTTTTCCCCGTTTCCAGCCAATTTTTGAGAAGTGCGAGATGCCACGGCGTAGATCTCGAAATGATAAGCGGTTTAAAAAAGTTCACTGGAAACGGAGGTCCGAGCGCGAAGTTATGAGCGTTCAAAGAATCTGGGGGAAGTGGGGTAAGGTGTGAAGAACTGGAAGGATGGGTAAAACCATATAAAGAAATTGGAGCAGTGACTTAATGGATGCAATCATACCAGCACTAATGCACCGGATCCCATCAGAACTCTGCAGTTAAGCGTGCTTGGGCGAGAGTAGTACTAGGATGGGTAACCTCCTGGGAAGTCCTCGTGTTGCACCCCTTTTTTTTGGCAAAATCCAGTTTTATTCCCGTTTCCAGCCAATTTTTGAGATGTGCGGGACGCCACGGCGTAGATCTCGAAAAGATAAGCGGTTTAAAAAAAATGATCACTGAAATCGAAGGTCCGAGCGCGAAGTTATGAGCGTTCAAAGAATCAGGGGGGAGTGGTCGTAAGGTTTGAAGAACTGGAAGGATGGGTAAGACCATATAAACAAATTGGAGCAGTGAGTTAATGGATGCGATCATACCAGCACTAATGCACCGGATCCCATCAGAACTCTGCAGTTTGGCGTGCTTGGGCGAGAGTAGTACTAGGATGGGTGACCTCCTGGGAAGTCCTCGTGTTGCACACCTTTTTTCGCCAAAATCCATTTTTACCCCGTTTCCAACCAATTTTTGAGGAGCGCGGGAAGCCACGGCGTACATCTCGAAAAGATAAGCGGTTTGAAAAAAAAGATCACCGAAAACGGAGGTCCAAAGAATCAGGGGTGAGAAGGGTAAGGTGTGAAGAACTGGAAGGATGGGTAAGACCATATAAACAAATAGCAGCAGTGAGTTAATGGATGCGATCATACCAGCACTAATGCACCGGATTTCATCAGAACTCTGCAGCTAAGCGTGCTTGGGCGAGAGTAGTACTAGGATGGGTGACCTCCTGGGAAGTCCTCGTGCTGCACCCCTATTTTTGCCAAAATACATTTTTTCCCGCTTCCGGTAAATTTTAGGAGTGCGGAACGCCACGGCTTAGATCTCGAAAAGATAAGCGGTTTGAAAAAAAGATCAGAAAACGGAGGTGTGGCGCGAAGTTATGTGCGTTCAAAGAATCAGGGGGAAGTGGGTTAAGGTGTGAAGAACTGGAAGGATGGGTAAGACCATATACACAAATTGGAGTAGTGAGTTAATGGATGCGATCATACCAGCACTAATGCACCGGATCCCATAAGAACTTCGCAGTTAAGCGTGCTTGGGCGAGTGTTGCACCCCTTTTTATTTGCCAAAATCCAAATTTTTTCCCGTTTCCAGCAAATTTTTGAGAAGTGCGGGACGCCACGGCGTAGATCTCGAAAAAGATAAGCGGTTTAAAAAAAAAAGATCCACGAAACGGAGGTCGGCGCGAAGTTATGAGCATTCAAAGAATGCGTGGGAAGTGGGGTAAGGTGTGAAGAAGCTGGAAGGATGGGTAAAACCATATAAAAAAATTGGAGCAGTGACTTAATGGATTCAATCATACCAGCACTAATGCACCGGATCCCATAAGAACTTCGCAGTTAAGCGTGCTTGGGCGAGAGTAGTACTAGGATGGGTGACCTCCTGGGAAGTCCTCGTGTTGCACCCCTTTTTTTTGCAAAAATCCAGTTTTTTCCCGTTTCCAGCCAATTTTTGAGAAGTGTGGGACGCCACGGCGTAGATCTCAAAATGATAAGCGGTTTAAAAAAAAGATCAGCGGAGGTCGGCGCGAAGTTATGAGCG
Source organism: Beta corolliflora (assembly GCA_947648045.1). Classification (NCBI taxonomy): domain Eukaryota; kingdom Viridiplantae; phylum Streptophyta; class Magnoliopsida; order Caryophyllales; family Amaranthaceae; genus Beta; species Beta corolliflora. The sequence continues at coordinate 403,596 of CANSZD010002990.1, forward strand.
TTGAAAGAATACGGGGAAGTGGGGTAAGGGCGAGAAGCTGGAAGGATGGGTAAAACCATTTAAAGAAATTGGAGCAGTGAGTTAATGGATGGAATCATACCAGCACTGATGCACCGGATCCCATAAGAACTCCGCAGTTAAGCGTGCTTGGGCGAGAGTAGTACTAAGATGGGTGACCTCCTGGGAAGTCCTCGTGTTACACCCCTTTTTTCGCCAAAATCCTGTTTCTTCCCCGTTTCCAGCTAATTTTTGAGGAGCGCGGGATGCCATGGCGTAGATCTCGAAAAGATAAGCGGATTGAAAAAAACGATCCTTAGCGGAATCCGGCGCTAAGTTATGAGCGTTCAAAGAATCAGGGGGGAGTGGGGTAAGGTGTGAAGAACTGGAAGGATGGGTAAGACCATATAAATAAATTGGAGCAGTGAGTTAATGGATGCGATCATGCCAACACTAATGCACCAGATCCCATCCCTCAGAAGTGCTAGTGTTGCACCGTTTTTTTCGCCAAAATCCATTTTTTCCCCATTTCCAATCAATTTTTGAGGAGCGCAGGACGCCACGGCGTACATCTCGAAAAGATAAGCGGTTTGAAAAAAGATCACGAACGGAGGTCGGGCGCGAAGTTATGAGCGTTCAAAGAATCAGGGGGGAGTGGGGTAAGGTTTGAAGAACTGGAAGGATGGGTAAGACCATATAAACAAATTGGAGCAGCGAATTAATTGATGCGATCATAGCACTAATGCACCGGATCCCATCAGAACTCTGCAGTTTAGCGTGCTTGGGCGAGAGTAGTACTAGGATGGGTGACCTCCTGGGAAGTCCTCGTGTTGAACCCCTTTTTTCGCCAAAATCCATTTGTACCTCGTTTCATGCCAATTCTTGAGGAGCGCGGGACGCCACGGTGTACATCTCGAAAAGATAAGCGGTTTGAAAAAAAAAATCACCAGCGAAGTTTCGGCGTGAGATTATGAGCGTTCAAAGAATCATGGGTGAGTGGGGTAAGGTGTGAAGAGCTGGAAGGATGGGTAAGACCATATAAACAAATAGGAGCAGTGAGTTAATGGATGCGTCATACCGGCCTCTATGTCCGGATTTCATCGAACTCCGCTTGATTAAGCGTGCTTGGGCGAGAGTAGTACAAGTATGGGTGACCTCCTTGGAAGTCCTCGTGTTGCACCCCTATTTTTGCCAAAATCCAATTTTTCCCGTTTCCAGTAAATTTTCGAGGAGTGCGGGACGCCATGGCGTAGATCTCGAAAAGATAAGCGGTTTTGAAAAAAGATCTTGAGCGGAGGTGTGGCGCGAGGTTATGAGAGTTCAATGAATCAGGGGGAAGTGGGGTAAGGTGTGAAGAACTGGAAGGATGGGTATGACCATATACACAAATTGGAGCAGTGAGTTAATGGATGCGATCATACCAGCACTAATGCACCGGATCCAATAAGAACTCTGCAGTTAAGCGTGCTTGGGTTAGTGTTGCACCCCTTTTTTTTGCAAAAATCCTATTTTTTTCCCGTTTCCAGCCAATTTTTGAGGAGTGCGGGAAGCCACGGCGTAGATCTAGAAAAGATAAGCGGTTTTGAAAAAAAGATCACGACGGAGTTCGGCGCGAGGTTATGAACGTTCGAAGAATGCGGGGAAGCCGGGGTAAGGTGTGAGAGCTGGAAGGATGGGTAAAACCATATGCACAAATTGGAGCGGTGAGTTAATGGATGCAATCATACCGGCACTAATGCACGGATACCATCGAACTCCGTGATTAAGCGTGCTTGGGCGAGAGTAGTACTAGGATGGGTGACCTCCTAGGAAGTCCTCGTGTGGCACCCCTTTTTTCGCTAAAATCCATTTTTTTCCGTTTCCAGCCAATATTTGAGGAGCGCAGGACGCCACGGCGTAAATCTCGAAAAGATAAGCTGTTTGAAAAAAAGATCACTGAAAATGGAGGTCGGGCGCGAGGTTATGAGCGTTGAGCAATCACGGGGAGTGGGGTCGGGTGTTAGAAGCTGGAAGGATGGGTAAGACCATATAAACATATTGGAGCGGTGAGTTAATGGATGCGATCATACCCGGCACTAATGCACCGGATCCCATCCGAACTCCGCGATTTTGCGTGCTTGGACGAGAGTAGTACTAGGATGGGTGACCTCCTGTGAAGTCCTCGTGTTGCACCCCTTTTTTCGCCAAAATCCATTTTTTCCCCGTTTCTAACCAATTTCTGAGGAGTGCGGGACAGAACGGCGTAGATCTCGAAAAGATAAGCGGTTTGAAAAAAGATCTTTGACGGGGGTCGGGGGCGAAGTTATGAGCGTTCGAAGAATCGGGGGAGTGGGGTAAGGTGTGAAGAAGCTGGAAGGATGGGTAAGACCATATAAACAAATTAGAGCGGTGAGTTAATGGATGTGATCATACTAGCACTAATGCACCGGATCCCATCGAACTCCGTGGTTCAGCGTGCTTGGCGGGAGTAGTACTAGGATGGGTGACCTCTGGGGAAGTCCTCTTGTTTCACCCCTTTTTTCGCCAAAATCCAGTTTTTCCCGTTTCCGGCCAATTTTGAGGAGCGCGGGGCGCCACGGCGTAGATCTCGAAAAGATAAGTGGTTTGAAAAAAATAATCCTTAACGGAGGTCCGAGCGCGAAGTTATGAGCGTTTAAAGAATCGAAGGGGAGTGGGGTAAGGTGTGAAGAAGCTGGAAGGTTGGGTAAGACCATATAAACAAATTGGAGCGGTGAGTTAATGGATGCGATCATACCGGCACTAATGCACGGATCCCTTCGAGATCTCCGCGATTAAGCGTGCTTGGGCGGGATTAGTACTAGGATGGGTGACCTCCGGGAAGTCCTCGTGTTGCACCCCTTTTTTCGCCAGGATTCATTTTTTCCGTTTCCAGTCAATTTTTAAGGAGCGCGTGGCCGCCCGGCGTGCATCTCGAAAAGATAAGCGGTTTGAAAATAAATATCAGAACGGAGGTACGAGGCGAAGTTATGGCGTTCGAAGAATCGGGGGGTGGGGTAAGGTGTGAGAGCTGGAAGGATTGGTAAGACCATATAAACAAATCGGAGCGGTGAGTTAATGGATGCGATCATACCGGCAATAATGCACGGATCCCATCGAACTCCGTGATTTTAGCGTGCTTGGGCGAGAGTAGTACTAGGATGGGTGACCTCCGGGGGAATTAAGTACTCGTGTTGCACCCCTTTTTTCGCCAAAATCCAATTTTTTCCGGTTTCCAACTAATTTTTGAGGAGTGCGGAACACCACGGCGTACATCTCGAAAAGATAAGCGGTTTGTAAAAAAGATCACGAAACGGAGGTCGGCGCGAAGTTATGAGCGTTCAAAGAATCGGGGCGGAGTGGGGTAAGGTGTGAGCTGGATGGATGGGTAAGACCATATAAACAAATTGGAGAAGTGAGTTAATGGATGCGATTATACCGGCACTAATGCCGGATCCCATCGAGAACTCCTCGGTTAAGCGTGCTTGGGCGAGAGTAATACTAGGATTGGTGACCTCGCGGGAAGTACTCGTGTTGCACCCTTTTTTTCTCCAAAATCCATTTTTTCAAGTTTCCGGCCAATTTTTGAGGAGTGCGGAACACCACGGCGTACATCTCGAAAAGATAAGCGGTTTGAAAAAAAAGATCTCTAGCGAGGTCGAGCGCGAAGTTATGAGCGTTCAAGAATCGAGGGGTTAGTTGGGTAAGGTGTGAAGAAGCTGGAAGGATGGGTAAGACCATATAAACAAATTGGAGCGGTGAGTTAATGGATGCGATCAAACCATCACTAATGCCGGATCCCATCGGAACTCTGGGTTAAGCGTGCTTGGGTGAGAGTAGTACTAGGATGGGTGACCTCTTGGGAAGTCCTCGTGTTGCACCCCTTTTTTCGCCAAAATCCATTTTCTTCCCGTTTCCGGCCAATTTTTGAGGGCGCGGGCGCGGGGCATAGATCTCGAAAAGATAAGCGGTTTGATAAAAAGATCTTTTGGAAGGATGGGTAAGACCATATAAACAAATTGGAGGCGGTGAGTTAATGGATGCGATCATACCGGCACTAATGCAGGATCCCATCGAACTCCGCGTTTTGCGTGCTTGGGCGAGTAGTACTAGGATGGGTGACCTCCTGGGAAGTCCTCGTGTTGCACCCCTTTTTTCGCCAAAATCCATTTTGTCCCGTTTCCAACCAATTTTGAGGAGCACGGGACGAGCACGGCGTAGATCTCGAAAAGATAAGCGGTTTTGAAAAAAAGATCACTGAACGGAGGTCAGGGCAAAGTTATGAGCGTTCGAAGAATCGGGGGAGTGGGGTAAGGTGTGAAGAAGCTGGAAGGATGGGTAAGACCATATAAACAAATTGGAGCGGTGAGTTAATGGATGTGATCATACTAGCACTAATGCCTTGGGATCCCATAGAACTCCGCGATTAAGCGTGCTTGGGCGAGAGTAGTACTAGGATGGGTGACCTCTGGGAAGTCCTCGTGTTGTACCCCTTTTTCGCCAAAATCCATTTTTTTCCGTTTCCGGCCAATTTTTGAGGAGCGCGGGGCGCACGGCGTAGATCTCGAAAAGATAAGCGGTTTGAAAAAAATTAATCACTTGAACGAGGAGTCGAGCGCGAAGTTATGAGCGTTGAAGAATCGAGGGAGTGGGGTAAGGTGTGAAGAAGCGGGAAGGTTGGGTAAGACCATATAAACAAATTGGAGCGGTGAGTTAATGGATGCGATCATACCGGCACTAATGCACGGATCCCTTGAGATCTCCCGTAGTTGAGCGTGCTTGGGCGAGAGTAGACTGGGATGGGTGACCTCTGGGAAGTCCTCGTGTTGCACCCCTTTTTCGCCAAAATCCAATTTTTTCCCGTTACATGCCAATTTTGAGGAGCGCGGGCGCCGCGGCGTACATCTCGAAAAGATAAGCGGTTTTGAAAAAAAGATCACGAACGGAGGTCGGCGCGAAGTGATGAGCGTTGAAGAATCGGGGGGTGGGGTAAGGTGTGAGAAGCTGGAAGGATTGGTAAGACCATATAAACAAATTGGAGCGGTGACTTAATGGATGCGATCATACCGGCACTAATGCACTTTGGATCCCATCGAACTTCCGCGGGTTTAGCGTGCCAGGCGAGAGTAGTACTAGGATGGGTGACCTCCTAGGAATTAAGTACTCGTGTTGCACCCCTTTTTTTCGCCAAAATCCAATTTTTTCTAGTTTCCGGCCAACTTTTGAGGAGTGCGGAACACCACGGTGTACATCTCGAAAAGATAAGCGGTTTGAAAAAAAATATCACTTGAAACGGAGGTCAGGCGCGAAGTTATGAGCGTTCAAGAATCGGGGCGGAGTGGGATAAGGTGTGGAGCTGGAAGGATGGGTAAGACCATATAAACAAATTGGAGCGGTGAGTTAATGCATGCGATTATACCGGCACTAATGCACGGATCCCATCGGAACTACTCGATTAAGCGTGCTTGGGCGAGAGTAATACTAGGATTGGTGACCTCTGGGAAGTACTCGTGTTGCACCCTTTTTTCTCCAAAATCCATTTTTTCCGTTTTCGGCCAATTTTTGAGGAGTACGGAACACCGCGGCGTACATCTCGAAAAGATAAGGCTGTTTGAAAAATAAGATCCTGAAAGCGGAGGTCGGGGCTCGAAGTTATGAGCGTTCGAACAATCACGGGGAGTGGGGTCGGGTGTTAAGAAGCTGGAAGGATGGGTAAGACCATATAAACAAATTGGAGCGGTGAGTTAATGGATGCGTCATACCGGCACTAATGCAGGATCCCATCGAACTCCGTGGTTTTGCGTGCTTGGGCGAGAGTAGTACTAGGATGGGTGACCTCCGGGAAGTTCTCGTGTTGCACCCCTTTTTCGCCAAAATCCATTTTTTCCCGTTTCCAACCAATTTTGAGGAGCGCGGGACGGCACGGCGTAGATCTCGAAAAGATAAGCGGTTTGAAAAAAAAAGATCTGAAGCGGAGGTCAGGGCGAGGTTATGAGCGTTCAAAGAATCGGGGGGAGTGGGGTAAGGTGTGAAGAAGCTGGAAGGATGGGTAAGACCATATAAACAAATTGGAGCGGTGAGTTAATGGATGTGATCATACTAGCACTAATGCCTTGGATCCCATCAGAACTCCGCGATTAAGCGTGTTTGGCGAGAGTAGTACTAGGATGGGTGACCTCGCGGGAAGTCCTCGTGTTGTACCCTTTTTTCGCCAAAATACAGTTTTTATCCCGTTTCCGGCCAATTTTGAGGAGCGCGGGACGCCGCGGCGTAGATCTCGAAAAGATAAGCGGTTTGAAAAAAATAATCAGCGAACGGAGTCAGGCGCGAAGTTATGAGCGTTAAGAATCAAGGGGAGTGGGGTAAGGTGTGAAGAAGCGGGAAGGTTGGGTAAGACCATATAAACAAATTGGAGCGGTGAGTTAATGGATGCGATCATACCGGCACTAATGCACCGGATCCCTTGGATCTCATGATTAAGCGTGCTTAGGCGAGAGTAGACGAGGATGGGTGACCTCTGGGAAGTCCTCGTGTTGCACCCCTTTTTTCGCCCAAAATCAAGTATTTTCCCGTTACATTCCAATTTTTGAGGAGCGCGGGGCCCCACGGCGTACATCTCGAAAAAGATAAGCGGTTTGAAAAAAAAAGATTGAAACGGGGGTCGGCGCGAAGTGATGAGCGTTAAAGAATCGGGGGTTAGTGGGGTAAGGTGTGAAGAGCTGGAAGGATTGGTAAGACCATATAAACAAATTGGAGCGGTGACTTAATGGATGCGATCATACCGGCACTAATGCTGTTGGATCCCATCGAACTCCGTGGTTTAGCGTGCTTGGGCGAGAGTAGTACTAGGATGGGTGACCTCACAGGGATTAAGTACTCGTGTTGCACCCCTTTTTTCGCCAAAATCCAATTTTTTTCTAGTTTCCAGCCAACTTTTGAGGAGTGCGGAACACCACGGTGTACATCTCGAAAAGATAAGCATTTTGAAAAAAAATATCTGAAGCGGAGGTCCGAGCGCGAAGTTATGAGCGTTAAAGAATCGGGCGGAGTGGGGTAAGGTGTGTAGAAGCTGGAAGGATGGGTAAGACCATATAAACAAATTGGAGCGGTGAGTTAATGCATGCGATTATACCGGCACTAATGCGCGGATCCCATCGGAACTACTCGGTTAAGCGTGCTTGGGCGAGAGTAATACTAGGATTGGTGACCTCCTGGGAAGTACTCATGTTGCACCCTTTTTTCTCCAAAATCCATTTTTGAGGAGTACCGGAACACCACGGCGTACATCTCGAAAAGATAAGCGGTTTGAAAAATAAGATCCAAACGGAGGTCAGGGCTCGAAGTTATGAGTGTTAAAGAATCGGGGTTAGTTGGGTAAGGTGTGAGAGCTGGAAGGATGGGTAAGACCATATAAACAAATTGGAGCGGTGAGTTAATGGATGGGATCAAACCATCACTAATGCCAGGATCCCATTAGAACTCCGTAGTTAAGCGTGCTTGGGTGAGAGTAGTACTAGGTTGGGTGACCTCTTGGTAAGTCCTCGTGTTGCACCCCTTTTTTTGCGAAAACCCATTTTCTTCCCGTTTCCGGCCAATTTTGAGGAGCGCGGGACCCCGGGGGCATAGATCTCGAAAAGATAAGCGGTTTGAAAAAAATATCACGAAACGGAGGTCCGGCGCGAAGTTATGAGCGTTCAAAGAATCAGGGGTTAGTGGGGTAAGGTGTGAAGAATTGGATGGATGGGTAAGACCATATAAACAAATTGGAGCAGTGAGTTAATGGATGTGATCATACCAGCACTAATGCACCGGATCCCATCAGAACTCCGCGGTTTAAGCGTGCTTGGGCGAGAGTAGTACTAGGATGGGTGACCTCTCGGGAAGTCCTCGTGTTGCACCCCTTTTTCGCCAAAATCCATTTTTTCCCATTTCCGGCCAATTTTGAGGAGCGCGGGATGCCGCGGCGTACATCTCGAAAAGATAAGCGGTTTGAAAAAAATATCATTAAGCGGAGGTCGGCGCGAGGTTATGAGCGTTGAAAGAATCGGGGAGTGGGGTAAGGTGTGATGAAGCTGGAAGGATGGGTAAGGCCATATAAACAAATTGGAGCGGTGAGTTAATGGATGCGATCATACCGGCCACTAATGCATCGGATCCCATCGAACTCCGTGATTTAGCGTGCTTTGGCGAGAGTAGTACTAGGATGGGTGACCTCTGGGAAGTCCTCGTGTTGCACCACTTTTTTTCGCCATAATCTAGTTTTTTCAAGTTTCATGCCAATTTTGAGGAGCGCGGGACGCCGCGGCGTACATCTCGAAATGATAAGCGGTTTGAAAAAAAGATCACTGAACGGAGGTCGGCGCGAAGTGATGAGCGTTCGAAGAATCGGGGGGTGGGGTAAGGTGTGAGAGCTGGAAGGATTGGTAAGACCATATAAACAAATTGCGGGAGGTGAGTTAATGGATGCGATCATACCAGCACTAATGCACCGGATCCCATTAGAACTCCGCAGTTTAGCGTGCTTGGGCGAGAGTAGTACTAGGATGGGTGACCTCCTGGGAATTAAGTACTCGTGTTGCACCCTTTTTTGGCCAAAATCCATTTTTTCCCGTTTCCAGCCAAGTTTTGAGGAGTGCGGATCACCACGGCGTACATCTCGAAAAGATAAGCGGTTTGAAAAAAAGATCACTTGAAAATGGATGTCCGGGCGCGAAGTTATGAGCGTTCTAAGAATCAGGGCGGAGTGGGGTAAGGTGTGAAGAACTAGAAGGATGGGTAAGACCATATAAACAAATTGGAGCAGTGAGTTAATGGATGCGATGATACCAGCACTAATGCACCGGATCCCATCAGAACTACTCAGCTAAGTGTGTTTGGGCGAGAGTAATACAAGGATTGGTGACCTCCTGGGAAGTACTCGTGTTGCACCCTTTTTTCTCCAAAATCCATTTTTTTCCAGTTTCCAGCCAATTTTTGAGGAGTACGGAACACCACGGCGTACATCTCGAAAAGATAAGCGGTTTGAAAAATAAGATCACTGAAAACGGAGGTCCGAGCTCGAAGTTATGAGCGTTCAAAGAATCAGGGTTAATTGGGTAAGGTGTGAAGAACAGGAAGGATGGGTAAGACCATATAAACAAATTGGAGCAGTGAGTTAATGGATGGGATCAAACCATCACTAATGCACCGAATCCCATTAGAACTCTGTAGTTAAGCGTGCTTGGGTGAGAGTAGTACTAGGTTGGGTGACCTCCTAGGAAGTCCTCGTGTTGCACCCCTTTTTTCGCCAAAATCCATTTTCTTCCCCGTTTCCATCCAATTTTTGAGGAGCGCGGGACCCCAGGGCATAGATCTCGGAAAAGATAAGCGGTTTGAAAAAAAAGATCACGAAACGGAGGTCGGGCGCGAAGTTATGAGCGTTCAAAGAATCAAGGTTAGTGGGGCAAGGTGTGAAGAACTGCAAGGATTGGTAAGACCATATAAACAAATTGGAGCAGTGAGTTAATGGATGCGATCATACCAGCACTAATGCACCGGATACCATCAGAACTCCGCAGTTAAGCGTGCTTGGGCGAGAGTAGTACTAGGATGGGTGACCTCCTAGGAAGTCCTCGTGTGGCACCCCTTTTTTCGCTAAAATCCATTTTTTTCCGTTTCCAGCCAATTTTTGAGGAGCGCAGGACGCAACGGCGTAAATCTCGAAAAGATAAGCGGTTTGAAAAAAAAAGATCACGCGGAGGTCGGGCGCGAGGTTATGAGCGTTGAGCAATCACGGGGAGTAGGGTCGGGTGTTAGAAGCTGGAAGGATGGGTAAGACCATATAAACAAATTGGAGTAGTGAGTTAATGGATGCGATCATACCGGCACTAATGCACGGATCCCATCGAACTCCGTGTTTTTGCGTGCTTGGGCGGAGTAGTACTAGGATGGGTGACCTCTGGGAAGTCCTCGTGTTGCACCCCTTTTTTCGCCAAAATCCATTTTTCCCCGTTTCCAACCAATTTTTCAGGAGCGCGGGACGAACGGCGTAGATCTCGAAAAGATAAGCGGTTTGAAAAAAAAGATCAGCGGAGGTCGAGGGCGAAGTTATGAGCGTTCAAGAATCGGGGGAGTGGGGTAAGGTGTGAAGAAGCTGGAAGGATGGGTAAGACCATATAAACAAATTGGAGCGGTGAGTTAATGGATGTGATCATACTAGCACTAATGCCTTTGGATCCCATCGAACTCCGTGATTAAGCGTGCTTGGGCGAGTAGTACTAGGATGGGTGACCTCGCGGGAAGTCCTCGTGTTGTACCCCTTTTTCGCCGAAATCCAATTTTTTCCCGTTTCCGGCCAATTTTGAGGAGCGCGGGGGCGCGCGGCGTAGATCTCGAAAAGATAAGCGGTTTGAAAAAAAATATCAGAACGGAGTCAGGCGCGCGAAGTTATGAGCGTTCAAGGAATCGGGGGAGTGGGGTAAGGTGTGAAGAACGGGGAAGGTTGGGTAAGACCATATAAACAAATTGGAGCGGTGAGTTAATGGATGCGATCATACCAGCACTAATGCACCGGATCCCTTGGGATCTCCGCGATAAAGCGTGCTTGGGCGAGAGTAGCACTAGGATGGGTGACCTCTGGGAAGTCCTCGTGTTGCACCCTTTTTTCGCCAAAATCAAGTTTTTCCCGTTACATGCCAATTTTGAGGAGCGCGGGGCCCACGGCGTACATCTCGAAAAGATAAGCGGTTTTGAAAAAAAAGATCACGCGGAGGTCGGGCGCGAAGTGATGAGCGTTGAAGAATCGGGGGGTGGGGTAAGGTGTGAAGAACTGGAAGGATTGGTAAGACCATATAAACAAATTGGAGCAGTGACTTAATGGATGCGATCATACCAGCACTAATGCACTGGATCCCATCAGAACTCCGCAGTTTAGCGTGCCTGGGCGAGAGTAGTACTAGGATGGGTGACCTCCTAGGAATTAAGTACTCGTGTTGCACCCCTTTTTTTCGCCAAAATCCAATTTTTTCTAGTTTCCAGCCAACTTTTGAGGAGTGCGGAACACCACGGTGTACATCTCGAAAAGATAAGCGGTTTGAAAAAAATATCCTTTGAGCGGAGAGTCGGCGCGAAGTTATGAGCGTTCAAAGAATCGGGGCGGAGTGGGGTAAGGTGTGAAGAAGCTGGAAGGATGGGTAAGACCATATAAACAAATTGGAGCGGTGAGTTAATGCATGCGATTATACCGGCACTAATGCGCGGATCCCATCGGAACTACTCGATTAAGCGTGCTTGGGCGAGAGTAATACTAGGATTGGTGACCTCCTGGGAAGTACTCGTGTTGCACCCTTTTTTCTCCAAAATCCATTTTTTTTCCAGTTTCCAGCCAATTTTTGAGGAGTACGGAACACCACGGCGTACATCTCGAAAAGATAAGCTGTTTGAAAAATAAGATCCTGAACGGAGGTCAGAGCTCGAAGTTATGAGCGTTGAGCAATCGGGGAGTGGGGGTGGGTGTTAGAGCTGGAAGGATGGGTAAGACCATATAAACAAATTGGAGCGGTGAGTTAATGGATGCGATCATACCGGCACTAATGCACGGATCCCATCGAACTCCGCGATTTTGCGTGCTTGGGCGAGAGTAGTACTAGGATAGGTGACCTCCTGGGAAGTTCTCGTGTTGCACCCCTTTTTTCGCCAAAATCCATTTTTCCCGTTTCCAACCAATTTTTGAGGAGCGCGGGACGCACGGCGTAGATCTCGAAAAGATAAGCGGTTTGAAAAAAGATCTTTAGCGGAGGTCGAGGCGAAGTTATGAGCGTTCAAAGAATCGGGGGGAGTGGGGTAAGGTGTGAGGAGCTGGAAGGATGGGTAAGACCATATAAACAAATTGGAGCGGTGAGTTAATGGATGTGATCATACTAGCACTAATGCCTTTGGATCCCATCGAACTCCGTGATTAAGCGTGCTTGGGCGAGAGTAGTACTAGGATGGGTGACCTCCTGGGAAGTCCTCGTGTTGTACCCCTTTTTTCGCCAAAATCCGGTTTTTTCCCGTTTCCGGCCAATTTTTGAGGAGCGCGGGACGCCCACGGCGTAGATCTCGAAAAGATAAGCGGTTTGAAAAAAATAATCCTGAAGCGGAGGTCGGGCGCGAAGTTATGAGCGTTCAAAGAATCGAGGGGAGTGGGGTAAGGTGTGAAGAACGGGAAGGATTGGGTAAGACCATATAAACAAATTGGAGCGGTGAGTTAATGGATGCGATCATACCGGCACTAATGCACGGATCCCTTGGGATCTCCGTGAGTTACGCGTGCTTGGGCGAAGTAGCCCGAGGATGGGTGACCTCCGGGAAGTCCTCGTGTTGCACCCCTTTTTTCGCCAAAATCAAGTATTTTCCCGTTACATTCCAATTTTTGAGGAGCGCGGGGCGCCACGGCGTACATCTCGAAAAGATAAGCGGTTTGAAAAAAGATCACTGAAGCGGAGTCGGCGCGAAGTGATGAGCGTTAAGAATCGAGGGGGTAGGGTAAGGTGTGAAGAACTGGAAGGATTGGTAAGACCATATAAACAAATTGGAGCAGTGACTTAATGGATGCGATCATACCAGCACTAATGCACTGGATCCCATCAGAACTCCGCAGTTTAGCGTGCTTGGGCGAGAGTAGTACTAGGATGGGTGACCTCCTGGGAATTAAGTACTCGTGTTGCACCCCTTTTTTCGCCAAAATCCAATTTTTTTCTAGTTTCCAGCCAACTTTTGAGGAGTGCGGAACACCACGGTGTACATCTCGAAAAGATAAGCATTTTGAAAAAAATATCTTGAAAACGGAGGTCCGAGCGCGAAGTAATGAGCGTTCAAAGAATCAGGGCGGAGTGGGGTAAGGTGTGAAGAACTGGAAGGATGGGTAAGACCATATAAACAAATTGGAGCAGTGAGTTAATGCATGCGATTATACCAGCACTAATGCACCGGATCCCATCAGAACTACTCAGTTAAGCGTGCTTGGGCGAGAGTAATACTAGGATTGGTGACCTCCTGGGAAGTACACATGTTGCACCCTTTTTTCTCCAAAATCCAATTTTTGAGGAGTACGGAACACCACGGCGTACATCTCGAAAAGATAAGCGGTTTGAAAAATAAGATCACTGAAAACGGAGGTCCGAGCTCGAAGTTATGAGTGTTCAAAGAATCAGGGTTAGTTGGGTAAAGTGTGAAGAACTGGAAGGATGGGTAAGACCATATAAACAAATTGGAGCAGTGAGTTAATGGATGGGATCAAACCATCACTATTGCACCGGATCCCATTAGAACTCTGTAGTTAAGCGTGCTTGGGTGAGAGTAGTACTAGGTTGGGTGACCTCTTGGTAAGTCCTCGTGTTGCACCCCTTTTTTCGCGAAAACCCATTTTCTTCCCCGTTTCCAGCCAATTATTGAGGAGCGCGGGACCCCAGGGCATAGATCTCGAAAAGATAAGCGGTTTGAAAAAAAATATCACAGAAAACGGAGGTCCGAGCGCGAAGTTATGAGCGTTCAAAGAATCAGGGGTTAGTGGGGTAAGGTGTGAAGAATTGGATGGATGGGTAAGACCATATAAACAAATTGGAGCAGTGAGTTAATGGATGTGATCATACCAGCACTAATGCACCGGATCCCATCAGAACTCCGCAGTTTAAGCGTGCTTGGGCGAGAGTAGTACTAGGATGGGTGACCTCCTGGGAAGTCCTCGTGTTGCACCCCTTTTTTCGCCAAAATCCGTTTTTTCCCATTTCCAGCCAATTTTTGAGGAGCGCGGGATGCCACGACGTACATCTCGAAAAGATAAGCGGTTTGAAAAAAAATATCAGAACGGGAGTACGGCGCGAAGTTATGAGCGTTCAAGAATCGGGGGAGTGGGGTAAGGTGTGATGGCTGGAAGGATGGGTAAGGCCATATAAACAAATTGGAGCAGTGAGTTAATGGATGCGATCATACCAGCACTAATGCATCAGATCCCATCAGAACTCCGCAGTTTAGCGTGCTTTGGCGAGAGTAGTACAAGGATGGGTGACCTCCTGGGAAGTCCTCGTGTTGCACCACTTTTTTCGCCATAATCTAGTTTTTTTCAAGTTTCATGCCAATTTTGAGGAGCGCGGGGCGCCCGCGGCGTACATCTCGAAATGATAAGCGGTTTGAAAAAAGATCCACTGAAAGCGGAGGGCGCGAAGTGATGAGCGTTCAGGGAATCGGGGGGTGGGGTAAGGTGTGAAGAGCTGGAAGGATTGGTAAGACCATATAAACAAATTGCGGGGAGTGAGTTAATGGATGCGATCATACCGGCACTAATGCCGGGATCCCATTAGAACTCCGCGAGTTTAGCGTGCTTGGGCGAGAGTAGTACTAGGATGGGTGACCTCACAGGGATTAAGTACTCGTGTTGCACCCCTTTTTTGGCCAAAATCCATTTTTTCCGTTTCCGGCCAAGTTTTGAGGAGTGCGGATCACCGCGGCGTACATCTCGAAAGATAAGCGGTTTGAAAAAAGATCATTGAAAATGGATGTCCGAGCGCGAAGTTATGAGCGTTCTAAGAATCAGGGCGGAGTGGGGTAAGGTGTGAAGAACTAGAAGGATGGGTAAGACCATATAAACAAATTGGAGCAGTGAGTTAATGGATGCGATTATACCAGCACTAATGCACGGATCCCATCGGAACTACTCGTTTAAGTGTGCTTGGGCGAGAGTAATACAAGGATTGGTGACCTCCGGGAAGTACTCGTGTTGCACCCTTTTTTCTCCAAAATCCATTTTTTTCCAGTTTCCAGCCAATTTTTGAGGAGTACGGAACACCACGGCGTACATCTCGAAAAGATAAGCGGTTTGAAAAATAAGATCACTGAACGGAGGTCAGAGCTCGAAGTTATGAGCGTTCGAAGAATCGGGGTTAATTGGGTAAGGTGTGAAGAACGGGGAAGGATGGGTAAGACCATATAAACAAATTGGAGCGGTGAGTTAATGGATGGGATCAAACCATCACTAATGCACCGAATCCCATTAGAACTCTGTAGTTAAGCGTGCTTGGGTGAGAGTAGTACTAGGTTGGGTGACCTCCTAGGAAGTCCTCGTGTTGCACCCCTTTTTTCGCCAAAATCCATTTTCTTCCCCGTTTCCATCCAATTTTTGAGGAGCGCGGGACCCCGGGGGCATAGATCTCGAAAAGATAAGCGGTTTGAAAAAAATGATCACGAAAACGGAGGTCAGCGCGTGAAGTTATGAGCGTTCAAAGAATCAAGGGTTAGTGGGGCAAGGTGTGAAGAACTGGAAGGATGGGTAAGACCATATAAACAAATTGGAGTAGTGAGTTAATGGATGCGATCATACCGGCACTAATGCAGGATCCCATCGTTTTTGCGGTTTAGCGTGCTTGGGCGAGAGTAGTACTAGGATGGGTGACCTCTGGGAAGTCCTCGTGTTGCATCCTTTTTTCGCCAAAATCCCTTTTATCCCATTTCCGGCCAATTTTTAGGAGCGCGGGGCGCCCGCGACGTACATCTCGAAAAGATAGGCGGTTTGAAAAAAAATATCGAAGCGGAGTACGGCGCGAGGTTATGAGCGTTCAAAGAATCGGGGGGTGGGGTAAGGTGTGAAGAACTGCAAGGATTGGTAAGACCATATAAACAAATTGGAGCAGTGAGTTAATGGATGCGATCATACCGGCACTAATGCGCGGATCCCATCGAACTCCGCGGTTTAGCGTGCTTGGGCGAGAGTAGTACTAGGATGGGTGACCTCCTGGGAATTAATTACTCGTGATGCACCCCTTTTTTCGCCAAAATCCATTTTTTTTCCAGTTTCCAGCCAAGTTTTAAGGAGTGCGGAACACCACGGCGTACATCTCGAAAAGATAAGCGGTTTGAAAAAAAAGATCACTTGAAACGAAGGTCGGCGCGAAAGTTATGAGCGTTCAAAGAATCGGGGCGGAGTGGGGTAAGGTGTGAGAAGCTGGAAGGATGGGTAAGACCATATAAACAAATTTGAGCAGTGAGTTAATGGATGCGATTATACCAGCACTAATACACCGGATCCCATTAGAACTACTCAGTTAAGCGTGCTTGGGCGAGAGTAATACTAGGATTGGTGACCTCCTGGGAAGTACTCGTGTCTCACCCTTTTTTCTCCAAAATCCATTTTTTCCGGTTTCCGGCCAATTTTTGAGGAGTGCGGAACACCACGGCGTACATCTCGAAAAAATAAGCGGTTTGAAAAAAGATCACGAAAACGCAGTCAGAGCTCGAAGTTATGAGCGTTCGAAGAATCACGGTTAGTTGGGTAAGGTGTGAAGAACTGGAAGGATGGGTAAGACCATATAAACAAATTAGAGCAATGAGTTAATGGATGCGATCAAACCATCACTAATGCACCGGATCCCATTAGAACTCTGCAGTTAAGCGTGCTTGGGTGAGAGTAGTACTAGGTTGGGTGACCTCCTGGGAAGTCCTCGTGTTGCACCCCTTTTTTCGCCAAAATCCATTTTTTCCAATTTCTAGCCAATTTTTGAGGAGCGCGGGACGCCACGACGTACATCTCGAAAAGATAAGCGGTTTGAAAAAAAATATCACTGAAAACGGAGGTACGAGCACGAAGTTATGAGCGTTCAAAGAATCAGGGGGGGAATGGGGTAACGTGTGATGAACTGGAAGGATGGGTAAGACCATATAAACAAATTGGAGCAGTGAGTTAATAGATGCGATCATACCAGCACTAATGCACTAGATCCCATCAGAACTCCGCAGTTTAGCGTGCTTTGGCGAGAGTAGTACAAGGATGGGTGACCTCCTGGGAAGTCCTCGTGTTGCACCCCTTTTTTCGCCAAAATCAAGTTTTTTCACGTTTCATGCCAATTTTTGAGGAGCGCGGGGCGCCACGGCGTACATCTCGAAATGATAAACGGTTTGAAAAAAAGATCAGCGGAGGTCGGCGCGAAGTGATGAGCGTTGAAGAATCGGGGAGGTGGGGTAAGGTGTGAAGAGCTGCAAGGATTGGTAAGACCATATAAACAAATTGGAGCGGTGAGTTAATGGATGCGTCGTACCGGCACTAATGCACCGGATCCCCGTCGAACTCCGCGGTTTAGCGTGCTTGGGCGAGAGTAGTACTAGGATAAGTGACCTCCTGGGAAGTCCTCGTGTTGCACCCCTTTTTTCGCCAAAATCCATTTTTTCCAATTTCTAGCCAATTTTTGAGGAGCGCGGGACGCCACGACGTACATCTCGAAAAGATAAGCGGTTTGAAAAAAAATATCCTTGAACGGAGGTACGGCGCGAAGTTATGAGCGTTCAAGGAATCGGGGGTGGGGTAAGGTGTGATGAGCTGGAAGGATGGGTAAGACCATATAAACAAATTGGAGCGGTGAGTTAATGGATGCGATCATACCGGCACTAATGCACCGGATCCCATCGAGAACTCCGCGGTTTAGCGTGCTTTGGCGAGAGTAGTACAAGGATGGGTGACCTCACGGGAAGTCCTCGTGTCGCACCCCTTTTTTCGCCAAAATCAAGTTTTTTCCCGTTTCATGCCAATTTTGGAGGAGCGCGGGACGCCGCGGCGTACATCTCGAAATGATAAGCGGTTTGAAAAAAGATCACTAGCGGAGTCGGCGCGAAGTGATGAGCGTTGAGAATCGGGGGTGGGGTAAGGTGTGAAGAACTTAAAGGATTGGTAAGACCATATAAATAAATTGGAGCAGTGAGTTAATGGATGCGATCATACCATCACTAATGCACCGGATCCCATTAGAACTCCGCAGTTTAGCGTGCTTGGGCGAGAGTAGTACTAGGATGGGTGACCTCACGGGAAGTCCTCGTGTTGCACCCTTTTTTCGCCAAAATCCATTTTTCCCATTTCCGGCCAATTTTGAGGAGCGCGGGGCGCCCGGGGCATAGATCTCGAAAAGATAAGCGGTTTGAAAAAAAATATCACTGAAAATGGAGGTCCGAGCACGAAGTTATGAGCGTTCAAAAGAATCAGGGGTTAGTGGGGTAAGGTGTGAAGAACTGGAAGGATGGGTAAGACCATATAAACAAATTGGAGCAGTGAGTTATTGGATGCGATCAAACCATCACTAATGCACCGGATCCCATTAGAACTCTGCAGTTAAGCGTGCTTGGGTGAGAGTAGTACTAGGTTGGGTGACCTCCTTGGAAGTCCTCGTGTTGCAACCATTTTTTCGCCAAAATCCATTTTTTCCCATTTCCAGCCAATTTTTGAGGAGCGCGGGACGCCAGGGCATAGATCTCGAAAAGATAAGCGGTTTGAAAAAAAAATATCACGAAACGGAGTACAGCGCGAGGTTATGAGCGTTCAAAAATAAGGGGAGTGGGGTAAGGTGTGATGAGCTGGAAGGATGGGTAAGGCCAGTATAAACAAATTGGAGCAGTGAGTTAATGGATGCGATCATACCAGCACTAATGCACCAGATCCCATCAGAACTCCGCAGTTTAACGTGCTTGGGCGAGAGTAGTACAAGGATGGGTGACCTCCTGGGAAGTCCTCGTGTTGCACCCCTTTTTTCGCCAAAATCCATTTTTTTCCCGTTTCATGCCAATTTTTTAGAAGCACGGGAAGCCATGGCGTACATCTCGAAAAGATAAGCGGTTTGAAAAAAAGATCGAAACGGAGGTCGAGCGCGAAGTTATGAGCGTTGAAAGGAATCGGGGGGTGGGTTAAGGTGTGAAGAAGCTGGAAGGATGGGTAAGACCATATAAACAAATTGGAGCAGTGAGTTAATGGATGCGATCATACCGGCACTAATGCACCGAATCCCATCAGAACTCCGCAGTTTAGCGTGCTTGGGCGAGAGTAGTACTAGGATGGGTGACCTCCTGGGAAGTCCTCGTGTTGCACCCCTTTTTTCGCCAAAATCCATTTTTTTACCGTTTCATGCCAATTTTTTAGAAGCGCGGGAAGCCATGGCGTACATTTCGAAAAGATAAGCGGTTTGAAAAAAAAGATCACTGAAGCGGGGTCGGCGCGAAGTTATGAGCGTTCAAAGAATCAGGGGGGGTGGGTTAAGGTGTGAAGAACTGGAAGGATGGGTAAGACCATATAAACAAATTGGAGCAGTGAGTTATTGGATGCGATCAAACCATCACTAATGCACCGGATCCCATTAGAACTCTGCAGTTAAGCGTGCTTGGGTGAGAGTAGTACTAGGTTGGGTGACCTCCTTGGAAGTCCTCGTGTTGCAACCATTTTTTCGCCAAAATCCATTTTTTCCCATTTCCAGCCAATTTTTGAGTAGCGCGGGACGCCACGACGTACATCTCGAAAAGATAAGCGGTTTGAAAAAAATATCCTTGAACGGAGTACGGGGGCGAAGTTATGAGCGTTCAAGAATCGGGGGGAATGGGGTAAGGTGTGATGAACTGGAAGGATGGGTAAGACCATATAAACAAATTGGAGCAGTGAGTTAATGGATGCGATCATACCAGCACTAATGCACCAGATCCCATCAGAACTCCTGGGAAGTCCTCGTGTTGCACCCCTTTTTTCGCCAAAATCAAGTTTTTCTCACGTTTCACGCCAATTTTTGAGGAGCGCGGGACGCCACGGCGTACATCTCGAAATGATAAGCGGTTTGAAAAAAAAGATCAGCAGCGGAGTCGGCGCGAAGTGATGAGCGTTCGAGAATCGAGGAGGGTGGGGTAAGGTGTGAGAAGCTGGAAGGATTGGTAAGAGCATATAAACAAATTGGAGCAGTGAGTTAATGGATGCGATCATACCATCACTAATGCACCGGATCCCATTAGAACTCCGCAGTTTAGCGTGCTTGGGCGAGAGTATTTCTAGGATGGGTGACCTCCTGGGAAGTCCTCGTGTTGCACCCCTTTTTTCGCCAAAATCCATTTTTCCCATTTCCGGCCAATTTTGAGGAGCGCGGGACGCCGGGGGCATAGATCTCGAAAAGATAAGCGGTTTTGAAAAAAAATATCCCTTGAAAATGGAGGTCGGCGCGAAGTTATGAGCGTTCAAAGAATCGGGGTTAGTGGGGTAAGGTGTGAAGAACTGGAAGGATGGGTAAGACCATATAAACCAATTGGAGCAGTGAGTTAATGGATGCGATCATACCAGCACTAATGCACCAGATCCCATCAGAACTCCGCAGTTTAACGTGCTTTGGCGAGAGTAGTACAAGGATGGGTGACCTCCTGGGAAGTCCTCGTGTCGCACCCCTTTTTTCGCCAAAATCCATTTTTTTACCGTTTCATGCCAATTTTTAGGAGCGCGGGAAGCCGTGGCGTACATTTCGAAAAGATAAGCGGTTTGAAAAATAAGATCACAGGAGTCGAGCGCGAAGTTATGAGCGTTCGAGAATCGGGGGGTGGGTTAAGGTGTGAAGAACTGGAAGGATGGGTAAGACCATATAAACAAATTGGAGCAGTGAGTTATTGGATGCGATCAAACCATCACTAATGCACCGGATCCCATTAGAACTCTGCAGTTAAGCGTGCTTGGGTGAGAGTAGTACTAGGTTGAGTGACCTCCTTGGAAGTCCTCGTGTTCCACCCCTTTTTTCGCCAAAATCCATTTTTTCCCATTTCCAGCCAATTTTTGAGTAGCGCGGGACGCCACGACGTACATCTCGGTAAGATAAGCGGTTTGAAAAAAAATATCACTGAAAATGGAGGTCCGAGCGCGAAGTTATGAGCGTTCAAAGAATCAGGGGTTAGTGGGGTAAGGTGTGAAGAACTGGAAGGATGGGTAAGACCATATAAACCAATTGGAGCAGTGAGTTAATGGATGCGATCATACCAGCACTAATGCACCAGATCCCATCAGAACTCCGCAGTTTAACGTGCTTTGGCGAGAGTAGTACAAGGATGGGTGACCTCCTGGGAAGTCCTCGTGTCGCACCCCTTTTTTCGCCAAAATCAAGTTTTTTCCCGTTTCATGCCAATTTTGGAGGAGGGCGGGACGCCACGGCGTACATCTCGAAATGATAAGCGGTTTGAAAAAAAAGATCACGAAACGGAGGTCGGCGCGAAGTGATGAGCGTTCAAAGAATCAGGGGGGGGTGGGGTAAGGTGTGAAGAACTGCAAGGATTGGTAAGACCATATAAATAAATTGGAGCAGTGAGTTAATGGATGCGATCATACCATCACTAATGCACCGGATCCCATTAGAACTCCGCAGTTTAGCTTGCTTGGGCGAGAGTAGTACTAGGATGGGTGACCTCCTGGGAAGTCCTCGTGTTGCACCCCTTTTTTCGCCAAAATCCATTTATTCCCATTTCCAGCCAATTTTTAAGGAGCGCGGGACGCCAGGGCATAGATCTCGAAAAGATAAGCGGTTTGAAAAAAAATATCACTGAGCGGAGTACGGCGCGAAGTTATGAGCGTTCAAAGAATCAGGGGGGAGTGGGGTAAGGTGTGATGAACTGGAAGGATGGGTAAGACCATATCAACAAATTGGAGCAGTGAGTTAATGGATGCGATCATACCAGCACTAATGCACCAGATCCCATCAGAACTCCGCAGTTTAACGTGCTTGGGCGAGAGTAGTACAAGGATGGGTGACCTCCTGGGAAGTCCTCGTGTTGCACCCCTTTTTTCGCCAAAATCCATTTTTTTCCCGTTTCATGCCAATTTTTTAGAAGCGCGGGAAGCCATGGCGTACATCTCGAAAAGATAAGCGGTTTTGAAAAAAAGATCACTTGAAAACATTGGTCGGCGCGAAGTTATGAGCGTTAAAGAATCGAGGGGTGGGTTAAGGTGTGAAGAAGCTGGAAGGATGGGTAAGACCATATAAACAAATTGGAGCAGTGAGTTAATGGATGCGATCATACCGGCACTAATGCACCGAATCCCATCAGAACTCCGCAGTTTAGCGTGCTTGGGCGAGAGTAGTACTAGGATGGGTGACCTCCTGGGAAGTCCTCGTGTTGCACCCCTTTTTTCATCAAAATCCATTTTTTTCCCGTTTCATGCCAATTTTTTAGAAGCGCGGGAAGCCATGGCGTACATCTCGAAAAGATAAGCGGTTTGAAAAAAAATATCACGAAAACGGGTCAGCGCGAAGTTATGAGCGTTCAAAGAATCGGGGAATGGGGTAAGGTGTGATGAGCTGGAAGGATGGGTAAGACCATATAAACAAATTGGAGCGGTGAGTTAATGGATGCGATCATACCGGCACTAATGCACCGGATCCCATTCGAACTCCGCGATTTAGTGTGCTTTGGCGAGAGTAGTACAAGGATGGGTGACCTCTGGGAAGTCCTCGTGTTGCACCCCTTTTTTCGCCAAAATCAAGTTTTTCACGTTTCATGCCAATTTTGAGGAGCGCGGGACGCCGCGGCGTACATCTCGAAATGATAAACGGTTTGAAAAAAAGATCTAGCGGAGGTCGGCGCGAAGTGATGAGCGTTCAAAGAATCAGGGGGGGAGGTGGGGTAAAGTGTGAAGAACTACAAGGATTGGTAAGACCATATAAAAATATTGGAGCAGTGAGTTAATGGATGCGATCATACCAGCACTAATGCACCGGATCCCATTAGAACTCCGCAGTTTAGCGTGCTTGGGCGAGAGTAGTACTAGGATGGGTGACCTCCTGGGAAGTCCTCTTGTTGCACCCCTTTTTTCGCTTAAAATCCATTTTTTACCGTTTCATGCCAATTTTTTAGAAGCGCGGGAAGCCGTGGCGTACATTTCGAAAAGATAAGCGGTTTGAAAAAAAAGATCAACGGAGGTCGGCGCGAAGTTATGAGCGTTCAAGAATCGGGGGGGTGGGTTAAGGTGTGAAGAGCTGGAAGGATGGGTAAGACCATATAAACAAATTGGAGCAGTGAGTTATTGGATGCGATCAAACCACCACTAATGCACCGGATCCCATTAGAACTCTGCAGTTAAGCGTGCTTGGGGGAGAGTAGTACTAGGTTGGGTGACCTCCTTGGAAGTCCTCGTGTTGCACCCCTTTTTTCGCCAAAATCCATTTTTTCCCATTTCCAGCCAATTTTGAGCAGCGCGGGGCGCCACGACGTACATCTCGAAAAGATAAGCGGTTTGAAAAAAAATATCCGAAACGGAGTACGGCGCGAAGTTATGAGCGTTCGAAGAATCGGGGGAATGGGGTAAGGTGTGATGAGCTGGAAGGATGGGTAAGACCATATAAACAAATTGGAGCAGTGAGTTAATGGATGCGATCATACCAGTACTAATGCACCAGATCCCATCAAAACTCCGCAGTTTAGTGTGCTTTGGCGAGAGTAGTACAAGGAAGGGTGACCTCTTGGGAAGTCCTCGTGTTGCACCCCTTTTTTCGCCAAAATCAAGTTTTTTCACGTTTCATGCCAATTTTGAGGAGCGCGGGACGCCGCGGCGTACATCTCGAAATGATAAGCGGTTTTGAAAAAAGATCACTTGAAAAGGAGAGGGGCGCGAAGTGATGGCGTTGGAGAATCGGGGAGGGTGGGGTAAGGTGTGAAGAGCTGGAAGGATTGGTAAGACCATATAAACAAATTGGAGCGGTGAGTTAATGGATGCGATCATACCATCACTAATGCACGGATCCCATTAGAACTCCGCGGTTTAGCGTGCTTGGGCGAGAGTAGTACTAGGATTGGTGACCTCTCGGGAAGTCCTCGTGTTGCACCCCTTTTTTCGCCAAAATCCATTTTTCCCATTTCCGGCCAATTTTTAAGGAGCGCGGGGCGCCCGGGGCATAGATCTCGAAAAGATAAGCGGTTTTGAAAAAAATATCCGAACGGAGTACGGCGCGAAGTTATGAGCGTTCAAGAATCGGGGAGTGGGGTAAGGTGTGATGAGCTGGAAGGATGGGTAAGACCATATAAACAAATTGGAGCGGTGAGTTAATGGATGCGTCATACCGGCACTAATGCACCGGATCCCATCGGAACTCCGCGGTTTAACGTGCTTTGGCGAGAGTAGTACGAGGATGGGTGACCTCTGGGAAGTCCTCGTGTCGCACCCCTTTTTCGCCAAAAATCAATTTTTTCCCGTTTCATGACAATTTTGGAGGAGGGCGGGGACGCCACGACGTACATCTCGAAATGATAAGCGGTTTGAAAAAAGATCACTGAAAACGGAGGTCGGCGCGAAGTGATGAGCGTTGAGAATCGGGGGTGGGGTAAGGTGTGAAGAAGCTGCAAGGATTGGTAAGACCATATAAATAAATTGGAGCTTGAGTGAGTTAATGGATGCGATCATACCATCACTAATGCACCGGATCCCATTAGAACTCCGCAGTTTAGCGTGCTTGGGCGAGAGTAGTACTAGGATGGGTGACCTCCTGGGAAGTCCTCGTGTTGCACCCCTTTTTTCGCCAAAATCCATTTTTTCCCATTTCCAGCCAATTTTTAAGGAGCGCGGGGCGCCGGGGCATAGATCTCGAAAAGATAAGCGGTTTGAAAAAAAATATCACTGAAGCGGAGGTACGGCGCGAAGTTATGAGCGTTCAAAGAATCGAGGGGAGTGGGGTAAGGTGTGATGAGCTGGAAGGATGGGTAAGACCATATAAACAAATTGGAGCGGTGAGTTAATGGATGCGTCATACCGGCACTAATGCACCGGATCCCATTAGAACTCCCGCGGTTTAACGTGCTTGGGCGGAGTATTACAAGGATGGGTGACCTCTGAGGAAGTCCTCGTGTTGCACCCCTTTTTTCGCCAAAATCCATTTTTTCCCGTTTCATGCCAATTTTTAGAAGCGCGGGAAGCCATGGCGTACATCTCGAAAAGATAAGCGGTTTGAAAAAAAGATCACGAAAGTACGGGCGCGAAGTTATGAGCGTTGAAAGAAATGGGGGTGGGTTAAGGTGTGAAGAGCTGGAAGGATGGGTAAGACCATATAAACAAATTGGAGCGGTGAGTTAATGGATGCGTCATACCGGCACTAATGCACCGAATCCCATCGAACTCCCGCGGTTTAGCGTGCTTGGGCGAGTAGTACTAGGATGGGTGACCTCCGGGAAGTCCTCGTGTTGCACCCCTTTTTTCGCCAAAATCCATTTTTTTCCCGTTTCATGCCAATTTTAAGGAGCGGGAAGCCGTGGCGTACATTTCGAAAAGATAAGCGGTTTGAAAAAAGATCTGGAACGGAGTCGAGCGCGAAGTTATGAGCGTTCAAGAATCGGGGGGTGGGTTAAGGTGTGAAGAGCTGGAAGGATGGGTAAGACCATATAAACAAATTGGAGCGGTGAGTTATTGGATGCGATCAAACCATCACTAATGCACGGATCCCATTAGAACTCTGTGAGTTAAGCGTGCTTGGGTGGAGTAGTACTAGGTTGGGTGACCTCCTTGGAAGTCCTCGTGTTGCACCCGTTTTTTCGCCAAAATCCATTTTTCCAATTTCCAGCCAATTTTTGAGTAGCGCGGGACGCCACGGCGTACATCTCGAAAAGATAAGCGGTTTGAAAAAAATATCAGCGGGAGTACGGGAGCGAAGTTATGAGCGTTCGAAGAATCGGGGGAATGGGGTAAGGTGTGATGAGCTGGAAGGATGGGTAAGACCATATCAACAAATTGGAGCGGTGAGTTAATGGATGCGATCATACCGGCACTAATGCACCGGATCCCATCGAACTCCGCGGTTTAGTGTGCTTTGGCGAGAGTAGTACGAGGAAGGGTGACCTCTTGGGAAGTCCTCGTGTTGCACCCCTTTTCGCCAAAATCAAGTTATTTTCACGTTTCATGCCAATTTTGAGGAGCGCGGGGCGCCCACGGCGTACATCTCGAAATGATAAACGGTTTGAAAAAAGATCAGCGGAGGAGAGAGTGCGAAGTGATGAGCGTTCGGGAATCGGGGGAGGTGGGGTAAGGTGTGAAGAGCTGGAAGGATTGGTAAGACCATATAAAAAGTTGGAGCAATGAGTTAATGGATGCGATCATACCGGGGACTAATGCCGGATCCCATCGGAACTCCGCGGGTTTAGCGTGCTTGGGCGAGAGTAGTACTAGGATGGGTGACCTCCTGGGAAGTCCTCGTGTTGCACCCCTTTTTTCGCCAAAATCCATTTTTCCAATTTCCAGCCAATTTTGAGGAGCGCGGGGCGCCCACGGCGTACATCTCGAAAAGATAAGCGGTTTTGAAAAAAATATCAAAGCGGAGGTACGGCGCGAGGTTATGAGCGTTCAAAGAATCGGGGGAGTGGGGTAAGGTGTGATGAGCTGGAAGGATGGGTAAGACCATATAAACAAATTGGAGCGGTGAGTTAATGGATGCGATCATACCGGCACTAATGCACCGGATCCCATGGGAACTCCGCGGTTTAGCGTGCTTTGGCGAGAGTAGTACGAGGATGGGTGACCTCTGGGAAGTCCTCGTGTCGCACCCCTTTTTCGCCAAAATCAAGTTTTTTCACGTTTCATGCCAATTTTTGAGGAGCGCGGGGCGCCGCGGCGTACATCTCGAAATGATAAGCGGTTTGAAAAAAGATCACTTTTAAAACGGAGTCGGGCGCGAAGTGATGAGCGTTCAAGAATCAGGGGAAGGTGGGGTAAGGTGTGAAGAACTGCAAGGATTGGTAAGACCATATAAACAAATTGGAGCAGTGAGTTAATGGATGCGATCATACCATCACTAATGCACCGGATCCCATTAGAACTCCGCATTTTAGCGTGCTTGGGCGAGAGTAGTACTAGGATGGGTGACCTCCTGGGAAGTCCTCGTGTTGCACCCCTTTTTTCGCCAAAATCCATTTTTCCCATTTCCGGCCAATTTTTGAGGAGCGCGGGACGCGGGGCATAGATCTCGAAAAGATAAGCGATTTGAAAAAAAATATCACGGAAAATGGAGAGTCGGGCGTGAAGTTATGAGCGTTCAAAGAATCGGGGGTTAGTGGGGTAAGGTGTGAAGAACTGGAAGGATGGGTAAGACCATATAAACAAATTGGAGCAGTGAGTTAATGGATGCGATCATACCGGCACTAATGCACCGAATCCCATCAGAACTCCGCAGTTTAGCGTGCTTGGGCGAGAGTAGTACTAGGATGGGTGACCTCCAGGGAAGTCCTCGTGTTGCACCCCTTTTTTCATCAAAATCCATTTTTTTCCCATTTCATGCCAATTTTTTAGAAGCGCGGGAAGCCATGGCGTACATCTCGAAAAGATAAGCGGTTTGAAAAAAAAAAGATCAAACGGAGTCGGCGCGAAGTAATGAGCGTTCAAAGAATCGGGGGGTGGGTTAAGGTGTGAGGAACTGGAAGGATGGGTAAGACCATATAAACAAATTGGAGCAGTGAGTTATTGGATGCGATCAAACCATCACTAATGCACCGGATCCCATTAGAACTCTGCAGTTAAGCGTGCTTGGGTGAGAGTAGTACTAGGTTGGGTTACCTCCTTGGAAGTCCTCGTGTTGCACCCCTTTTTTCGCCAAAATCCATTTTTTCCCATTTCCAGCCAATTTTTGAGTAGCGCGGGGCGCCACGGCGTACATCTCGAAAAGATAAGCGGTTTGAAAAAATATATCGAAACGGAGTACGGCGCGAGGTTATGAGCGTTCGAGAATCGGGGGAATGGGGTAAGGTGTGATGAGCTGGAAGGATGGGTAAGACCATATAAACAAATTGGAGCGGTGAGTTAATGGATGCGATCATACCGGCACTAATGCACCGGATCCCGTCGAACTTCCGCGAGTTTAGTGTGCTTTGGCGAGAGTAGTACAAGGAAGGGTGACCTCTTGGGAAGTCCTCGTGTTGCACCCCTTTTTTCGCCAAAATCAAGTTATTTTCACGTTTCATGCCAATTTTTGAGGAGCGCGGGACGCCGGCGGCGTACATCTCGAAATGATAAACGGTTTGAAAAAAGATCAGCGGAGTCGGCGCGAAGTGATGAGCGTTCGAAGAATCGGGGGAGGTGGGGTAAGGTGTGAAGCTGCAAGGATTGGTAAGACCATATAAAAAAGTTGGAGCAATGAGTTAATGGATGCGTCATACCGGGGACTAATGCCGGATCCCGTCGAACTCCGCGGTTTAGCGTGCTTGGGGAGAGTAGTACTAGGATGGGTGACCTCACAGGAAGTCCTCGTGTTGCACCCCTTTTTCGCCAAAATCCATTTTTTCCAATTTCCAGCCAATTTTGAGGAGCGCGGGGCGCCGCGAGCGTACATCTCGAAAAGATAAGCGGTTTGAAAAAAAATATCCTGAAACGCAGTCCGGCGCGAAGTTATGAGCGTTCAAAGAATCGAGGGGAGTGGGGTAAGGTGTGATGAACTGGAAGGATGGGTAAGACCATATAAACAAATTGGAGCAGTGAGTTAATGGATGCGATCATACCGGCACTAATGCACCGGATCCCATCGGGAACTCCGCGATTTAGCGTGCTTTGGCGAGAGTAGTACGAGGATGGGTGACCTCCAGGAAGTCCTCGTGTCGCACCCCTTTTTTCGCCAAAATCAAGTTTTTTCCCGTTTAATGCCAATTATGGAGGAGCGCGGGGCGCCGCGGCGTACATCTCGAAATGATAAGCGGTTTTGAAAAAAGATCCTGAGTCGAGAGCGGCGCGAAGTGATGAGCGTTCGAGAATCGGGGGGTGGGGTAAGGTGTGAAGAAGCTGCGGGATTGGTAAGACCATATAAACAAATTGGAGCGGTGAGTTAATGGATGCGATCATACCATCACTAATGCCGCGGATCCCATTAGAACTCCGCGGTTTAGCGTGCTTGGGCGAGAGTAGTACTAGGATGGGTGACCTCTGGGAAGTTCTCGTGTTGCACCCCTTTTTCGCCAAAATCCATTTTTCCCATTTCAGTCAATTTTTGAGGAGCGCGGGACGCCGGGGCATAGATCTCGAAAAGATAAGCGGTTTGAAAAAAAATATCCACTGAAAATGGAGGGGCCAGGCGCGGAAGTTATGAGCGTTGAAGAATCGAGGGTTAGTGGGGTAAGGTGTGAAGAGCTGGAAGGATGGGTAAGACCATATAAACAAATTGGAGCGGTGAGTTAATGGATGCGATCATACCGGCACTAACGCACCGAGATCCCATCGAGAACTTCCGTAGTTTAATGTGCTTTGGCGAAAGTAGTACAAGGATGTGTGACCTCTGGGAAGTCCTCGTGTAGCACCCCTTTTTCGCCAAAATCAAGTTTTTTTCCCGTTTCATGCCAATTTTGGAGGAGGGCGGGACGCCACGGCGTACATCTCGAAATGATAAGCGGTTTTGAAAAAAGATCATGAAAACGGATGTCCGGCGCGAAGTGATGAGCGTTCAAAGAATCGGGGGTGGGGTAAGGTGTGAAGAAGCTGCAAGGATTGGTAAGACCATATAAACAAATTGGAGCGATGAGTTAATGGATGCGATCATACCATCACTAATGCACCGGGATCCCAATAGAACTCTGCGGTTTAGCGTGCTTGGGCGAGAGTAGTACTAGGATGGGTGACCTCTGGGAAGTCCTCGTGTTGCACCCCTTTTTCGCCAAAATCCATTTTTCCCATTTCCAGCCAATTTTTGAGGTGCGCGGGACGCCGGGGCATAGATCTCGAAAAGATAAGCGGTTTGAAAAAAATATCGAAAGCGGAGGTACGGCGTGAAGTTATGAGCGTTGAAGAATCGGGGGAGTGGGGTAAGGTGTGATGAAGCTGGAAGGATGGGTAAGACCATATAAAAAAATTGGAGCGGTGAGTTAATGGATGCGTCATACCGGCACTAATGCACCGGATCCCATCGGAACTCCGCGGTTTAGCGTGCTTTGGCGAGAGTAGTACGAGGATGGGTGACCTCTGGGAAGTCCTCGTGTCGCACCCCTTTTCGCCAAATCAAGTTTTTTCCCGTTTAATGCCAATTTTGGAGGAGCGTGGGGCGCCACGGCGTACATCTCCGAAATGATAAGCGGTTTGAAAAAAGATCATGAAGGAGGTCGGCGCGAAGTGATGAGCGTTAAGAATCGAGGAGTGGGGTAAGGTGTGAAGCGCAGGATTGGTAAGACCATATAAACAAATTGTAGCGATGAGTTAATGGATGCGATCATACCAGCACTAATGCACCGGATCCCATCGGAACTCCGATTTAGCGTGCTTTGGCGAGAGTAGTACAAGGATGGGTGACCTCTGGGAAGTCCTCGTGTCGCACCCCTTTTTTCGCCAAAATCAAGTTTTTTTCCGTTTAATGCCAATTATGGAGGAGCGCGGGACGCCGCGGCGTACATCTCGAAATGATAAGCGGTTTGAAAAAAAAGATCACTGAAAGGAGGTCGCGCGAAGTGATGAGCGTTGAGAATCGGGGAGTGGGGTAAGGTGTGAAGAAGCTGGAAGGATTGGTAAGACCATATAAACAAATTGGGCTGGTGAGTTAATGGATGCGATCATACCATCACTAATGCATAGGATCCCATTAGAACTCCGCGGTTTAGCGTGCTTGGGCGAGAGTAGTACTAGGATGGGTGACCTCGCAGGAAGTTCTCGTGTTGCACCCCTTTTTTCGCCAAAATCCATTTTTCCCATTTCCGATTCAATTTTTGAGGAGCGCGGGACGCGAGCATAGATCTCGAAAAGATAAGCGGTTTTGAAAAAAAATATCGCGAAAATGGAGGGCCGGCGCGAAGTTATGAGCGTTGAAGAATCGGGGTTAGTGGGGTAAGGTGTGAAGAAGCTGGAAGGATGGGTAAGACCATATAAACAAATTGGAGCAGTGAGTTAATGGATGCGATCATACCAGCACTAACGCACCAGATCCCATCAGAACTCCGTAGTTTAATGTGCTTTGGCGAGAGTAGTACAAGGATGTGTGACCTCCAGGAAGTCCTCGTGTAGCACCCCTTTTTTCGCCAAAATCAAGTTTTTTCCCGTTTCATGCCAATTTTGAGGAGGGCGGGGCGCCGCGGCGTACATCTCGAAATGATAAGCGGTTTTGAAAAAAGATCAAACGGATGTCGGCGCGAAGTGATGAGCGTTGAAGAATCGGGGAGTGGGGTAAGGTGTGAAGAAGCGCAAGGATTGGTAAGACCATATAAACAAATTGGAGCCGGTGAGTTAATGGATGCGATCATACCATCACTAATGCCAGGATCCCAATAGAACTCTCGGTTTAGCGTGCTTGGGCGAGAGTAGTACTAGGATGGGTGACCTCTGGGAAGTCCTCGTGTTGCACCCCTTTTTCGCCAAAATCCATTTTTCCCATTTCCGGCCAATTTTTGAGGTGCGCGGGGCCTTGGGGCATAGATCTCGAAAAAGATAAGCGGTTTGAAAAAAAATATCACGAGAGGTACGGCGTGAAGTTATGAGCGTTAAGAATCGGGAAGTGGGGTAAGGTGTGATGAGCTGGAAGGATGGGTAAGACCATATAAACAAATTGGAGCGGTGAGTTAATGGATGCGATCATACCGGCACTAATGCACCGGATCCCGTCGAACTTCCGCGGTTTAGCGTGCTTTGGCGAGAGTAGTACGAGGATGGGTGACCTCATGGGAAGTCTCGTGTCGCACCCCTTTTTTCGCCAAAATCAAGTTTTTCCCGTTTAATGCCAATTTTGGAGGAGCGTGGGGCGCCACGGCGTACATCTCGAAATGATAAGCGGTTTTGAAAAAAGATCAGCGGAGGTCGGCGCGAAGTGATGAGCGTTAAGAATCGGGGGGTGGGGTAAGGTGTGAAGAAGCTGGAAGGATTGGTAAGACCATATAAACAAATTGTAGCGAGTGAGTTAATGGATGCGATCATACCATCACTAATGCAGGATCCCATTAGAACTCCGCGGTTTAGCGTGCTTGGGCGAGAGTAGTACTAGGATGGGTGACCTCTGGGAAGTTCTCGTGTTGCACCCCTTTTCGCCAAAATTCATTTTTCCCATTTCCATCCAATTTTGAGGAGCGCGGGACGCCGGGGGCATAGATCTCGAAAAAGATAAGCGGTTTTGAAAAAAATATCCTTGAAAATGGAAGTCCAGCGCGAAGTTATGGCGTTAAGAATCGAGGTTAGTGGGGTAAGGTGTGAAGAGCTGGAAGGATGGGTAAGACCATATAAACAAATTGGGCGGTGAGTTAATGGATGCGATCATACCGGCACTAATGCACCGGATCCCATCGAACTCCGCGGTTTAATGTGCTTTGGCGAGAGTAGTACGAGGATGTGTGACCTCACGGGAAGTCCTCGTGTAGCACCCCTTTTTCGCCAAAATCAAGTTTTTTCCCGTTTCGTGCCAATTTTGGAGAAGGGCGGGGCGCCACGGCGTACATCTCGAAATGATAAGCGGTTTGAAAAAAGATCGCGACGGATGTCAGCGCGAAGTGATGAGCGTTGAAGAATCGGGGGGGTGGGGTAAGGTGTGAAGAAGCTGAAGGATTGGTAAGACCATATAAAAAAATTGGAGCGAGTGAGTTAATGGATGCGATCATACCATCACTAATGCACAGGATCCCAATAGAACTCTGCGGTTTAGCGTGCTTGGGCGAAGTAGTACTAGGATGGGTGACCTCCGGGAAGTCCTCGTGTTGCACCCTTTTTTCGCCAAAATCCATTTTTCCCATTTCCGGCCAATTTTGAGGAGCCGCGGGACCCGGGGCATAGATCTCGAAAAGATAAGCGGTTTGAAAAAAAATATCCCTAAACGGCAGTACGGCGCGAAGTTATGAGCGTTAAGAATCGGGGGGAGTGGGGTAAGGTGTGAGAGCTGGAAGGATGGGTAAGACCATATAAACAAATTTGACTGGTGAGTTAATGGATGCGTCATACAGGCACTAATGCCGGGATCCCATAGAACTCCACGGTTTAGCGTGCTTGGCGAAGTAGTACTAGGATGGTGACCTCCTTGGAAGTCCTCGTGTTGTACCCATTTATTCGCCAAAATCCATTTTTATACGTTTCCAACCAATTTTGAGGAGCGCGGGACGCTACGGCGTAGATCTCAAAAAGATTTGCGGTGTGAAAGAAAAGATCACTTGGAAACGGAGTCAGCGTAAAGTTATGAGCGTTCAAAGAATCGAGGGAGTGGGGGTAAGGTGTGAAGAAGCTGGAAGGATGGGTAAGACCATATAAACAAATTTGAGCGGTGAGTTAATAGATGCAATCATACTAGTACTAATGCACAGGATTCCATCGAGCTCTGACGATAAAGCGTGCTTGGGCGAGAATATTACTAGGATGGGTGACCTCCTCGGAAGTCCTCGTGTTGCACCCCTTTTTTCGCCAAAATCAATTTTTTTCCGGTTTCATACCTATTTTTGAAGCGCGGGAAGCCATGGCGTACATCTCGAAAAGATAAAGCGGTTTGAAAAAAGATCAGAACGGAGGTCGAGCGCGAAGTTATGAGCGTTAAAGAATCGGGGGGTAGGTTAAGGTGTGAAGAAGTGGAACGATGGGTAAGACCATATAAACAAATTGGAGCGGTGAGTTAATGGATGCGTCATACCGGCACTAATACAGGATCCCATCGAGAACTCCATGGATTTAGCGTGCTTGGGCGAGAGTAGTACTAGGATGGGTGACCTCTAGGAAGTCTCGTGTTGTACCCATTTTTCGCCAAAATCCATTTTCCCCCGTTTCCATCCAATTTTGAGGAGCGCGGGAGCGCCCACGGCGTAGATCTCAAAAAGATTAGCGGTTTTGAAAAAAGATCATTGGAAACGGAGTCCGGCGCAAAGTTATGAGCATTAAGAATCGGGGAGTGGGGGTAGGTGTGAAGAAGCTGGAAGGATGGGTACGACCATATAAACAAATTTTGATCGATGAGTTAATAGATGCGATCATACTAGCACTAATGCCCGGATTCCATCGGAACTCCGGTTATGCGTGCTTGGCGAGAATAGTACTAGGATGGGTGACCTCTTGGGAAGTCCTCGTGTTGCACCCCTTTTTCGCCACAATCCAGTTTTTACCCGTTTCCATCCAATTTTGAGAAGCGCGGGGCGCCTTGCGGCATAGATCTCGAAAAGATAAGCGGTTTTGAAAAAAAAATCACTAAAAATGGAGAGTCAGGCCACGAAGTTATGAGCGTTCAAAGAATCGGGGGAGTGGGGTGAGGTGTGAAGAACCCTGAAGTTGGGTAAGACCATATAAACAAATTGGAGCGGTGAGTTAATGGATGCGATCATACCGGCACTAATGCACCGGATCCCATCGGAACTCCGTGTTTTAAACGTGCTTGGCGAGAAGTAGTACTAGGATGGGTGACCTCTGGAAAGTCTCGTGTTGCACCCCTTTTTCGCCATAATCCATTTTTCCCGTTTATAGCCAATTTTTTAGGAGCGCGGGACGTCACGGCGTACATCTCGAAAAGATAAGATGTTTGAAAAAAATATCCTGCGACGAGTGCGGCGCGAAGTTATAGCGTTCAGAATCAAGGAGTGGGGTAAGGTGTAAGAAGCTGGAAGGATGGGTAAGACCATATTAACAAATTGGAGCGATGAGTTAATGGATGCGTCATACCGGCCTAATGCTACCGGATCCCATCGAGAACTCCGCACGGTTTAGCGTGCTTGGCGAGTAGTACTAGGATGGGTGACCTCACAGGGAAGTCCTCGTGTTGCACCCTCTTTTCGCCAAAATCCATTTTCCCGTTTCCAGGGCAATTTTGAGGAGCGCGGGAGCGCCCGCGGGCGTACATCTCGAAAAGATAAGCGGTTTGTAAAAAGATCACTTGAAACGGAGGTCAGCGCAAAGTTATGAGCGTTGAAAAGAATCGGGGAGGGGTAAGGTGTGAAGAACCCGAAGGATGGGTAAGACCATATAAACAAATAGGGCTTGATGAGTTAATGGATGCGATCATACCGGCACTAATGCACTAGGATCCCATTAGAACTCCGCTGGTTTATACGTGCTTGGGCGAGAGTAGTACTAGGATGGGTGACCTCTTGGGAAGTCTCGTGTTGCACCCCTTATTTGCCAAAATCCGGTTTTTCGGTTTCAAACCAATTTTGAGTAGCGCGGGGGCGTCATGGCGTAGATCTCTTCGCGGCGGTCAGCGCGAGGTTATGAGCGTTGAAAGAATCGGAGGAGAGGAGGTGTGAAGAAGCTAGGAAGGATGGATAAGACCATATAAACCTATTGGAGCGGTGAGTTAATGGATCGCGTCATACCAGCACTAATGCAAGGATCCCCACGAACTCCACGGTTTAAGCGTGCTTGGGCGAGAGTAGTACTAGGATGGGTGACCTCTGGGAAGTCCTCCGTGTTGCACCCTCTTTTACGCCAAAATCCATTTTCCCGGAATCTAGGCAATTTTTAAGGAGCGCGGGACGACACGGCGTACATCTCGAAAAGATAAGCGGTTTGTAAAAAGATCCTTTGGAAACCGGAGGTCGAGCGCAAAGTTATGAGCGTTCAAAAAGAATCGGGAGAGGAGTAAGGTGTAAAAGCTGGAAGGATGGGTAAGACCATATTAACAAATTGGAGCGGTGAAGTTAATGGATGCGATCATACCAGCACTAATGCACGGATTCCACGGAACTCCACGAGTTTAACGTGCTTGGGTGAGAGTAGTACTAGGATGGGTGACCTCCTGGGAAGTCCTCGTGTTGCACCCTTTTTACGCCAAAATCCATTTTCCCGATTCTAGGCAATTTTAAGGAGCGCGGGACGACACGAGCGTACATCTCGAAAAGATAAGCGGTTTGTAAAAAAGATCACTTTGAAACGGAAGTCAGCGCAAAGTTATGAGCGTTAAAGAATCGGGAGAGGGTAAGGTGTGAAGCTTAGGAAGGATGGTTAAGACCATATAAACAAATAGGAGCGGGTGGAGTTAATGGATGCGATCATACCAGCACTAATGCATCGGATCCCACTCGAACTCCCTTGATTTAACGTGCTTTGGCGAGAGTAGTACTAGGATGGGTGACCTCTTGGGAAGTCCTCGTGTTGCACCACTTTTTTCGCCAAAATCAATTTTTTACACGTTTCGGCCAATTTGTGAAGTGTCTTTGGACGCCACAGCGTACATCTCGAAAAGATAAGCGGTTTGAAAAAGATCACGCGGCAGTCGAGCACGAAGTTATGAGCGTTAAGAATCGGGGGTGAGTGGCGTAAGGTGTGAAGAAGCTGGAAGGATGGGTAAGACCATATAAACAAATTGGAGCGGTGAGTTAATGGATGCGATCATACCCGGCACTAATGCCAGGATCCCATCGGAACTCCCCTGATTTAGCGTGCTTGGCGAAGTAGTACTCGGATGGGTGACCTCTGGGAAGTCCTCGTGTTGCACCCCTTTTTTCGCCAAAATCCAATTTTTTCCCGTTTCATGCCAATTTTGTAGGAGGCGGGGGGAGCCATGGCGTACATCTCGAAAAGATAAGCGGTTTGAAAAAAATATCACGCGGAGTCAGCGCGAGAGTTATGAGCGTTCGAAGAATCGGGGGGTGGGTTAAGGTGTGAAGAAGCTGGAAGGATGGGTAAGACCATATAAACAAATTTGGCTTGATGAAGTTAATGGATGCGTCATACGGCACTAATACGGATCCCCATCGGAACTTCCGCGAGTTTAGCGTGCTTGGCGAGAAGTAGTACTAGGATGGGCTGACCTCCTTGGAAGTCCTCGTGTTGTACCCATTTATTCGCAAAATCCATTTTTTACTGTTTCCAACCAATTTTGAGGAGCGCGGGGACGCTACGGCGTAAGATCTCAAAAAGATTTGCGGTGTGAAAAAAGATGCTTTGGAAACGGAGGTCAGCGCAAAGTTATGAGCGTTCAAGAATCAGAAGTGGGGTAAGGTGTGAAGCTGGAAGGATGGGTAAGACCATATAAACAAATTTGAGCGATGAGTTAATAGATGCAATCATACTAGTACTAATGCACCGGATTCCATCGGAACTCTCTTGATAAAAGCGTGCTTGGCGAGAATATTACTAGGATGGGTGACACTCCTTGGGAAGTCCCTCGTGTTGCACCTTTTTCGCCAAAATCAATTTTTCCAGTTTCATACCTTCTTTTTTTGAGCGCGGGAAGCCATTAGCGTACATCTCGAAAAGATAAGCGAGTTTGAAAAAAGATCCTTGAAAAAGGCGGTCAGGCCGTGAAAGTTATGAGCGTTCGAGAATCGGGGGGTGGGTTAAGGTGTGAAGAATTGGAACGATGGGTAAGACCATATAAACAAATTGGAGGCGGTGGAGTTAATGGATGCGATCCCACCGGCACTAATGCCGGATCCCATC
The DNA here is from genome assembly GCA_947648045.1 of Beta corolliflora. Taxonomy (NCBI): domain Eukaryota; kingdom Viridiplantae; phylum Streptophyta; class Magnoliopsida; order Caryophyllales; family Amaranthaceae; genus Beta; species Beta corolliflora. The sequence goes on from CANSZD010002990.1 coordinate 440,635, forward strand.
GAACTCCCTTGAGTTTAGCGTGCTTGGGCGAGAGTAGTACTAGGATGGGTGACCTCTAGGAAGTCCTCGTGTTGTACCCATTTTTCGCCAAAATCCATTTTTCCCGTTTCCATCCAATTTTGAGGGCCGCTGAGGACGCCCACGGCGTAGATCTCCAAAAAAGATTAGCGGTTTGAAAAAAGATGCTTTGGAAACGGAGATCCCGGCCCAAGAGATTATGAGCATTCGAGAATCGAGGAGTGGGGCAAGGTGTGAAGAAGCTGGAAGGATGGGTACGACCATATAAACAAATTTGAGCGGTGAGTTAATAGATGCGATCATCCTAGCACTAATGCAGGATTCTATTGAATTTCTGTGATTATGCGTGACTTGGCGAGAAATAGTACTAGGATGGGTGACCTCTTGGGAAGTCCTCGTGTTGCACCCCTTTTTCGCCACAATCCAGTTTTTTACCCGTTTCCATCCAATTTTTGAGCGCGGGAGCCTACGGCATAGATCTCGAAAAGATAAGCGGTTTGAAAAAAAATCACTAAAAATGGAGGTTCAAGCCACGAGAGTTATGAGCGTTGAAAAGAATCGGGGAGTGGGGTGAGAGTGTGAAGAACTTGAAGGATTGGGTAAGACCATATAAACAAATTGGAGCGGTGAGTTAATGGATGAGTCATACCGGCACTAATGCACCGGATCCCATCGGAACTCCCAGTTTAACGTGCTTGGCGAGAGTAGTACTAGGATGGGTGACCTCACAGGGAAAGTCCTCGTGTTGCACCTTTTTTCGCCACTTAATCCATTTTTCCCGTTTATAGCCAATTTTTTAGGAGCGCGGGACGTCACGGCGTACATCTCTCGAAAAGATAAGATGTTTGAAAAAATATCACGAAAACGGAAATGCAGCCCTGAAATTATGACGTTGATCTCGAGGAGTGGGGGTAAGGTGTAAAGCTGGAAGGATGGGTAAGACCATATTAACAAGTGGAAGCGATGAGTTAATGGATACGTCATACCAGCACCTAATGCACAGGATCCCATTGAACTCCGCGGTTTTGCGTGCCCAGGCGAGAGTAGTACTAGGATGGGTGACCTCTGGGAAGTCCTCGTGTTGCACCCTCTTTTAGGCGAATCCATTTTCCCGTTTCCGGAGGCAATTTTTAGGAGCGCGGGAGCGCACGGCGTACATCTCGAAAGATAAGCGGTTTTGTAAAGATCCTACCCAAGGCAGGCCGCAAGGTTATGAGCGTTCAGAATCGAGGGAAGGGTAAGGTGTGAAGAACCCGGAAGGATGGGTAAGACCATATAAACAAATAGGAGCAGTGAGTTAATGGATGCGATCAGCCACCAAGGCACTTCAATCACCATAGGATCCCATTAGAACTTCCGCGGTTTAGCGTGCTTGGGCGAGAGTAGTACTAGGATGGGTGACCTCACAGGAAGTCCTCGTGTTGCACCCTTATTTGCCAAAATCCCATTTTTTGGTTTCGAACCAAGTTTTGACGGCGCCCCGGGCGTCATGGCGTAGATCTCACAGCGGCGATCGCGCGCGAGATTATGGCGTTCAAGGAATCGAGGGAGGAAGGGTGTGAAGAAGCCAGGAAGAGATGAGTAAGACCATATAAACTAATTAGACGGTGAGTTATGGGTGCAACCATACCGGCACTAATCGCATAGGATCCCACCGAGAACTCCACGAGTTTAACGTGGCAGAAGCGAAGTAGTACTAGGATGGGTGACACTCCACGGGAAGTCCACGTGTTGCACCCTCTTTTACGTAAATCCATTTTTTCGATTCTAGGCTAATTTTAAGGAGCGCGGGGCGACGCACGAAAGCGTACATCTCCGAAAAGATAAGCGGTTTTGTAAAAAAGATCACTTCAAAGCAGTCGGCCCTTGAGATTATGGCGTTAGAATCGGGGAAAGGGTAAGGTGTAAGAAGCGGGAAGGATGGGTAAGACGTATTAACAAATTGGAGGCAGTGAG